>CM050168.1:90731161-91291527 GCA_027410445.1 Discoglossus pictus | reverse complement strand
CGCTCTGCGTATGTTGGATTTGCACCGCTCAAAAAGTATGAAAAGAGATCCCCCCCACCTTGAAGCCCATTAATGACATCATCAGTTAAATTGTATGTAACAGATTCCAGTGTTTAGGGGTTTATGACCCAATACTGCGATCATATCATTTATGACAAAAATCCGTATTATGTCGTATTATTCAGAACGCGCGTGACATCTTTGTGTTACATTTCCTGATACTTTTATTATCTTGATCTTTATATATTTACTAGCGACTTGCCGTCAAAAAATGGCGGCAATAAGATTGATAAGGCAGGTAATGGTGTTTGGGACGAGACATTCATTTTGTTGGTTGGCTCGGGTCGTGAGTCCTTCTTCGCTCATTGCAAGGCTGTTGGTTGTATTTTTTTTCTGATAGGCGCTTTTGCTGTTATTCTTTGGTCGGCGGTGAAGTGTTTTTTGCGCTTATTGCAATGCTTTGTGTGCTATGAGCAGCGTTGGCGCTCGTTGTGAGGAGCACAGTGAATGCTATTATGTTTTTAATGTGATAATGTTTTTTTGTGTATATGTAATTTTTGTATGCCTAATGAAATAATTACTAAATGAAGTATACATTTACCTATTTGTAAGTAATATATGCAGGAAGCATTGTGCTGAAGAGCATGACAATCTGTTTTCATGTTCCTGCAGCATACAATGTAGGTTTTCAGTGCTATGGAGCTGCTGTGTAAGTGTCAGCAATGTGTGCAGTGTGTAGTGTAAATAGGCTGCGTGCGCGAGGGGAAGCCGTTAGGGTAGCTGGGTACTTCCTCATTGTGTAAGTTAGTGTTGTAAAATGGCGGGGAATGTGTATGTGGTACGCGGGTGTGGAGGATTTAGCGTCCTTGTTAATAGTGTATCTTTACCTCGTACGGCTTTTTAGGAAAATCCGTATGTGTTTTGCGTGTTTAGGGTCCTGTAGCCTCGTTTTCTTTTTTTCAATGGCCATTTTTTCTCTCCCTTAGGTGATTTTCGGGTGTCTAAACTCATGAATTTAGACTTAAATGGAGGTGTAACTTCCCTTGCAGAGGTCCTCGGTGCCCGCCTTGCTGTGGGTAAGCTTTTTATGTGTTTGTTGTGTGTATTTATTGTGTTTTTAATGTTTTTAAGTGCGTGCGGTTCGGGCGTTATGGTCGTATTTTTGTGAGTTCGTAATGTTTTTTTTTCTAAGTCCCGTATTTTTGGATGGTAAGTCCGTAAATTTGATGGTGTATAGTCCACCGCCTGCGGCTCATTGCAGCCGACGTGGGAGCCTTCGGCGCTCCTTGCCAGCAACTCTGGCCCTCGCTTCGCAAGCCCGCAGCGTTAGTCAACAACCCGCCTGCTCACAACTATATATGTGAAATCTGCAACGTCTTCCCCAGTTGGCACTTGTAAATCGGCTAAGCGACAAAAAAAAATGGCGTCCGAAAAAAAATGAAAGTGAGGCTACACGACCCCAAACCGCGCAAAACATTGCCAGCCATGTACGACTTTTACCTAGGAACAGACGAGGTACAAAATACACTATTAGAAATAATGGAAACATGCTGGCGAGCCTCGTAACACATACACAATCGCCGCCATTTTACAACACTAACTCTCAACTAATAACATTACAAATCTAAAATGGCGCGTTACACGGAACCTATACAAGCGGTTTCCCCTCGTGCACTTGCGCACATTGCTGACACTTACACCTCAGGTCACCAACAGTCCAAATGTACACTGTAAGCTGCAGGAGAATCAAAACTGATTGTTAGCTCTTCAGGATATTGAATCACTGGATATATTAATTACAAATAGGTTAAAGTATTTTAGTAATTAATTAATTCTATTATTATTAAAAAATATATATATAAAAAAAATATGGCTTAATAGCATATTTTACACTGCCGTTACTTTACATACATTAACGCTTCGCACTTCCTAATACATTTGTTCATATCACAATAGTTATTATCGTGCATTCATTTAATAAGTATTAATTAGTAATGAGAAATAAAAATGTAGACTTTACACTACACTAAAATGTTTTACTTTTTACTCTGCAGTTATATAACTGGATTACTGCTCATTGGCTGCCAGCGAAAGCACTCTCCAAAGCAGTTACAAATCTAAATCGACTTTATTATGCTCTGAGACCTGAATACATTTTTTAATTTACACTGCACACAAAAAATTATATATTTAACACTGTACTTATATATCTGTCTTTGCGATGAGCGCCGAAGATTGATCGTTGCAAAGCATAACACATGAAGGACACGAGGGAAGAGGCTCACAATGAGCGCCGAAGGTCCTCAAAGTATAAAAAGCATCACATTGTGTGGCAAACAGCATTGCCATGGCTTCAAACTTTATTGCCCCGTCATCTGTGCCAGGCAAGTCGCTAGTGATATAATATAACATAATGTAATACAATATTATACAGTACACATGGGTGTTGGAACTGGGGGGGGGGGGGTAAGGGGTAACTCCCCCCCCCCCAGATTTCTTATCGTATGTATGTATGCGTATAGAAGCTAACAGGGGAGGGGAGAGGGGGAGGAAACACAGGGGAGAGGGAGAGGAAGACACAGGAAGGGGAGAGGGGGAGGAAGACACAGTGGAGAGGGGGAGGAAGACACAGGGCAGAGGGGGGAAGAGAAACAGGGTAGGGGAGAGGTGAGGGGAAGAGACACATGGGAGGTGGGAGAGACACAGGAGAGAGTGGGGGGTAGAGACACAGGGGAGAGGGGGGAAGAGACTAATGGGAGGGAGTGGTGAGGAGACACCGGGGAGAGGAAAGGGGGTAAATACACAGAGGAGGGGGGAAGAAACACAGGGGAAGGGAGAGGGGGTAGAGACACAGGGGAGAGGGGGTAGAGACACAGGGGAGAAGGGGGAAGAGACACAGAGGAGGGGGGAGAGACACAGGGGAGAGGGAAGGGGGGAAAGACACAGGGGAGGGGGGAAAGAAACACGTGAAGGGAGAGGGGGGTAGAGACACAGGGGAGGGGGGAGTGACACAGGGAAGAGGGAAGGGGGAAAAGACACAGGAGAGGGGGAAAAGAAACACTGGGGAAGGGAGAGGGGGTAGAGACACAGGGAAGGGTGGGAGAGACACAGGGGAGAGGGGGGGAGAGAGACACATGGGAGGGAGTGGGGGGTAGAGACACAGGGGAGAGGGGGAAGAGACTAATGGGAGGGAGTGGTGAGGAGACACCGGGGAGAGGAAAGGGGGTAAAGACACAGAGGAGGGGGGAAGAAACACAGGGGAAGGGAGAGGGGGTAGAGACACAGGGGAGAGGGGGTAGAGACACAGGGGAGAAGGGGGAAGAGACACAGAGGAGGGGGAAGGGGGGAAAGACACAGGGGAGGGGGGAAAGAAACACGTGAGGGGAGAGGGGGGAAGAGACACAGGGGAGGGGGGAGAGACACAGGAAAGAGGGAAGGGGGAAAAGACACAGGAGAGGGGGGAAAGAAACACTGGGGAAGGGAGAGGGGGTAGAGACACAGGGAAGGGTGGGAGAGACACATGGGAGAGGGGGGAGAGAGACACATGGGAGGGAGTGGGGGGGAGACACAAGGGAGAGGGGGGGAGAGTGACACATGGGAGGGAGTGGGGGGGGGAGACACAGGGGAGGTCTTGTGCTTTATTATATTATTCTTATTATTATTACTATATAATGTGTAGATGTACCGGCTGGGCATGCTCTTGTGCATTATTATTATTATATTATTATTATTATTAATTATTATTATTATTACTATATAATGTGTAGATGTACCGCTGGGCATGATCTTGTGCATTATTATTATTATTATTATTATTATTACTTATATAATATGTGTACATGTATCAGCTGGGCATGCTCTTGTGCATTATTATTTATTATTATTAATAATTATTATTATTATTACTATATAATGTGTAGAGGTACCGGCTGGGCATTGCTCTTCTACATTATTATTATTAATATTTATTATTACTATAGAATGTGTAGATGTAACGGCTGGGCATGCTCTTGTGTATTATTATTATTATTATTATTATTACTATATAATGTGTAGATGTACTGGATGGGCATGCCTCTTGTGCATTATTATTAGTAGTAGTAGTATTTTACTAATAATAATAAATAATAATGCACAAGAGCATGCCCAGCTGGTACATCTACACATCATATAATAATAATAATAATAATAATAATAATAATAATAATAATAATAATATAATAATAATGCACAAGAGCATGCCCAGCTGGTACATCATACACATTATATAGTAGTAGTAATAATAATAATAATAATAATAATAATGCACAAGAGTCCTTCAAGCACTGCACTGGACACTGAATAAAACTTGCCTAGCTATGGTTTTTCCCTATTGATGCAGTATCACCTACACTCTCCCTCCTCTCAGTATGACTGCAAGTTAGTTATGATTCCACAAAATGGCTGCTGTCCTTCAGATGGAAGGCTCTGGGAAGGGGAGGTGTATGCTGCTGATTGGCTGGAATGTGTCTGCTGACTGGTGACATGCAGGGTCAAAGTTTGCTCAATGATAAGATATTGGGGGGCGGGTCGAATATCGCATATGTTCGCAGTTCGCCGCGAACGCGAACATGCTATGTTCGCCATGGTACAGTCTGCCGGCGAACTAATACGCGACATCTCTAGTTACCATATGTGAAATAAAGGTTCTTGGAATAATACAGATACTATCTAAAAGAGGTTCAGGCACTCTTGATGAAGCTCCATGATGGTGAAATGCGTTACAACATGTCAGTGCCATTGCTATGATGTTGTCAAGGCCAAAACCCCCTGCCAGGAGAGCATGCACAATTGGAGAAAGGACACTAGGCAATGACTTTGAATCTTTCTACTTCCTATGTTGAGGTGGTGAGACTAGCTCTCACAGAAATTGCAATAGCATTACAAATAACATTTTCTTTTAAGCTGTAATACACTAGTTTGCCTTTGCTCCTTGGATATACAATACAGGAAAAGACAAGTATATTTACTTGAGTACTGTGAATGAAAATTATTTTACCTGAAAGTCACTTTAAAATATTTTAAAGTTGGACTATTTCCCTTTGGGATATGCTTTATTTTGATAAACATGCAATTGTTTATATTGATGTATATTCCTAATACAAAGACTTCAATGTAAGTTTGGTTTACCTTCTGTGATACGCTACATTTGATGCTATTGATACTATGAGCCCTATTCTCGGCAAATGCTTCTAACCCTGATAATTTTGGTGGCGGGGTGTTTTTTTCTTTAAATGTTTAGATGTATTCTATTAACTCAAGTTTGCAATTTACCTTCCTTAAGCCTAAACTCATAAACCCTGCCCTATTAAGCAGGGATTTCAAGGGGGCGTGAAACATATGATCTGACAATATTTAAGCAAGTCCGTAATTTCCTCTTAGAGACAGCCAATAGTAAATGAGACCGTCATCATGATGTCAGAAAAACTTGGAAGGTTACATATAATCCTGGCAATCTGAGGCTACAAAGTAATTTGTGCCAATAAGTAAAATTTGCCAATCTGGCTCACAGTCAAGCAAACTATATATATGCATTAGATCATCTGTATTAGTCCGATGTGGGTTTCAATGATATATATTAACCCCTTGAGTCCTGTGATTGGTATTATTAAGAAAATAATATTTACAAATATGTTTTTTAATTGCATGTTTGTGGGTTTGAGACTGTCTTTCCATGTTTTTAAATAATGTATTATGTGCTTTAAGTGCTTTTATAGCTTTAATAAGTTTATAAAAGCCCTTGAGAGACATATTTAGTACTCAGCAGTGGCATACATGGGTGTAGGAACTGGGGGGGGGGGATAAGGGGAAACAAATCTCTCCCAGATTTTTATCAAAGTGTGTTTTTATGTATAGAGATGCAGTTATGTGGTATTTTTATATTATATTCGGTATGCCTCCCCAAGATTTTCTTTGGCTCCTACACCCATGGTGGCATAGCCTACCGCTGGTTGGCAAGAGGTGTAATAAACCGGGGCCCCGTCTGCTCACACATTTACTTTTCATGAATTGCCTTTTTTTCCCACCTGGGTACCATCCCCGGGGCCCTTCCTGCCCCCCAAATTGCTACCTCTGTGCACTAAGCCCTGTCAGGGTGATGTGCTATTGTGCGGATCCGTAATGAAGAGCTGCTGTAAGATGCCTGAGGCTGCACATACAGACACTCACTGACCCACTTGGGGGTCCGGATGGTGGAGCAGAGCACATTGAGAGTCCCACAATGGTGAGTGCATTCACCAGCCTTCTCACTAGCTGCCAGGACCTACCATAAAGCACAGTATATGAGAATATATGTATATACATATACACCCCTCACATTTTATTATATCTTTTCATGTGACAACACTGAAAAAATTACACTCTGCTACAATGTAAAGTAGTAAGTGTACTACTTTGAGGATGCCCCACAGATAGGGACATCCACGTTTGAGAATGCCCCACAGATGCTCAATAGGGTTTAGGTTTGGAGACATGCTTGGCCAGTCCATCACCTTTACCTTCAGCTTCTTTCGCAAGGCAGTGGTCGGAGGTGTGTTTGGGGTCTTTCTCATGCATTATCTTTAGAAGAGGCTTCCTTCTGGGACGACAGCCATGGAGACCAGTTTGATTCAGTGTAGGGTGTATGGTCCCGAGCACTGACAGGCTGACCCCCCACCCCTTCAACCTCTGCAGCAATGCTGGCAGCACTCATAAGTCTATTTGCCAAAGAAAAACCTCTGGATATGACAATGAGCATGTGTACTCAACTTCTTTGTTCGGCTCTGTGGTAAGGCCTGCTGCTGAATGGAACCTGTCCTTTGAAACCACTGGTATGGTCTTGCCCACACTGCTGCACAGCTCAGTTTCAGGATCTTGGCAATCGTCTTATAGCCTAGGGCCATCTTTATGTAGAGCAACTCATTTTTTTCAGATCCTCAGAGAGTCCCTTTGCCATTAGTGCCATGTTGAACTTCCAGTGACCAGTATGAGAGAGTGTGAGAGCCGATAACACCAAATATAACACACCTGTTCCCCATTCACACCTGAGTACCTTGTAACACTAATGAGTCACATAACACCAGGGAGGGAAAATGGTTAATTGGGCCCAATTTGGACAATTTCCACTTAGGGGTGTACTCATTTTTGTGGCCAACGGGTTTAGACATTAATGGCTGTGTTTTGAGTTATTTTGAGGGGACAGCAAATTTACACTGGTTTACAGGCTGTATACTTACTACTTTACATTGTAGCAGAGTGTCCATTTCTTCAGTGTTGTCACATGAAAATATATGATAAAATATTTACAAAAATGTGAGGGGTGTACTCACTTTTGTGAGATACTATATATATATATATATATATATATATATATATAATATATACATTTTGGTTTTGTTTTGTCCTCCATTCACTAGCTCTTCCACTGGCACTCAATATTTTTTGACAGAAAAAGGAATCTTTTTTTAGTTGCGGGTTAGACTTTATTTGCAAGATTGATCTACGGGTCTAATAGAATATCAATTTTGTGTAACTTTAACTATTTAGAGCTTTGCATTGTTTGATCTGTGCTAAACCCAGTTTTTAAATGTGTAGAAATCTAAGAATTGGGCAATAGAATAGGGTCCAATGTCAGAATGGTTATGGTAAAGTAGCTGTGAATCCAAAGGGGAAACATCCAAGTGCTCTCATAATAAAAAAAAAAAATAGTAGAGGATTGTGGTATATTGAAGTATATTGTGATACATTTTTTATTGGTTAAAATATTTTTATTGAAGAGACAAGCTTTCAAGAGTCTCTCTTTTTGAAATCAGAAGCAATACTGGATTAAGGTAAGCAGTTTACAGAGATACAAAATGACAGACATCATGAATATGCCAGTCGATTTTGGACACACTAAACTAAGGTAGTGACGGAATCTGAGTGTACTAATGAAAGGTACATGGTGTGTGGTTCTTAGATCCTAAGACAAGGGGTCTGATGGTGCCTGTCTCTTCAGAAATGATGCTGTCATCTGAAGTGTCTGGCTGGTGTCGAGATTTGAACAAAAAGTTGCGACCTGTAGAGAGAGATAGAATTGGGGTGAGCGTAGTCCCCCAAATCTGGCGGGGCGTAACACATCCCTAGCATAGAGTTCATGTATTGGGAAAGGGAATCAGCAGAGCATTTTCTTTAAGTACTTATTTGTATGTCTGTGCAAAAAATAAATACAGTTAAGTAATTGTTGCTGATATTAACATAGCAGCAATCTCTGTATAAATTGATATTCCAGCCTGGAATAAATAGCGTTGACATTTCCACACAAAAAAAAACAAATAATGATGGAGTATTACATGTGATGGATATTTTTTTTAAATGCACAGAAACAGCAATGTACTTGCAGTTATATAAAAAAAATAGAGGACATTGATGATACCAGTTAAAAGGAAAAAAATGTTTTAGCAGCTTAAAGATAACATTTTTATATAACAAAGCAGTTGTTTTTTAATTATATTAGCAAATAAGCAGCATTATTATTATGCCAGTATTAATATGAGAAGCCTATGGTACTGGAAAGGGGAGAGGTAAGGAGAAAAGAAGCTATGGGAGTGAGCAAAGAGGAAGTGATGAAGTTGATGGGTGGTAGAGAAGAACGGGATCAGTGAATGTGGGTTAAATAAATGTATGAATTTATGACGGCTAAAAGGTGATGGGTAACCTTAGTAAGAACTGTAAATTAATGAGTGAATATGTTAAGGGAATCTATGAATAAGCTGGGTAGAAAAATAAAACAGAGAAGGAATGAAGGGGTAAATGGACTAAATACCTTGCAAATGAGGGACTGGATCGAAGTGGTAGAGATGAGAAAGGAACTTAAAGTGAATGACAAACAAGTTGGAGGTATAGAAAGGATAAGAGGCAGACAGAGAGGAGTGTGTTATTGGAAGCAGAAATGGCAGAATTGGAGGAATGTAGAGGAATATCAGAAATGGAAAATGGGCACTTTAAACATGAATGGAGAAAGAAAGAGAAACACTGAAGTGGATAGATAGTAGAGTAAGACGAGTGGTGAGGAACGGAGGAGATTGGAGAGATGAGAGAGAAAGAGGAGGTAAAATAACGAAGACATAAAATGTAAAATTAAGAAAGATTGTGCATAACAGTAATAGTGTATGAGGTCGAGGAGCTGAGTGTGGAAACTGCTGGCAGAGCACTGCAGCCTAAAAGTAGCTTCAACCAATATCCCATGCCTCGTGAGACTTTCCAGCTACTTCTGCGTTGATGCCTCAATGTGAGGTAGGAAACGAAGATCAAAAGAAACACGCGGGAGGTGAGGAGGAGAAGAGAGGAGGCTGAAAGAAGAGGGGCCAACAAGGAAGCAAAAAGGGTATTTGGGAAAGGGGAAAGCAGGCAGAAGGGAGAGAGCAATGGAGGAGAGTGGAGGGGAAGACAGAGACAAACAGGGCAAAGAGAGGCAAAAGGAGAGAGAAACAGGAATGAAAGAAAAAGGGAAGGAGGGGAAAAACAAAAGAGGGGAAAAGGAGAGGAGACAGAAGAAAGGATTAAAGCAGAGTACACCCCTCCCATTTTTTGTAAATATTGTATTATATCTTTACATGTGACAACACTGAAGAAATGACACTCTGCTACAATGTAAAGTAGTAAGTGTACAGCCTGTATAAATTTTGCTGTTCCCTCAAAATAATTCAACACACCCACCATTAAGGACTCTATCATCCGCCAGCTCCGTGATGTCATCATGGAGGAGTGGAAGAGGACTCCAGTAGGCAACCTGTGAAGCTCTGGGGAACTCCATGCCCTTGAGGGTTAAGGGCAGTGCTGTGAAAATAATGGTGGCCACCCAAAATATTGACACTTTGGCCCAATTTGTGACATTTTCATTCAGGGGTGTTGACAATGGTTTAGGACATTAATGCTGTGTGTTGAGTTTTTTTTGGAGGGGAACAGCAATTTACTCTGGTGTACAGGCTGTTCACATTACTTACTTACATTGTAGCAGAGTGTCATTTCTTCAGTAATGTCACATGAAAAGATATAATACAATATTTACAAAAATGTGAGGGGTCTAGTCCACTTTTTTGAGATACTGTATATATATAGAATGTACTGTATATATTGTGGCAGAACAACCCCAAGGGTTGGCGTAAGCCACAGTTTCTGAGGTGTTTTTTTTATCTCCAGGAGATTTTCTTGGAGCAGTTTCATCAAGGATACACCTGAGACCCCAGACTTTAAAAGCCTGGGCCAGAGAAAGTGAGGAGGGTCCATTTTTGGATGCAGGGCTGTTGACATAGAGGTCAGCATAGAGAGAAAGGGTAAGACAGTGGATCAGATATAAACACTTTTCTGTGTGAGGGTTACAAAAGGAAACTGAAGACAGAGAAATTGCAGATGAAAAATTTGGCAGACTAAGAAATTGAAGTTGAGAACGAGTGGGGCTGGGAGCAAGTGGAGACACTCAGCGAGAGAGAGAAGTTTGTTTGTGTACAGCTGAAAATACACAAAAAGAATGCAGCATGGGGCTGAGAAGCAAGTGACAGAAGAAGAGTGAAAGTCTGGACTTATGTAGAATACAAGCCAGTGACTATATACAAGTTATTTTGGCTGTTTTTTTTTTTTTTTGCTCCACTCAGGGTGATTAATGAGGGAACTGATTCTAGTAAATACTGCTCCATGAGAGCTAGGCTTTTATTTTGTATTGTTGTGTTTTGTTTTTTTTCTTTTATGTGACAATGGGTAAAGATTCAGTAACATCTGAAAACATGTTGAAGCATCCTGTGTAGTTGTGTTCCACTATAAAACTGCTAGAAGCACGACAACAAATGGAGAGGAGAATGTTAATTTGTCAAACTGGTGTCAGAAATGGGAGGCATGGTCTAATCTTTGAAGACAGCACAACATAGCATGGAGGAGAGAGTAATGGCCTTAATGCTGGCTGACAGTTGCTCAGTATCAAGCTGCCTTGGAAAAACGAAGGAGAGCGGTCGTAAGAATTAGAGCCAGTCAAGTTCTACAGAAAATAACTGAGGAAGATTATGTGGAAGCATACCTCACAATTTTTGAAAGAACTGCCGCTAGGGAATTTTGGCCCAACAGTCACTGAGTCAGTATCATTGCCCCTTACTTATTTGTTGAAGCTCAGAAAGTTTAAATGAAAAGGGCAAGGCATTATGATGACCTGAAAGCAGAGCTCCTTGACAGAGTTGGGGTTGCAAGAGGTGTCAGAGCATGGACATTTTGCAGATGGAAGTTATTGGAAGGAAAGAGCCTGAATTGTTATGCCAGGGAAGAGCTACTAGAAAGACAGTGCATTTCCATGATAAGGACAGTGGCCTTCCATTCTTCTGGGTAAATGTGACAGTGATAATCTATGGGAACCTGAGAAGCAAAATGCTTATCTCTGCCAGAGTGTCATGCTTATTTATCCAAAAATTGGTACACAGGTCCCCGGTGAAGGGGTTTGAGAAAGGAACCTGACACAGAAGATAATCAGGAGTTAGTGAACTGTTTGATAGCAGATGAAGCTCAGGAGGCCAACACATTCACCATTAAAGATAAGAAGGAATCCCAAAAAGACCAGAAGACTTATGTTACAGCTGGCACAACGGTCCCAGTGGTGCAACAAGGAGGCCAGAAGCATGCTCCCATGAGAATATTGTATCTAGAGTAACAATAGACAGAGGTAACTAAACTGTAATTAGAGAATTACAGCCAAATATAAAAACAAGTTGGAGTTCTGCATGGAAAACTCAGATAAAAGATGAAAAGAAGCCGTTAAATGAGGATGAAAAGTGAGTGAAAGCTAAGAAGACTGAATCACAAGTTTTTTTTCCATGAACTTCAAAAGGCTAAAACGGGGGTTAGCCTCTGTATAAAGCTTGAGCCTGAAGCTGTTGAAAAGCTGGATACACTCAAGAAAACCCAAATTGTTGAGGCCTCCTTTCTAGCAGAGATAAGGAGTGGCAGGCCTCGTAGGACGGGAAACAAAGGGGGCACCTAGTTTTCTTGTTGTGAATAGTTGACACAGATGATGTGCAGAACCTAGGAGAGTAAGAAGTGGCCCTAGGTAAGGTCATGTTTGTGGAGACTTTGAAGGATAAGGTACCACAGTTCAAGTGGTTTCGGTGTATGAAGCAGCTGCAGTTTGGTGACAATTATCAGCCAGCCTATTGTGGCACCTGGAACAGAGAGTCTGGTCATCTGTCCTCACAAACCATGGGCTCAGTACAGTTTGCAGGGTTGTGAAGCTAACTGAGATGAAAAAATACAGTATGTGAATTTGCTGTCCCATAGTGAAGGAGATAATGATGAAGTTGCTGATTGTGGATCTAAAGAGGAGGAGCTGGAGAGGTGGCATGAAGTGACTGAGATATTGCAAATGGAGGTAAGATAGCCAAGAAAGTCTGGATGAACTGGGCCTGGGAAAGTTAGAAAACCTGCAGAGTGTGCTGTGGAAGGGAGTCCAATAGGCTTAAAGCATCACAGAGTTTGAGTAAGAATTACCAGGATTAGCAGGATTTGAGTGAGTCATCTGCTGTCTGAGCTAGAGACCAACTCCTATCTGACTGAGTTGAAGAACCGACAAAGTGCTGTGGAAATGTGTCCTCAGCAGTGTGAGGCATGAGATGGCAGAGCTGAAAGTAGAAAATGAAAGCAAAGACACAAAAGGCAAAGTGCAGAAACTACACAGTGCCCTAGTGAACACAGGAGCTGCAGAAGAAACTAAAGTAAACTCTAACGGAAATGCTATACCCAAAAGCTTTCAAGAAAGGCTCACAGAGTATGAGTGCCTGATACTCCACCAAAATTGTCATGTAACTGGAGGAACATGTAAATAGTCTGAAAGACGTCACAACTTACTCTACTTCCAGTGAATATGAAAGTTCCAGGGTTAATGAGATTGACTTGGGACAGCCTGAGTTGAAGAGTCCAGTGGTCTTATGGAACCTGGGCCAGCAGAAAACAAATTTCTCAAATAAGAAGGAATATTTGGCAAAGTTGCAGAACATTTTACAAATGGCCCATGAGAAAAACTTTAAGAGCATGGCTATGTCTGAGAAAATAGCTGACAACAGAAACCTCTTCCCAAGAGTCCATCCATTCACTACAGAATGCTTTAATGCAGGTGGCACAGAGGAAGAAGTATGTTACTGAAATGTGAGCAGCAATATCTACACCTGGAACTACAGTCATATCTCTGCCACAATTGCTTTGGAGACCAGGACTGCCTTCTAAAATGGAATAGGTGGTAAAAGAGCTGGAAGAGCAGAAGCTTCAGTAGTGACAAGAGAGTCTCCCCAGTAAAGTGATTACAGTCAACATTATGTGGATGTGATGTACAGCATTTACAGCCTATTGGCTCAAGTCACTCAACCCCATGTTTTAGAGCTTAAAGGGGATGTATGGTAGGGTGCCCCCCAGAGGCTGGTGTAAGCCACAGGTTTTGAAGGACTGGAGGAGTTAGAGGTGATGTTTTTTAAACTGCACAGCTGCAGTCAGAGAGGCTAGGAAAGAGAGAACGCCTAAGCCAGACAGTGGTTTAGATACAAGCAGTTTTCTCTTTGAGGCTTCTAAATTCACAGACAGAGAAACTGCAGTAAAATTTGAAAACATATAGAAGCCTCTTGCATAGTTGTGTTCCACTATAAAAATGCCAGAGGCAAGCCCACAAATAGAGATGAGAACGGCAATTTGTCACACTGGTGTCAGAATTGGGAAGCATGGTCTAGGTGTCAGAGTAACACCTGTCTTTTTCAAGTCGGAAGCAATAGTATGAATTGCTTCTGACTTGAAAAAGAGAGGTGTTTCTCTCAAAAGCTTGTTATTTCAGTGAATATGTTTGTCCAATAAAAAAAGATATCTCTATATACTGCAATACTCTGATTATTCATTTAGGTTAATAGACACTCATGGCAACCTCACTTTATATATATATATATATATATATATATATATACAGTGGGGGGGGGGAAGTATATATATATATATGTATATATCTATATATATATATATATATATATATATATATATAATATATTTAAACTTTATTCTGTAGTGTGGGACAACACACCAGTCCCCATTACTGTTGGATTGGTGGTGCAGTGGTATTCTTTCCCTATCTGCACGTCTTCTCTCTATGGCAGGGAATCCCGAATGACAACACATGTGTGACATAATTTTTTATGTGATAATTTAGAATTCACCACAGTGATTCTGATGAACTTCATCTCATAATGCCAGCAACATTGGAATGCTTACAAATTGTCCTTATTATAGGAACTTATAATTATAAGACTTATATTTTTGAACCTTTGTTACTAGACTATAATTAATGACATCAATCATGCCTATGTTACAAGATAGTGAATGGTCACAGTAGAAGGTGATTGGGCTTTTCGGTAGAAAGAGACATGTGATGTGCTATGTGGGTGCTTGAGGTTGGTCTCTGTGTGTTCCGTGAAGGATGTGAGACACCTATAAAATCTATTGCGTTTCCAGGATTTATGACTCGCTATGATTATGCTATGAATAAAAGTCATTACTGAATATGAGAGAAACAAAATAAGAGAACGATACACAGATGAATAATATCAAGGTAGTACCTTATATACTGTATTTGGTTGAGCACAAGAGAGAGAGATTTTGTGAAGCAAGTAGAGCCAAAAAGTGAAACTGAGGCAGAATAGACAGACAATAATACATAAAGAAAGAGCTAGGTTTGTTTGACTGGATAACTATATATACATTTTATACACATCAAATACTGCTAATTTTCTGTTGCTCTGTATTGTATGCAAGCAATATATGTAAGATTTAAACAACAACAATATTTAAGAAATGTAGTTCCTTCTGACCATTATTGGTTTAATGAAGCTGCATAATATGCAGACATAGAAAAGATTCTGTATAACACAGGAAAAGTGCAAAAGTATATATTTTTTATATTTTAACCTTATAATACTGACCACTAGTCAAAATCTCTGAGGTGGTCTCAATACTTTAATTTACATTTTGCTTCATTGCATATTCAGGAAAGTCATGTTTATCTTAAGTATAAGTTTATTTATTAGCCTTCAGTTTACCTGATGGGTGGCTATTTTCATCATTTTCATCTACCACCATTTAAGTCTGGTAGGACTCAACACATTTTCCCAGAACCTGCCACGCTCCACCATTAAAACCTGACCTCTTCTTTTATTACTTAAATTACCAGAAGTAAACGTCGCTGCTCTGCTTTTTCCATAATCACACATCAAACCCATTATCTGTACTTTAATTCATTTATATACAGAAACAGCTTATGCATTGGTATATATGATGAGATACAGTTCCATTTTAATGTAATTTCATTAATTGTGAGACAATGGTGTACAACGCCAACAGGATCCTTTTAACTGGGCTACAAACCATCCTGTAGGAGAAAATAAAACATAATGTATGCCTAAAACCATTCATTTGAAATGCTAATTCTATTTTCAGTTCCAATCTGGAATGTGTTTTCAATAAGAGCACTTAAATAATTGACTTAAATATATGAGGGAATCTACTAATGGAACGTGCCCATGACAACCTGCAATCCAGCTTCTCAGCTCATCCTGCGATTTACTAATGCCCCTTCTCCCATGTCATTGTGGCTAAACACACATGATATCTCATTATATTTTTTCTTCATGAGCCACTAAGAATTGCCTAAAAACTTTACTAAGAATTGGCTTATTTATGGATAGTTTCATGGTGAATTTACAACATGCTCAGATAGATTAGTGTTGCTTTATTATGCAGATATTTCTATTTTGATCAGAAATAGAAGCTTATTCCAAGCACAAATTAGAAAAAGCACACCAGTTCTGACAACTGTAGCCACAAATAAACACACACTACTGTGCTTACTGGGAAAGCAATGCAAGACATTAGACTTAATTGCACAACAGTCTAAAGCTTGCAAATCTGCAAAAAAAAATATTTATAACTTTTATTTCTGTGTTATATTGATCGCAGGATCAATGGATTAATACATTAATTAATTACACTGCATTCTGGGAAGCTGTGCTGGGACATGCAAATGTGCCCACAAATGCCTCACTCTTAAATCCATAGCCATTATCAAACATGGCTTCCTTTAAGATTATGCCTGGTGCATTACACAGCTTTTATGCAAAGCCAAGACTGGATTTTACACAAGCTGAGAATACTATCCATGTACAGCTGTTTCAAGCTTACTGGCTATCATCAGCATGGAGCGGAAATCAGCTTGTGTATTGGACTTTATGAGTAGGTAGTTTACATAGCTTATATCTCAAACTCAACATGTCTAAAACTGAACTCCTAATCTTCCCTCCCTCTCCCACAGTGTCAATTCCTCACATCTCTCTCACTGTCAACAACGACATCATTACCTCCTCCTCCCAAGCCCGTTGTCTTGGAGTTCTACTGGACCCCGCTCTGTCTTTCATCCCTCACATACAATCACTAACTAAATCGTGTCTTCTCTATCTAAAAAACATCTCCAGAATTCGTCACTAACTTACACAAGACACAAATAAAATCCTTATACACTCTCTCATCATCTCTCGACTAGACTACTGCAACTCGCTTCTTGTTGGCCTACCCACCACCAGACTATCTCCACTTCAATCCAGTGTGAATGCCTCTGCTAGACTCCTCTTCCGTACACAACGTTCAGTGTTGGTATCCCCTCTCTGTCAATCACTCCACTGGCTTCCTTAGCCTCAAGAATAACATTTAAAATCATGACCCTAACTTACAAAGCCCTCAACAATAACACCCACCCTTATATCTCTGCTCTCATCTCCAAATACTCCGCCACCCGCCCTCTTCGTTCTGCTAATGACCTTCTTCTTTCTACATCTCTTGTCACTTCCTCTCACTCCCGCCTCCAGGACTTTTCTCCTCAAAACATTTAACACCTCATTTAAAAACATCTCTTTAAAGAAGCGTAACACCTTCCACCCTAACATGCTTATCACCTCTCTCTCCCTCTTTTACCTCTCACTGTACCTTAGATTGTAAGTTTGCAAGTTTCTATCCTAAGTACTTTGGGAATTCTCCATGGACATTGGATTCCTAGCTCAAATAGAGGACCCTCCTTGCTTTGCTATATGTTAATTTGTATTTATCTTTGTCTTAACTTAATTTATGTATATTGCTACAGAATATTTTGGCGCATTATAAATAAACTCTAATAATTGACTACCGCTTGGGTGCATAGCACCTTGCTCTTCCACTGTCTAGCTACTGTATGTGGCATTTCGCCTCAAGCATTAAGAATTGCAAAAGTAGAAAGAGAACTACAAGGATCACAAAAAAAATGCAATTTCAGCATCTGATTTTATGTCAAAGTGTACAATCGAGAGGGCTATTGCAAAGACCTCATCCCACAATTTCTGTATTAGAGGGCATACCCACCAGATTTGGTCAAATGTGCCCATCCCCGGACATCCTATAAAACACACAGGGTTAGCACTGGCCTTCCATTTCTGTAATCTCTCAGGTCTTATATAACTCCTGTGTAGCACCTTCAGGGATGTCTCTAGATTCCTATAATTATAGGAACCTTTAGATAAGTGCTTCCAAGTATAAGACCAACTGTCTCTCTCTCTCTCTAGTTTTTCCAAGGTCCTGCTCCCAAGCTATCATGTATTTTGGCCTCTGTTCTGAGGTGACCGTGTTAAAAGCATTGCATAGCAAACTGTGAAAGAGGGAACAACAATATTTGACAAAGCAGTTCACCCTAGGGGCCCCACTTCTTCTCCCCAGTGTACCCACATGATGGTATATTCTGTGAAAGTTAAATAGTTCTTTGAGAGGTAGCTGGAGTCTATCAGATAGTTCAGAAATACCTAAGAGGGTACAATTTTTGTACCAAGCCCCCATTCTTAAGAAGCCCTGTGTTTTCCACCAGAATAGGGAGGTCAAGGAGAGGGATGGGGAGTGCTCATAATGGGGAGCCAATGCAGTCAATGTGGTAGGTGTGGCAGATAGGTCATGGTTACAAACTGTCCAATTCCAGATAGATAGTGTTAATTTGATGCAGGGATTATCAATCTTACCCAGAAGCAAGTCAGGTTTGGGTAACCAAATCATGTTCTCCCAGATGTAAGGATACATAGTATTTTTTTCTAAAAACACCCATAATGGTTGGTGTGGGGCTGAGTGGGCCATAGGTATCCAAGCTAGTTGAGCCGCTTTAGTTTAAGAGGACCTATTTCCCGTTCCGTTAGGGCAATACCCAAGGCTTCCGACGTATCTAGGTTTAGTTTTAGTCCCAAAACTATACTAAAGCTTTCTAGAACTTGGAGTAGAGCTGGGATTGAATTAATCGGGTCCGTCAATGAGCAAATAATGTCTTCTGCAAAAAAATCAGCATTTAAAATGGTGATGACCCACCTCCACGCCTCTGATGTCCATACTGGACCTTATTGTCTTTGCCAATGGTTTGATTGCCAACGCAAACAACAGGGGGGAGAGGGGGCTTCCTCGCCTAGTGCCCTTTTCGATATAGATGGGAGAGCAACCCTGGAAGCCACACCCAGGCCCTGGGTTCATTAAAATAAGATTGCAAAAGGTTCAGGAACTGTTTAGGAAAGTCAAATTTCCTAAAATAAATAAGCCCACTCCACAGAATCAAATGCTTTCTCTATATCAAGATATAGGCAGCACAAGGGTATATGGGGCTGTTTAGAGCGGTGCAGGATATTTAAACATTGTGCCCGGCTTGTCTGCTCGGGATGAATCCCACCTGGTCTTTGTGGATTAGCCTCGAGAGGAAGGTATTAACTCTATTTTTCAAAATTGTAGCTAGTATCTTGATATCTCCATTGAGTAGAGATATAGGCCTATAATTCCGTACGTTTAAAAGGTCCTTACCTTCCTTGGGAAAGAAAACAAGGTTTTCTTGGTTAAGTTCGGGCGGAACTGTAAGGCCTTTAAGCATGTTAATAAATAAACCTTTTAAATGTGGCGCCTAAAGCTCTGCATAGTTTTTGTAATACAAGTTCGAGAATCCATCTGGCCCAGGGGCTTTCCCCCCTTCATATCGCCGATAGTCTCTAGAAACTCTAAGTCTGTGATAGGAGCATTAATGAGGTTTATTTATTGAGGTAATAAAGTGGGCAGGTCACAGGCATTTAGAAAGGAAGCAATTTGAACATTATGTGCATGTTGCGGTGAGAAGTAGAGTTGTTGGAAAAAGTCCCCAAAAACTCTTTGCATAAGGGATGGACTGGACGTAGTAGTACCTGAGGGTTGTCTGATCCTAACATTTTTAGATTGGTTAGATTTACTCTTGAACTTCTTAGCCAGCAAAGTATCCGGCTTATTAGCTTTTGTATAATAAAGATGATTTGTCCATCTCATGGCCATCTCGGTCTTATCTAAAAGGATTGAGTAAAGCTCTAATCTGGTCAATCCTATCTTTTTTCTCAGGACATCTGAGTGGGATTTTTGATTCTCTGACTCTAGATCTGTGAGCTGTCTTTGTAATAGATTTTCTCTGGCTTTTTGAGTGCACCGTGGCTAATTTAATACAAGCTCCTCTCACAAATGCCTTGTGGGCTACCCAGACCCAGCCTGGATCTAAATCCGATTGCAAATTTGTTGAGAAATATAACTCTATCTCTCTAGTAATTTGCTGTGGGGTCGATAGAAGCATGTAATTTAAAAGCCAGGAGTAAGGTGTTCTAAAGGCCTCCCCAATTCAAGGGTGCAACAAAGGAGTGGTCCTGACCATGAGCACGGATGTATCCCAGACCCGACAACACTATCCAAAATGCAGAGTCAATAATAACAGTGTCAATTCTAGATTACATTTTGTGGACTGCCGAATAAAATGTATATTCCCTCTCCGAATCGTGAGAACCTCTCCAAGCATTGACCAGGTGGAGCTCATCCAGAAGGGATATCATTTGCAATTGCTTTTTGGCAGGCCTGTGATCTGGTCTCTGATTTGATCTGTCTAAAGGGGAAAGGGTGACTTAATGTAGATCATGTGACTTAATGTAGGTTAACCATTTATGCAAAATGTTATGGGTAGAGATGTCGCGGACAGTTCGCCCACCCGATTTTGGCTTGTTCACGCTCGCATCGGACGGCGGACACATGCGCTTTTCGGTTTGCCCCCTATTCTTTATCATTGAGGAAACTTTGACACTGCACCTCACAGTCAGCAGACACATTCCAGCCAATCAGCAGCATACACTCCCTTCCAGAGCCTTCCATCTAAAGGACAGCATACATTTTAGAATCATTCTGAAGCTGCATTCGTTGTGAGAGGACAGATAGTTTAGCTGCTGGAGATTTAATAGGGAAATAGATAGCCAGGCTGTGTATTTAGCTTCCACTACAGACCTGAAGGACTCATGTGATATCTGCTGCAAGGACAGCAACCCAAAAAGCCCTTTTTAGGGCTAGAACATCATTTATTTTATTTTATATATTGTTTCTGTGTAATCTAATTGCATATGCCTGCCTGCCAGCGTGTGTGTGTGTGACAGGCTAACACCTAACAGCTTATATTGTGCTTATTTTCACTACTCATACCTGGTGGTGTACCATACATTGAAAACAACTATTTTTTTCCTGTAATCTAATTTCAGTTGCCTGCCTGTGTCAGGCTCACAGGTAGTATTCTGCTCTGTTTCACCAGTCATAGTTGGTGTACCATACATTGAAAAAAAAAACCCCTTTTTTCCTTTAATCTAATTTCAGTTGCCTGCCTGTGTCAGGCTCACAGCTTATATTGTGCTCAGTGAAATAAAACAACACTTTTTTGACTGTAATAGATTGAATAGCAATTGCCTGCCTACAGGCGTGTGTGTGAAGCCTATTGCATCTACTCTGCCAACTTTTGCCAGTGCACAGTGATACGTCATATCTGGTGCAACCGTAGTGTACAGTGACATAAAACAACACTTTTTTGACTGTAATCGATTGAATATCAGTTGCCTGCCTACAGGCGTGTGTGTGAGGCCTACAGCGCCTACTCTGCCAACTTTTGCCAGTGCACAGTGACACTCATATCTGGTGGCACCTTAGATTGCACGCGCAGTGCCCCAAATTTGAAGTAGGAGGTCCGACCAAGCATCTTTTTCTATCTCCCTGTTCCAAAAATCAATGCCATATACACGTCCAATAATAGTGGACATAACAGGGATTAAACCGATAGGAATAGTACTACTTAACAGTACACACCTTATAATAATGCAGAGTCTGAAGAAGAGGAGTCAGAGGAGGAAGGTTGCTTTGAGGAGGTGGAAGACCAAACACAGCAGGCGTCCCAGGGGGCTTGTTGTCACCTTTCGGGGACCCTTGGTGGCTGGGTGGAGGAAGAGACCTTCAATGACATTAGTGAGGACAAGGAACAGGACATGGCTAGCTTGGTATCCAACCTTGTGCAAATGGGGAGTTTGTGGTTGTGCAAAGGGACTGTTTGCGGTGCATTAAATGGGGAGATTGGTCTGTTACTGTGAAGCGGGTGTAACCCTTACACTACCTGATCGATACAACATCATACCTGATGTTTTAAAGCATGTTATTCCAAACAATTTAGGAATGTTAGGTGATTTATGCCCTTTATGGCTTAAAACCAGACTCTGCATCAACTATGTAATTTTCCGTGGGAGTTTTGCCATGGATCCCCCTCCGGGATGCTACAGTCCAGGTGTTAGTCCCCTTGAAATAACTTTCCCATCACTATTGTGGCCAGAAAGAGTCCCTGTGGGTTTTGAAATTCGCCTGCCCATTGAAGTCTATGTCATTTGGTAAAGTTTGCGTCCGCGGTTCGCGAACCGAAAATTTAATGTTTGCGACATCACTAGTTATGTGCCTTGAGCATTGGGGAGTAGATTGATATTATTGAGACTTTTTGCCCAAGATCACATAGTGGCCTTCTAGGTCTAGTTTCTTTTGTTCCAAGATAAAAGGGAGATCTTTGTGCAGCAAAATTGCCGTCCCTGCACTCTTAGTATTGTGACTGGTGGCAAAGAAGGTGGGTTAAAATTTGGAGAGATACTTAGGAATTTTATTCTGAACAAGTTTCCTAAAGGAAAAGGACCGAAGGGCAAAATGGCCTGTAAGTGAGAAAGGTTTTTGGTCTTTTGAATTGTGAGTTGAACCCTCTAACGTTGTGAGTAATAACCGTGATTACAGTATCAGTCATGTGTGTCTGTTCGTGGTATTTTGCATAGGGTTGATGAACACTCACTTACCATCGCAAGGAGGCAGGATCAGGGACAAGGGTTTCTTTTGTTAAACAGCCAATCCAAGGTCATCGGGTCGCAAGCTTTGCGGGGCCGGGCTGCCCCTGAGGCTGCAAAGGATAGCACCGGATAAGAAGAAAGAATGCATTATTACTCTAGACACTTTACAGGATAACTTTATCATAGGCCCTTCAAATAGGGCTTTAGGCGCTCTAGTGCCAAGGGGAGAGAGGCTGCTCAGGTCCCCACGTGTGGGGCATGTAGTGACACAGGTTAACCAAAACAAGGAGGAAGCGTAGCAATCTATTGCTACAGACAAGGAACTCACACCTGGAAATACTATTTGAGCCCTATTGTCAGAAACAGAATATCTTGATAAATTGTACTTCTACATATTTAATTGGGGTTATTGGCCATAAGTTATACAAATTTATAACTGCCCATGGGCGTATCTAGCGGGTAAGTTCATAAACTACGTGATTATCTTTATTTATTGTATTAGCATTGAAAGTAAAGGTAAATGTTGTGTATAGATAAAACATATTGGGGAATTATAGCATTCACCTGAGACAATCAGTATTGTTAACTAGATTCTCTGCATAGACCCCTAAGTTGCATCTGTTAAACTTTTTGAAGTATGGGAAACAACCGAACATAGGCCACTGCTTAAACAGCTCACTGTAATGCCATTCTGGCGTAACAAACTAAACATAATATTTCCTATATAGTTTTACCACCTCAATCCTTTGGGGTAATTATTTGAAAATTATGTACGTGCCACAGTGGTCCCACAATTAGCCATAGACGAAAGAGCTATGCCATGTCTTTGCGATCTATCTGTGGCGACCCTTTACTTGGGCCTGAATCAAGTAAGCTTTCATTTGATCCTTATGCTAGCAGAAATGGCATAACTAGTTCGGTCATATACTTCAAGTAGCCCCATGGGCTTGCAGCATTAGTTCCATCAGCGGTATTCAGCGAAGATATCTAAATCCACAAAAGTGCTGGAAGTGGTCACTGGAGGGTGGGAAGCCTGCTCTGATCATTGGCGTGTTTACAGTTTGGGCAACGGGACCTCCGTCCACTTTATGTGGTCTGGGACGCAGAATGTCGAACTGTGTGACCGTCAGCAAACCCTCTTGTAGGAAGCCTAGGTGCTGGAGAACCCCACAGCATTCCTCCAGGGAGTGGACAATATGGGTTGTAGATGCATGTGAGGCTAAATGGAAGCCCCATATGTATTTTATATGATGATTGGACAAAATCAAAAGAGCCGGCTTCAGCTAGGTTTTAGTAGTGTTGGAGCCAGATCTGTGTAGACTTGGAGGGTGGACCCGTCAGGGCCATTGATGGAATGCAATTTTCTCGCTGCTTGCAGTCTCAGGTCCCTTGTCCTTTGATGGAGGAATCGAAGAATTACATCCTTGGGCTGGTTGGAAGAAGTACTCCAATGGGAGAAATGGTAAAAGTGTGGCGACCACTGCCTTTAAATATGGAGCAAGATCGGGGGGCGTGGCTAGCAGGCACACCGAGTGGCCGCATGGTGCAACTGCTCCTCACCATCTAGGGGGAAAAAGGGCCACAATCTGGGGCTATTAAGCCTAAATTAACTCCAAACAGCTTTGTGGGGATATTAAAGACCCCCTTGAGGATTAGGAGCGGCAAGAGCTCCAGAATTGGAGCACAACAATTGTTTTGAGCCCTTCGGGCCTAACTGGCCGGGTGCCTGCATAGGCACAGTGGGCCATGTGCTCCCTCAACTCCATTTGCAACCCCTGGCGGCCGACACACGGGGGTGACTAACTGTCCCTCACCTACCCAGATCCTCCAACTCACCAGCCGGAGGATAAACTGCGGAAGCGTGGAGCAGGAAGCTGAAGAGGCAGGCTACACACCGGAGCAGTGTCTGACTGGCAGCCATCTTGGGGCTCTGCCTGCACAGTGAGTACTGCAGAGAAGAGCAGGACAGTAAATTAGTGTGGAGGGGCATCCTAACACTAAGGGACTGCAGGGGACTGAAACCCACTACTCTACACCCTCCCCTGGGAGATAATAAGACCCTGCTCACCTCCAGAGGGAAAGGGGAAAAGCCTGTTTGCATGATATCCCTGCCAGACGTTTTTAAAGGGCCAGTACCACATAAAAGGGCCTTTGGAAGAAGGGTTAAAAAAAAAAAGCAGGGGGCACAGGGATCTTCCCCTTATGTTGTGAAAAGTCATTGAGCTTAAAGAACTTTTCCTCAAAAGTTTTATTTTCTCCAGCAGCAGCATAACCTGCAACTGAAACTGCCTCTGTCCTGATCACTTTAAACTCCAACCCAGCACTGCCACCTAGTGTCCATTCACACCTATTGCAGCAGCATTATAGAGACTGACTTAGGTGAAAGAGACTACAAAGCCACCTTTTGTCTTACCACTTCCACTGCAGCTAATAACAGAACATTACAATTTGGAAATTCATACAAACTCCAGAGCTGCAACCCAAAATCACTGGGGTTGAGCTGGAAAGGGAACAAGAAGTGCTCAGCACTAGCTCCTCAAAAAGCACAGATAAATCAACCCAAAAACAGTAAAAGGCAAACTCCTGATAATATATCCTTAACAAGGTGGGAAGATAAAACAGAAGCGGAACAACCTCAACACTATACTCACGGACTAGACAAGGGGTCAAATTAATGCCCATGAGCAAGAACGGGCACTATCAACAAGGAGCCCAACTCATTCACCAACCCCAAGGAAGATAACAAGACAAAAGAAACCATGAAAGACGGCTAAAAAAGGGGAGAAACAGCAGGAACTCCAAAAACAGATTACCAACCAGAAATGACAGATTAAAGCCAAATCAACAAGATGCAAAGGAAAACATAACCAAACAGCAAAGGGTCACAAGCCAAAGGGCAACTACACCTAGCGACTACCTAAGCTCTACAAAACCACACCCTCCCAGATACAAGATGGGGAAAAGCAGGAAAAGTGTACCAAGCAAAAGTATAGAGGAACACTTCAAACCCACAGAGCACTTTCACCTGACAACAACACAGACAGCCATGGATCCACCGGAAACCTCCATCTCCACACATGGATGTCTCAGGAAAAATCAATGGAGAAATTTGAAAAATTATTAAAGGACTACATAACCTCGGCAGTGAGGGACATCAGGAAAGAGATCCACGATATCGGACAACGGACCCACCAACTAGAGGAGATAACAGATAAAATAATAGAATCACAAATCAAAGACAGAAAAGACATCACCAGCAACACGGATAAGATAGCAGAAATGGAAAGCAAATACGAGGACCTGGAAAACAGGTCCCGCAGATACAATTTAAGATACAGAGGCATCTACTCCCAAGTCACAGAACTTAAGCAATATATAACAGCAGTAACCCACACACTACTACCAGAGGGTGGAATAGAAGAAGATGAGATTGAGAGGGCACACAGAGCCCTAGGACCTGCTAGAAACACAAACACACCAAAATACGTCATTGTCAGATACTTAAAACAAAGCACTAGAGATCTCATTCTGTAAGCAACAAGGAAGATAAGAGCTATCAAAGGCCCGGAAGGCAGTGACCTGCAAATTTTCATGGACCTCTCTCCCATAACTTTGGAAAAAAGGCGAGCAATGAGACCAATACTGCAAACTCTCATTTCACATAGAATCTCCTACAGATGGGGATTCCCATTCGCCCTAATCTTCCAGGCGAACGGGTCATTTCATAAAGTCAATAACCCAGATGAAGGACACAAACTTTTACAACAACTACAACTAAAACAACTGCCCGGACAAGAACCACATACTAACAACGACGCAAGCCAAAGGCCCATTAGAGCCTGGACGGAGACTACCAACAGTAAAAGCACAAAGAAAACCAGGCAAGAAAAGCCCACACCTCCAAGAGACACAGCAAATAAAAATCAGGAGAGAGTCACCTGAACAAAATAACCGTACAAACTCATCATTACGACAAAACTGGTTGAATCACCTCTAGGAATAATGAACAACAAACAAAACAAAGATCATCCCAGATACTTTACAACTGCAACAAATAACAAAAGAAAACAGCAAAGACATTAGCAACAAACACACCCGGTTGCTCGCACACGAAATAAATCTTGACATAAAGGATGATTAAGCTGAAACACACATGGAGTTCCTGTAGTCAGTTTAGATACAGGAAAACATAAAATTTGAGTAGTGCGCTAGGCACTACTAACCAGATATACACAGACTGAAGAGAACCCTTCATAACAGAAGGACACTACAATAAGGAACTGAATTAAATAATACAGAATAGGCACTAGGTCACGGTTATTCTCCCACAGGGAAAGCGGAGAACAGATCCCCTTTACTCTCTAAACTAAGGGTACTTCTACTAAAGTGCCAGGAGAATTTGTTGTTTACCATGGTTGCTTATTACAAGTTTACGCTAAACGAATGTTATGTATTTATGTTATGCATGTTACTAAAGTCATTTTGTGTTTGCTTACATTACAAGCGGCTCCACACAATTACACAAGGTCACGAGCCTCAAGGTCACCTGGACACCGCAGAGGGAGGGCCCCGGGACCAGGAACAACCGACAGGTGAGAACAACCTACACAGACAAAAACCACGACACACACATGGCAGAGGTCACATTTAATCTCATTTCCCATAACGTAAAGGGTTTTAATACCCCTTTCAAAAGAAGGAAGGCATTCCTCTTTTACAAAAAGTATAAACCGGAGGTGCTCTTCATACAGGAGACACATTTTGCCCAAGACAAACTACCAAAATACCTTCACAGGGAATACCCTACCTTTTACTCAGCCACACAGAAAACCAAGAGAGCAGGGGCCACAATAATAATACATAAATTGTTCCCATTTCAATTAGAACGTAAAATCGTGGATAAGGAAGGGGACTTCATTATCTTAATTGGATCGATACTAGGGAAACAAATCACCCTTATAAGCCTCTACACACCCACCACTGCGCCACACAAATCCCTAATCAAACTCATGAATACCTTAATCCCTCTAGACACAGGGAAGATTATTTGGGGGGGAGACCTCAATCTCACTCTACAAGCCACACTGGACAGGTCGGGAAATAAATCAGACTTAAGATTTAGTAAGCAACTACAAAAGATTCAAATGCTAATGCAAAATAATAACATAATAGATGCATGGAGGGGACATCACCCCCTGGAAAGGGAATACGCCTTCTTCTCCCCCACACATCAAACGTACTCCCGAATAGATATGATATTTCTGGACTCTGGGTTGTTTGACCACTCTAGCAACGCACAAATAATCCCCTGTCCATGGTCCGATCACTCTGCGGTGGCCATTACTTTGAACCTGAACACGGGGTTAAAATCCAAATTTAAGTGGAGACTAAATGAGTCCCTTATTGCCATACCAGAAACAAAAATGCAAATACAATCAGAACTGACACGATAATTTGAACAGAATGAAAAACCAGAGACAGGAATAGGCTGGCTCTGGCTAGCCCATAAGGCCTATATGCAAGGATCCATTATAAGGATAGCCACCACTTACAAAAAGACCCTTAATCAAAAAGAGGCAGACTTAACTAAAAAATTACACAAACTAGAGACCTTAAACCAAATGAAGCTGACCCCTACAAGGACAGCGGAAATAGTAAAAACAAGACAAGAATTAGATAACATTCTAACAATTAAAACAGAAAGAATAATGCGCAGATCCCAACACACATTCCTGAAGCAGGCAAACAAATGCCCCCCAATGCTCGCCAGGAAACTGAAAACAAAACAACACAACAATCAAATATTCCAAATAAAAACAGCAGATGGCCATATAACTCAAAGCCAATCCAAAATACAAGAAACCTTTAAAAACTTTTACCAGAAAATCTACACATCAGAGAAAACCTCTACAACACACCAGATCCAAAACTATCTAAGTGGCCTAGATTTACCAGAAATATCAACCACAGATCTAGAAGCCCTTAATACAGAAATTACACTAAATGAAGTCAAGGAAACAATTGAAGGAATGAAACTAGGAAAGGCGCCAGGACCAGATGGGTACCCAAATATTTATTACAAGACATTCACTGATCACCTGTCACCATACCTAGCCAAATTATTCAACGCCATACTCAAAGGGGAGCAGATAGCTCACGAATTCACACAAGCAAGCCTCATTTACTTCCCCAGTAGAAGCCAAGAACTATCGACCCATCTCCCTATTAAACGGCGACCTTAAGATACTAGCAAAAATTATGGCCTGCAGAATCTCAAAATTCCTCCCAAAATTGGTACACAAAGATCAAGTTGGATTCGTGCCATACAGACAGGCGGGGGACAACATCAGAAGGATAATGAATGTTATGCATATAGCCAAGGCAAACAACAAATCACTCTGCACCATCGCTTTTGACCTAGAGAAAGCCTTTGATTCCCTAGAGTGGGGCTATCTGAAAGGAGTGCTACACAAAATGGGGATCAGGGGAAATTTTCTCAACATCTTTAACACCCTATACAATAAACCCAAAGCATTCCTGAAACTAGAAGGGGAAAACATAAATTACATCGACATAGAAAGAGGGACGAGACAGGGGTGCCCCTTGTCACCATTACTATTCGCTTTGGCGATAGAACCTCTCGCATAGAGAATCAGGGCGGATGGGGGTATCAAGGGCGTTTGGGCTGGGTCCCACCAATTCAAATGCTACATGTATGCAGATGACATTCTATGCACTGTGACCGAGCCGGAATCCTCTATACCCCCCCTGCTGGAGACCCTGGACCAATTCGGAATGATTTCGGGATTAAAAGTTAATTATAATAAAACTGAGGCTATGGGCTCCAACATTCCGGAACAAACCTTAACCAGACTAAAAACAAAATATAACTTTACATGGTCCTCAGACCAAATCAACTATCTGGGAATAAAACTGACCCCAGACCTGTCTGGGCTGTATGAGGCCAACTATCCACCTATATTCAAAACCCTATGTGCAGACACAAAAAATTGGAGTAAATTCACGATCTCCTGGACGGGACGCATAAATTCCATCAAATTAAACATATTACCAAGGCTGTTGTACTTGTTTAGGACCCTCCCTATTCCCATAAAACGAAAAGACTTAGACAAATTTCAAAGGCATCTAACTAGATTCATATGGGGCAACAAAAAACCTCGGATTTCAAAGAAGCTGCTATATAGCAATTATAACACCGGGGGCATAGCGTGCCCAGACCTAAAAGCTTACTATACATCAGCCCAACTAGCATTCCTCCCCCAATCCCACTGCGTGGAGCACCAGCCAATCTGGGTATTTGTGGAGAACATACAAATGCACCCACATGGGATACATTAGACAAGGACTCAATTAACTGGTGGTCCTTGAACAAACTAGACACCCTAGACAAATGGATACAAAATGATAAGGTCCTTACCTTTGACCAGCTCCGACATAACCATAACATCCCATTAAGAGAACATTTCAACTTTTGTAAGATAAAACACTACACAACAACACTTATTAGGAAATGGGGAGCCCCCAGACCAAACTGGCTAAGCGTGATCTGCCAAAAAGCCCCACTCACAAAAGGCATCATAAGCACACTATATGCAGCAATTAGAGAGAAGCACAACAACAACACAGCTCCCTTTAAGTGGAAGTGGGATCAAAACATAGGAACCCCAAAAGACGATAAGGCCTGGGAGAAAACCTGCCTCAAACTTGTGAAGAGCCCCCTGAGGTATTCCCTTAGGGAAACATCCATATAATTCCTCCATAGAGCATATTATACACCTGCAAAACTACACACCATTAACACGCGAATCCCCCCACAATGTTTCAGGCACTGCCAGGATAGGGGGACATTCGAACATATATGATGGGAATGCCCCATAGCCCTAAACCTCTGGAACAAAGTGCTAAAACTAGCCTCAGAGACACTGCATACACCAATCCCTTGGTCAATTGACACATGCCTCCTAGGAGGACCTATTACACATATTTCGAAAAGCCAGAATAAATGGTTTCAGTACCTGATGCTATCAGCAAAAAGCCACATAGCTCAAAAATGGCGAACCCCAGACCTCAGGATACAAGAGGTAATACACAAATTAAATGGCATAATGTTGTTTGACAGATTCACACACACGACTAACAACACATACCCAAAATTTCTAGAAATATGGGGGGCATGGACAACCTCCACACAGGCAATAGAAATATAACAAACATAAACACAGAAAGCAGACAAACTAGGAGATAAACAAATTCAAGAAAAGTGAACTGGGGCCCCCCACTTGCCGGACTCCACAGACCAGCGCCAAACGGCAAGACTCAGAGGTGAGTGACCTACTTCAAACTACTGTCTAGTATACATACAAACACGGTCCCTCGACATGAAAGGACGGAAAGAAGAATCATTAGACACAAGCACACGAATGACACTGTAGTTAAAGTTGTTATATCCAGTTAATTTTATTTTGTATGTTAAAAAAACTGTAACAAGAGGTAGCATATCATACTAAAACCATCAGAGATCTCAAAAACAGGCAAACAACCATGCTACCAGTTTAATGTTACTTAGAAAGGTTAAGAAAAAGGAAAATGTAATGGAACTGTCACTAAATAAAAATGTCACCATCATATAAGTTTACGGTTAAGCAATCTACAACATAAATTTGGCCTACGAGCCATCGCTGAAACATTAATACTGTATAAGATTTACAACTCTGTGACAATAAAAACTATTGAAACAAAAAAATATGGAGCAAGATCTTGCACCACAGATGGGACCTCCTCAGTCTAATGTTGTGCCTCCGAGATCGATTTTTCAGGTCCTCTAATTTTGACTCAAGATGTGAGTAATATTACCTGAGATCGCAACCCAATTACTAGAATGAGTTTCAATAATCTGATCTGTGACCGACTCCAGGGTGTGAGTTCTTTGGCCCAGATCATTGATTTCTTGTTTCAGCTCTTTGACCACCAATGACAAGCAAGTTTGTAGCAATTGATTGAATTTTGCTAGGGAGGATTCCGATACATTAACATTGGGGTAAGGTTTTTCAGAGTCTGTTTCCATCTCAGATTCTGACGGTGAGTCTTGAGGTAAGTCTTGTCTCGGGGTAGAGCTGGGAGTTTACCTAAGGAAGTTGTCCGTTATGCTTTTCAAAGCTAAATTCTTTTTTGGCTTCCCCATGTTTCTCCCACAAAGATGATTGTGCTTATTGGAATAGTTAGTCTTTATATTGCAGATGCTGAGATGTTGCAGAGGATCTATACCACTCCTCCGTTCGTCACTATAGATGGAAACTCATATAGAAGCTCTTTATAATTCTGACTGTGGCTCCAGGTATATCTCCTCTCTACATAATCATAACCCTTGCAGCTCTCAGAGGCTTTAGATGGTCATCAAATATTGAATAACATGGTCAAGGCAAGCTTGAGTTTTCTAACAATGCTATCTAAACAGATGGCACCCTTGGTTAACTTTTTTTATATGACGTGATGAAATATTTGATTAGCTGGGGTATAGGCTGGAGACCTTACAATTAAGCTCAAAGGCCCGAAGGTTTACCAGTTGTGGCCTATTTGTAATGTGGAGACCTTCTGGGGGAGTGTATATGGTACTTGTTTTCCACAAATTTATTCTTTTTTTTGTTTTTGTTAAATTAATTTTGTGGCTACTGAGCCTCCTACAAAGTCAATTAGGATCTGACAGACCCCTGGCAGTGTGAAAAATGCACGATTGCACAGGTACCAACTTTCAGTTTGGGCCTTAGTAGATTGTGAGTTAGAGGTTTGGCTGCAACACTGATTGGGCTTGCAGAGTAATGTAGGATGCAGACAGACTCTTCAAACCCTGCAACATGTGCCTTTCTGACTAATATCAATATCTGCAGGTTGTTGCTATGATCCCCAACCTCTGTCTGTCTGATTAATTATCAATCTTCTGGGGAGATCTTGAATGGCGATGCTCTGTGGTTAATAACGTGGCCGATTCTTTATGTGACACAAAGAAGCCTAAAATGGCCACCACTGATTTGGTGGGAAGCCTTGGGAAAGGGATGTTGGGTTTGACCACTCTGCCCTCATTCACTGTCCCGTTGCCTTAGAAGGGAGAGGGCTTTGGGCTTCTCAGAATGCCTCCCAGCCTTTCACTCACAGTCTTGTGAGCCTGTTCTTATATGATCCACCACTCCGTATTATATCCCCAATGGAGCCCCTTCCACGTGGGGGAAGATGGCTCCCGGAACCCCGGGACACCTCCAACTCAGCCCTTACCTTCTTGGAAGCTGAGCAACTCATGGATCACTGCAGTTACTCCCGGGCTGTTCCTCCGCTCCTGTCCCGTGGAGCGCTAGAAGGCAAGGTAAGCACTTTTGCCACTTACTGATTCTCCTCCACTTGGCTCAGAATCTAGGTTGCGCTTTCTCTCAGCGCCTCTCCACCAGCCCCCGGGGCTTCTTATAACATGGGAACTTGGGCAACGAATCCAATCAGCATGGCAATGCGTATATGACAAAAAATTTAATTATGCAGCCTGCCCGAGGGGTAGCGGAGAGCTGCTCTTGTGGGAGGCTGGATGGTATAGGCCTCAACCACGTGCCTTCAATTTGTTTTTTTTGTTGCTGACCCATGCTGACCCATTGTATAAATAAAATCTCATAATAAGAAACTTATCAGAGGACTCTATTTTTTGGTATCATGACACAACAAACTGTTGGAATGTGGAAGGGGCATCCTTTATCCCAAAGGGCATAACTGTAAATTGGTATAGCCCAAATGGGAAGGTGAATGGCGATATCTCTCTAGCATTTTCAGTAAGTGGGATCTGCTAGTAGCTCAGCCTAGAGTAATCACATACGTTGTCTGTACTAGCTTTTCTAGCAATTCATGTGCTCAAGGCATAGAGCAAATGTCAGTAGTTGTCTTGTCATTTACACACATATAGTCCACACAACACTGCATGGTCTGGTCCTTCTTAGGAACCAACACCACAGGGGATGCCCAAGGTCTAAAATATGACTTGATGACCCCCAGCTCTAACATCTTATGCAGCTCCCTCCAATATTTCCCTTCACACCCCTGGGGGCTGCTTAAGTGAGGAAGTGTTAGAGGTAAGGACCTTGTGGACCAGTATTTCTGTCCTACCAGGTCGGGTCGAAAACAAGCCTTGGTGGCTACTTAAGCTGCTGTTGCCAGTTAGGAATAAAGGGATTAGGCGATGGGTCAGCTAGGCAAACATGTATAGTCGTACCTAATCCTCAGAATTTTTTCATTCAGCTAGACAAATGGTCATTACTTGGGGGCTCCGATTCTGGTATGGCTTCAGCATATTCACAAGGATCTACTGTTGCTCATCCAATGGTATCCAATTAGCATGGAGCTTGTTCTGGGGATGAGTACCAACATTAATACCTGCTGGCCTACCTGGAATTTCATAGCCCGGGCTTTCTGATCATATCAGCACTTCTGCTTTCCTTGGGTTGCAAGCAGATGCTTCATATCTAGCCTAGTCAGTGTCTTCAGCCTATCTCTTTTTTTTTCTTCTAAATATTTTTTTTTTTTCTTCAAAAAGTAATAAACCTGAGCATGGAAAAAATAACTTATACAATGTAGTACATAGCAGCTTACATACAGATAAAGCAGGGTGAAATAATTCGATTGTCTTTGGTTTTTTTAACCTTAGATTTCTAAGGTTATATTTCTACCTTCCAAAATATTTTTTTAAATTATATATTAATTTATTAAACACTTTTACATGTAACCCAGTTTATACAATTCCCATACTCCACCCCAGACTTCCCATCTTTAAGAATAAACAAGAAAAAACACATAAAAAATAAAAATAAAAAATAAATACAACAAGACCTGTGTTATGCTGGAGCCAAGGTTGTGAGAGGTAGGATCCTGCAGATCAGACTTTGTCAACAGTTGACAATCTCAAAGAGGTCCAGATATTCAATATTTTGGTCCCATATATGTCATTTACTGTTTGGATAGGGATTCAATCCCAATGCCAGGAGGTCAGTGTCCATCAGACGATTTATGTACATCATATTTTTAATTTCAGACAAAGATGGAAGATCATTTTGTTTCCATTTAGAAACTATCACTTTCTTGGCAACCATCAAAGTTTGAATCAGGAATGCTTTTAATTCCTGTGAGAATGAACCAGGAAAAATATGAAATAATACCATCTCAGGAGAAAAAGTTATTTCTTATTTACTCATTTTAACAATAAATCTAAATAATTCCTCCCCAAAGTTCTGGACTTTTGGGCAAGATCACCAAACATGTAGATAAGTGTCTGTCTGTTTACATTCTCTCCAACACAATTTCATGTTCTCTATTTTACTAATTTGATATAAACTGATTGGTGCTAAATGTCATCTATTTATCAATTTAACATATGTTTCCCTATAGGCTGCGTTATTAACATAATTCTCTGTTAACTTAAAAGCTTTGTACCATTTTTCAGCTGGCCAGATAGTTTTTAACTCAGATTCCCAAGATTTAATTCTAAACGATTTAGCATATTCAAAATTATTTCTGATAACATTATAACATTTGGAAATAAGGTGTATATTATTTTTAGAAGTTAAGATTCGTTCAAACTCTGACAATTACATAGTTACATATTTACATAGGGCCTCATTCTATTATCGTCCGTAGGAGATGCGGGGCCGCAAGGACCGGCCGCAAGCTATTCTGGTATTCTATTCCCCTCCGGCCGGGGATTCTGGCAGGCTTGCGGCCGGCGCCTTGCTATCCCTTGCGGGCGCTCACGCCGGAGGAAAGCCTTTGATCTAAAACGGCCGCAAGAGTTTCGGCCGCAAGAAAATCTCGGTTGCTATTCAATTGCTCCGGGAACCCTCTCTGCAAGGCTAAAACCGAGCCGCAGCTTACTTGCAGGAAAAAGGTCCCGCTAGTACCAATTAAGCACATTATAAAGCCGAAATAAAGCCATCCTGCACTCTGAGGAGACTATAAAGTGATTGTAGGTGTTAGCAAAAATAGCACAACATTCCCCTACACTCAAATCCGTAAATAAATTATTTTTTAATTTATGTCAAAAATCCATGGAAAAAGTCCCGAGGGCTTGGAGCACCTCAGACCCGCCCACACTGCGGCCGGAAAAGAAACAGTTAATGTAAACTCAGATTTGGGCTGATGTGCAAGCTTGAGAGGGGGTTGCTATTAATCCTCATGTCCCTCAATATGATCCCTAGCATTTACAGAGCTGTACAGTGCCGTCTTGAATTTATTTTTGCGTTTAAAGTTTTCTGAGCTTACGGCCGGCTGCAAGATATACGGCCGGCCGTAAGGGGAGATCCTTGCGGGGCCGTATATTTGAATTGCAAGATAACGGAACCCCCGCAAGGAATCGCAGCCTTGCGGCCGTTTTACGGCCGATAATAGAATGAGGCCCATAGTATTTAAGGTTGAAAAAAGACTTTCAGTCCATCAAGTTCAACCATTTAAGATCTCCTCTGATCTGCAATATGCGGATTAACTATTAATTAATTAGTTGTATATAAAAATTAAAAAAAACAATTCCCTCCTGATGCCAGACACCGGCGACAGGACTTCTCCCTGGATCAATACTGCCTCTCTAATTATCCATGATAACCCTGAATTCCCTTTTTAATTAGAAATAAATCCAGTCCCCTTTTAAAGTTATCTATCGAATCCGCTGTCACCACCTCCTCTGGCAGAGAATTCCACACATTAACCACCCTTACTGTGAAGAACCCTTTTCTTTCTTTAAGGTGGAATCTTTTTACTTCTAATTGTGTAAAGCCAGTGAAGCCAAAGTTATAGACCTCAAAAAATGTTTTAAGAGACTTAGATTCCAGCCATATGTTTGAAGAAATCCTGTATTTCTGAATCAGATTGTTAAAAGAGGTGAAACTATCAGCAGAATAAAGATCTCTTAAATAAAGAAGACCCTTTTTAGCCATTGTCTTCAAAGGGTTTGAGTGGAAATAGTTTGCCAAAATAGCAATAGGAGTTATTGGGCTTTGAAAAGTAAATAATTTGTATTAATTATTCAGTTGGATCCAAGTTTTAATTGATTTCTCCATTACTTTCAATTTGGAAACAGTTTCTAAGACATGTATGGCATACAAAAGTAAAATTCCCCTTGAATCACCTAAGGAAATTAAATCATTTTCCAATAAACGCCAATGATTCAGTTTCTCTGACTCCGACCATCTGCTCATATAGGCTAGGTTAATGGCCTCATAGTAGTTCCTGATAATAGGATAGGCAACTCCCCCCTTGTTGAATCCACAGTCAGGATATAGTAGTAGTATTCCTCTGTTTTATACTTTGGGACGTTAATTACCATTATTTCTGACTTTACCATATTTAATTTATAATTGGACACAAAACTATATTCTTCTTTTATTTCTTCAAGTCTTAACAGATAATTTCTAGGATCTTCTAGAGATAAAATGATGTCGGCCGCAAATAAGGACACTTTATATTGTTAATCCCTCTGATTTCTTGTGAGGCTCTGATGACCACCGCCAATGATTTTATCATAAGTTCAAATACCATTGAGGAGAGAGGGCACCCTTGTCTAGTACAGTTCGAAATACAGAATTTTCCTGAAATAAACCCAAGGCCCTTGACAGCGGCGGATGGGGCACCATAGAGAACTCGGATGGCTAGAGTACTCTCCATGAAGTGCCACCCCACCCTGTCAAAGGCCTTTTCTGCAACCAAGGTTTAGACAATCAAAGGTTCTTTTTGCTCAGGAAATAATATTTATCAATTTTCTAAGGTTTTCAGTGCCCTGTCGGCTCTTGATAAAACCTGTTTAATCTTCACCAATTAGGCCCTTGATTACACTATTTAATCTCTCTGCAAGGATTTTGGCATACATTTTTGTATCTGCATTAAGCAGTGAAATTGGTCGAAAGTTTTTGCACTCAGGAGTCTCATCTTGATCCTTTGGTATGTTGATAATATAAGCTTCTAACATCTCTGCCGGGGCTATCCCCAATTTCATTGAGGGCCACCAACATGGGTAAACCAATTCTCTTTGGCAAATTCTATAATAATCATTAATGTAGCAATAAACGTTAATTTTTCTTTCTCTGTGATGTCACTGTTTATGATAACCATATGTTCCGTTGAAATCTAAAGGTAACTCCACCTTCCTCAAAAAGCTATAAACATCTTCCATAGATGGTTTAATCCTCTCGTTATTGTCTACTAGGTTAAAAAGTTTTTGATAAAAACTGCCAAATTATTTAGCTATTTCTTCCAGGTTAGTAGTTACTTTTCCCTTATGATACAGTTTATTGATTCTTTTAATACATGTTTTCTTTTTAAGTTTGTTGGCTAAGAGACTCCCTGCCATATTGTCGCAGTGAAACAATCTCTTTTGTAAAGACCACGGCAAGTTATCTGCTATGGTCTGCTCTATGTTTTTTTAAATTTGAGTTTGAATCAATCTAATCTGTTGAGACAAGGAGTTATCTAAGTTTATTTTGCTTTGTCGATCTAGTTTAGCTAAATCAATGTGGTGTTCTCTTAAGGTCTTTGCTTTCTCTATCTTCTTTTGTGCTTTCCAACTTATCGAGCATCCTCTGATATAGGCTTTATGTGCTAGCCATATTGTTGTGTTAGATGCCACTGACCCTCTGTTTATTTAAAAAAAAATATTTCCTGTTTGAGGCTATAAAGCATAGTTTGATATTTCAATAATGAGCTATCCAAGTTTCATAATGGGCGGTTCTGGCATTTTTTGCCAAGATTCAAGGAGATTGACACTAATGCATGGTCTGCTCTCAAAATTGGATCAATTTCAGCCTTTGTAGTTATTTTAAAAACCTTCTCATTGACAAAAATATATTCTAACCTCACATAAGTATTGTGTCTATGGGAGAAGTAAGAATAATCTTTTTTTGAGGGATGTAAACATCTCCAAGAGTTGAATAGATGGTTTCTCAATAAGATTTTATAACAGTTATTTGCATTATTCTACGTGTTACAGTCTATTTTTTTCTTTTTGGTTGTTTTTTTTATCTAATTCAGGAATTACACAAAGGTTGCAGTTGTCACAAACTATTAAAAGTCCAGAGGCATTGAAACCCTGGATATTCTGACTTACTATTTTAATTTGCATTTAAAAATTGTGAACTGATGAAGCATTAGTCCGAACTGCAGTTGGTCCCCACCTCCTTTCCCCCCAGGCACCAGCACAACCCCCCCCCCCCCCCACCAAAAAAAGAAAAAGAGCACATAAATACACCAACAACACAAAGTGAAGGTACATTTTTCGCCTCCCTCCGGCTACCCTTTAAAAAAGGGCAGCCATCAAGGGGTGCAAAGAGATGAACTTAAATAAGTTAAAAGAACCCAAAGTGTACAGCTTTTGTAGAACGCAGTGATATATTTCTAATACTCAATAAAGAACAATTTATCCATGCAGTCTTCCCTCTTTCTCTCTTTTCCCTCCCCTCTCTCTTGTTTAAAAAATAACTCCTAATTTCCCTCTGTTGATATAAAGAATCTGGCTTTACCCAGACAAAAGGTGCATTTTCTTATATAACCTATATTAAGCTCTACCTTCTAGAAAAGGTTATGCGTAATAAAAAATATGTTTCTTTATAACATATAATTCTGTATCGTTCCCTACTGAATGTCTGTTGTTCTAAAAGTGCACTCCAGTCCCCATTTTTCCTCCTTTCTTTATCCGTATTGCTTAAGGGTCTCATCAATTGCTATCTTCTAAATTCCAACGCTTTTTCCCAAAGTGCATTTGTGCAATATTAAAGTTTTGCTACACACCCAGTCAATTGTTAAATTTCTCCTATAAAGCTAATTCATACCCAAAGTGAATAGTGTTTTTTTCTTTTTTACCCTCATACCTGATTTCCTCACTACCCTTAAGTGCAAAACCATCCATATGGAAGTCTCCCTTAAGTACTGTCAATTAAAAAACTTCAAATATTATAAAACTTCAAAACTACCTTTTGTAAGTAGTGCTTATTACAAACTAAGTAATTAGTGCTTTACCTTCGTGAAAACAATCTGAAAATTCTTTACTACATACTTCTCTTCTCTTCTTTACTACATACAGTCTAATTTGTTATAATCAAAAAAGATCATAAATAAAATCTGCATTTTTTAGTGCAAGTGTCATCTCATGTGCAAACATTGCTCTCCATATCCCAATAACATCTTCATTAACGTATGACAGGTTTTTTTATGTTTAACGTAGTGCAAAAAGTTATTTCCATAAAAATACTTTAAGATCAATCTTACTAAGTGAGGCTGCTTAGATTAACAGAAACGTAATTATACACAACACATATTAATAAGGGCAAGACAAAAGAAAAGCAAACAAAAAAAAAAAAACTCCTAGAACCTTGTTAATAATGCTTTAACTTGACTCTAGTTCCAAATGTTAGGAATGAGCCAGTACTGTGGCAGTTAAAGAGAAAATATATTCCTTTCCATACTCTATTTTAATTTCCATTCCTTAACCCATTTTTCCAGCTCAGCCGGGGAGTTCAGTAATGTCACTTTGCTTCCCTCTGTTAGCACAATCTTAGCGGGGAAACCGAATTTCTCTCAAAAAAAATGTAGTCTCTCTAAATTCCTTGCTTTAATTATCTTATCTCTCGAAAGATCAACAAAGATTTTTAGATTCTTATAAGGTGCTGCAAAATATTTTAGTTCAAATGATCTTCTTACAATTTCCCTCCTTGTAGGAGAAAAAAATGCACTTTAATTATTACATCTCTAGGATAGTCTGTAGGGAGATTTTTAGGCAAAGGTAGATTGTGAAATCTATCAATCATTAATTCCACTGCAGAGTACAGTATGTCTCACTGCAAAGAAAAAAAAGAGGTTATGTACCGATATAGTTCTCTCTGTAAGGTGTTTTCATTAATGCCTCTAATTCTAAGATTGTTTTTCCTAGAAAAGTCTTCCAGTTTAGTACGTCTTCCCCTCATTTCAGTTATATCTTGAGATAGACAGACTATCTCCACTTTCAAGTTTTTATTTTCCTTTTAAAACTTATTTTTGTTTCATATCTAGCTCCTCAAGTTTTGCTAAAATTGTATTTATCACCAAAAAGTTTTTATTTATTTTGATGGTTAATTCGGAGACTATTGATGTTTTAAGGTTGTCTAATATAATTTTCATAGCAGAGACTGTTAAGATCTCATTACCTAATATTCTTCAAATGTATACCTCTTCTCTAAACCAAAGTAGAATGTTTTGGTTTTCTTATGTCCACTTACTAGTGGGTTAGTATATATATATATATATATATATATATATATATATATATATATATATTTACAGTTGCAAGCAAAAGTATGTGAACCCTTTGGAATGATATGGATTTCTGCACAAATTGGTCATAAAATGTGATCTGATCTTCATCTAAGTCACAACAATAGTCAATCGCACTCTGCTTAAACTAATAACACACAAAAAATTAAATGTTACCATGTTGTTATTGAACACACCATGTAAACATTCACAGTGCAGGTTGAAAAAAGTATGTGAACCCTGGTTGAACCTCCTTTGGCAGCAATAAATTCAACAAAACGTTTCCTGTAGTTGCAGATCAGACGTGCACAACGGTCAGGAGTAATTCTTGACCATTCCTCTTTACAGAACTGTTTCAGTTAAGCAATATTCTTGGGATGTCTGGTGTGAATCGCTTTCTTGAGGTCATGCCACAGCATCTCTTAGGGAGAGTAGCAGCAGTGCTGAACTTTCTCTATTTATGGACAATTTGTCTTACCGTGGACTGATGAACAGCAAGGCTTTTGGAGATACTTTTATAACCCTTTCCAGCTTTATGCAAGTCAACAATTCTTAATCGTAGGTCTTTTGAGAGCTCTTTTGTGCGAGGCATCATTCACATCAGGCAAACCTTCTTGTGAAAAGCAAACCCTGAACTGGTGTGTGTTTTTTATAGGACTGGGCAGCTGTAACCAACACCTCCAATCTCATCTCACTGATTGGACTCCAGTTGGCTGACACCTCACTCCAATCAGCTCTTGGAGATGTCATTAGTCTAGGGGTTCACATACTTTTTCACCTGCACTGTGAATCTTTACATGGTGTGCAAAAATAAAAACTTGGCAACATTTAGTACTTTGTGTGCTATTAGTTTAAGCAGAGTGTGATTGTCTATTGTTGTGACTTAGATGAAGATCAGATCACATTTTATGACCAATTTGTGCAGAAATCCATATCATTCCAAAGGGTTCACATACTTTTGCTTGCAACTGTATATATATATATATATATATATATATATATATATATATATATATATATATATATATATATATATATATGCCGTATTGGTCCGAATATAAGCCTCACCTTTTTTTTCTATTTTTGAGCTTGCAAGTTAAATTCGCGACCTTAACAAAAATTGCCGATTTGCGAGCTTGAGACTGTTGTGTGGCCATGGTGTTATACGGAGAGGGGTGTTGTGGGTGTCGACATCTTGCTGTACTACAAGAGGGAAGTGGTTTGCTGTGATCTCACTGACACCAGGAGAGAATTGAACTGTTTATACAAGTTCACCAGAAATCAGATGATTAATCTCTTCTAAGCATGTGATTATAATAATTGCTCTACATTTTCATTCAATTAGCAGGGGGTTCTGGCTTCTGCTGGAATCAATGTTCATTGATCCTATAACCAAAGTAGAGTATAACTTTCTCTTCTATCTTCCCTCTTTTACACCCCCCCTTTCCTTTCCTTCTCCCTTTCTTGCAGTATTGCTTTTCTTTTCCTTTTCCCTCACTTTAGTTAGCACTGATGTGAAAAGCATAATTGCTTGACAAATTTTGTTAGTTAATGAAGAATAGAGCCTCTGGATTATTAGAATTGTAGGCCTTGATTATCAATAAAGATTCAACTCCTCCAAAATGTATTTTCTGAGCTTTTTGCTGCATCCTCAGATGTTTATAGCTCTAAACAAGCTCAGTGAGGTTTTATCAGGTTTAAACAGTCTTTCTGTGAAAGATATCATGCCATTTAATGAATCCTCAATTTCCCTCTCCCCTGCAACCTCCTCACCTCATAATCCTTGTATAGGGCTCAGTAATCGGCAGTCACTCTTCCAACATGTAAAGATGGAACCCTGTAATCAGGGAGGTATCCCTTTGGGGGAGAAGAAGTCTTACTGTCTGTTTATATGGTCATGCTTGTCTTTGGACCTCCGGGGTCAGACTGCTTGCCAGGCTTTCTGAGTGAAGAACAGTTCTAAGCTCCTCAGTCTTTGCGGCAGTGTCTCCGTGGCTGCTACTTTCTATGCCCACTCTTGGCCCATGCTCCCGCTCCTCCCTGGGATAACGGCCACACCCTCCAATCTCCCAGACCGGAGCTTGCTTCTCGACCATGCACAGTTCTTGGTGTCTCTGATGCAATCTCAAGGAGCCTGTGCAGCAGATATTATTCCAGTGGTCTTAGACTACAAGCTGGGATGGTAAACTCTTTTTCTTAGCTTACAGCTCCACAAGCATGGTTAGCATCTCATTTCTCCTGCGTCCTAGCCACCATTGCCCAGCTAGCAATGCATGCTAGCAGTTTCCTGGGCGTGGTCTCCCTCCATAGTCTGTTATCCTTGAAGGTCAGCAATCAGGTATCTCTGAGCCACAGCACATATGGCACTGCAAGAAGTTCCTCCCCTTTCTGGTCCCCCTCTTAAAACTCCTGTAACAGGTCCAATGGCACTGTCAATCGCTGCCCACACATAAGTTCAAAGGGAGGAGAATCCTGTGGACTCTTGAGTGCAGGCAAAAAAGAAGTTAGAGAAGCAACGTTTCACAATCCTTCTCCTGGTCCACGAAATCTCTAATCAAAGCTTTCAGGGTGCCATTGAACCTCTCACACAACCTCACATGGGTCACAACTACTGCATTATCTCAGCAATAAACAAGGTACCCTGATCTGACAAATTTTCACTCTGGAACCCAACCTGGGAGAAAATGGAGAAAAATCAAATTCATCAACCACCATTGTTGCTTGAATGCAGTCAAGAGCTACAGCCACTGGATACTGGGTTGAATAAGTGAGGATGTATCTCTTGCCAGACTTCCAAGGCCTGGCAAGGGGGTTAATGTTATTTACAGCAACTCGATGAAAGGTAAGTTCTGTAATGACATGCAATGCAAGGGAGCCCGGGGTACTAGTCCACGACCACAAAAGCACAAATAAAAGGCCTGAGTCAAGTCTTGGTAAGTGTGGCAATTACCCTGGTGTCTGGCAGTTGTCATGGGCAATGTCTAGCATAGATACCCGATACTACTTGGGAATGATCATCTTTCCGCCTCAGATCCTGTCTCCCCAGTCAGTACCCTAGACAGACAACCCTTTAAAACAGGGTTCTCCTTTACCCCCTTTTAAATTTAGTTGGGTCTTGCCAAGTGGAAACTGGCTTACTGCAGGGTGGGTTGGCTCTGGCTTTTCTTTTGTCTCCCTTGTGGTAACCTGTTTGACTTGGTTTTGGTTCACGATTGCCACATAACACTGAATGGGCCCCAAGTTGATTCCCAACAATACATACTCAGGAAGCCTAGCAATGACTTCCCCCTCTTTCATTCCTTTGCATTTGCCCCAATAGATACGGTTGGAGGAGTGGTCCAGGCTGGGCTATTGGATTGGGTAGAGTTGGTCTAGGTGGCCTAGCTGGGTGGAAACTCACTTCTCACCTAGTCTCCCTGTATTGCTCTGTCAGGCGAGCACTCTCTTCGGCAGTGGTGGGTCATCAGTCTTGGACCTAGATTCTCATGGCTGGAGGGCAAAGCTGAAAAAAATGCTGAACAGCACTTAGGTTCAAGCAGATAGATTAAAGTTAGATTAAAGTTTTCTTTTAAACTGTCACTGTTGTCATGGCAACCAGCAACACCACTGTTGCTATAGATCTTTTCAAAATCTATTATAATGTAAAACTATAGGTTATAAAAAGTACTTTATCAATTGCATGTTATTAAAAATGCATTTATCTACAGTAAAGTGACATTGAAATTTGTCATTCTGAGTGTGTCAGTCAGACTTTCTGATCCACCCACAAACAGAGTTTTAAACTTTTTGCTAATAAGATAATTGACACTAATTAATGTTTTTCCTCTGATGCATTGGGTCTATTGTTTTGAGTGCAGCCAACTACACACACAGAAAAAGACTATGATGTGAAACTGAGCATAACTATCTTTTTTGTGTGGATAAGACAATGGACCAGTGCTTTAGGAGCAAATCAATCATTAATGGCAATGATATCTAATTACCAAAAAAATGAACTAAGCTCAAAATGTAAAATTCCAATTCTAGTTTACAGTAGGAATCTGCAATATTTTAAAATAACATACATATGATAAAGTATTTGTCATTACCTATAATTTTAAATTATTCCATATGTCCTACCAGGTCGGGTTAAAGAAAATAATAAACAAGAGATTTATGATAGAGAATCCACATTAGATATATATGCCAATGAACCAGTTAATAGTAGACTGTAATTAGCCATTCATCTTACCTATCTTCTGTTATTGTCACCTTGATCTTGCTGCACTTGATGGTGGTGTCTGTTTTGGTCAGTATAATAGAAATACAGGCAGGATCGGATTATCCTCTCCGGTGCCCCTAGGCACAGCAGCTTCCTCACTCTTGTAACTCTCTAGGTCCAGGTGTTTGTCCCCTAGCGGCAACTCTGTGAACTGCAGTATTTCATTTTTTTATACCAAGGAATATTTTGAAGTATGAAATGAGGCGATATTCACAGTGAAGCGCCCCTAGGTGGCTGCCAAATTGGTCTAATGAGAAATCAGTCCATGACCTGGATTTAAATTCCGCACCCCTAGACACAGCAGCATCCTCCCTCTTGTAACCTTCAAGATCCAGGTGTTTGGAGTATTTGAACTGCAGGATTTAATTGTTTATGCCAAGGAACATTTTGAAGTATGAAATTAGGCACCCTTCACAGGGAAGACCCCTAGGTGGATACCTAGTTGGCATATTGAGAAATTCAGTCATGAATACAAGAAGTTATACATCACAGGGCTGCTCAAGCAATACTATACATTGAAGCAACCACACATATTAAATACTGTTTGTAGAGAATTGGTGCCCAAACTTTGCTGTAACTTGCTTAAAACTCTGAGGCTTTAAACAATATTTCTCCTGTTGGAACAGAGCATAGTTTTCTTACTTTAAGGGAAAATGACAGGGTAAGTAACAAGCTGCATTTTCAGGCAATCTGCTAAACCCTTAAAATGTACTTCCCTAGGCCTGGGCCTTGTGAATCTAGTCAGAAACACACCCCTTAGTCTTGCCATTTAAAGTTCCCATCTTCACTCTGATCGGGATCTGTAGTCTGCATAGTATTCCACCATATGCAGATAGAATGATAAAGTTTCTTGCACCCCTCAAATAAGTTTTTGGGTGTATTATGTGCTTAACTTAACCAATAATGTTTTATCATGTTCTCACATCCTAGACATAAAAGTCCATAAATGAATAAAAAGTGATAATTTGTAGATAAAGCTCATTCTCATATATATCAAAGCTTTTCAAAAGTCAAATTTTGACCAAAAGAGGTAATTATAATTGCACCAAGTCTACAGTAGATGCAAGAGTTGCTCTCTAGAAATAAAATGCCCCTCTCACACACAGTACTCCCACCAAAGTTTTAAAACATAGATAGTTTGTTATTGTACAGTGGACCTTTAATTTAGGAGGCTCTAAATCAGAACAAGAGAAAGCAGACAGTAGTAGCTAGTAAAGTAGATATTGGCCAAGAAACAATTAGTGAAACAAACAAGGCAAACAACAGACAATCGTAATACAGTTCACCAGAGAGAGCTGAGCTGGAAGTAGGACAGAATGTTCTAAGAACCAAGTAGCTGGAGCAAAACATTTTCTTTTGCAGTCCATCCATTTAAGGGATGCCAGTACATGAACATGTTATTTAGTCTCTTTAAATGATAGTGAAAGGATATATGTTTTCAACTTCATAGTAATTATTAAGGTATGCTGATAAATTATATATATATATATATATATATATATATATATATATATATATATATATAGAGAGAGAGAGAGAGAGAGAGAGAGAGAGAGAGAGAGAGAGAGAGAAAGAGAGAGAGAGAGAGAGAGAGGGAGTAAATAAATAGTAAATTTGTGTTCCTATTTGAAAGTCTAAAATTAGTTGAAAAATGTATATCCTGCTCAGAATTCCAAGGGATACAGTTATTCCACTGCACCCTGGGCATAGATATGCAAATGTGCCCATAAAAGCTTTGCCCTTGTAACCCAATAACAATTTCCTTACGCATAAGCCTGCTGTATAACACAGCTTTAAGCAAAGCCCAGAATGGATTATGCACAAGCCAGGAAACCTACCCACTGACAGCTGTTTCGAGGTTACTGACTCTCATCAGCATGAAAGCAGTTCCTAGCTTGTGAAGTAGATTTTGCAGGGAGGTAGTTTACCACAACAATCATGTAATTTATGGTGGGCAAAAGAGCGATAGAAGCCCTCCACCGTACAGTAAATAAATAGTACATTTGTGTTCACATTTGATCTAAAATAAGTTTGTTTTTTTTGTCAGAATTCCGAGAAATACAATTATTACACTGCATTCTGGGAACCTCGGCAGGAACATGCAAATGTGTCACAGACGTTTCGCTCTTGTAATCCAATACCATTTTAAACATGGCTTCCTTTAAGCATATATATAATACATTTTATACAGTTGTGCTCCAAAGTTTGCATACCCTCGCAGAAATTTAGAAATGTTGGCATTTATTTTGAAAATATGACTGATCATGCCAATAAAAAATGGTGTGTTTTTTTATTGAAGGATAGTGATCATATGAAGCCATTTATTATGACATAGTTGTTGGCTCCTTTTTAAATAATAATATCAGAAATCACCCAAATCGCCCTGATCAAAAGTTTACATACCCTTGAATATTTGACCTTGTTACAGACACACCAGGTGAAACACTCAGGTTAAAATGGCAATTGAAGGTTGAATACCCACACCTGTGGCTTTTTCAATTGCAATTAGTGTCTGTGTATAAATAGTCAATGAGTTTGTTAGATCTCACGTGGATGCACTGAGCAAGCTAGATACTGAGCTATGTCGAGCCGATAAAAACTGTCAAAAGAACTGCGTAACAAGATAATGAAATTTCGTAAATTTGGAAAAGGATATACAAAATATATACAAAGCCTTGAAAATGCCAGTCAGTAGTGTTCTATCACTTATTATGAAGTGGAAAATTCGGGGATCTTTTGATACCAAGCCAAGGTCAGGTAGACCAAGAAAGATTTCAGCCAAAACTGCCAGAAGAATTGTTTGGAATAAAAAGAAAAACACACAGGTAACCTCAGGAGAAATGCAGGTTGCTCTGGAAAAAGACGGTGTGGTTGTTTCAAGGAGCACAATAAGATGATACTTGAACAAAAGTGAGCTGCATGGTCGAATTGCCAGAAAGAAGCCTTTACTGCACCAATGCTACAAAAAAGCCCAGTTACTATATGACGACAACACCTTGACACGCCCCACAGCTTCTGGCACACTGTAATTTGGAGTGACAAGACCAAAATAGAGCTTTATGATCACAACCATAAGCGCTATGTTTGGAGAGGAGAAAACAAGGCCTACAGTCAGCAGAATACCATCCCCACTGATGTGACTCACTGATGTTTTTTTTTAAAGCCACTGGGAATCTTGTGAAAATGAATGGCGCAATGAATGCAGCATGTTATCAGAAAATACTGGCAGACAATTTGCTTTCTTCTGCACGCAGGCTGCGCATGGGACTCTCTTTTAATTTCCAGCTTGATAATGACCGTAAGCACAAGGCCAAGTTGACCGTCCAGTGGTTACAGCAGAAAAAGGTGAAGGTTCTGGAGTGGCCATCATAGTCTCCTAACCTTAATATCATCGAGCCACTCTGGAGAAATCTCAAACGTGCGGTTCATGCAAGACGACCAAAGACTTTGCATGACCTGTAGGCATTTGCCAAGACAAATGGGCTGCTAAAACACCTGCAAGAATTAGGTGCCTCATAGACAACTATTACAATAGACTGCACTCTATAATTGATGCTAAAGGGGACAATACAAAGTATTAAGAACTAAGGGTATGCAAATTTTTGAACAGAGTCATTTCATTTTTTTTCTTTGCTGCCATGTTTTGTTTTATTATTGTGCCATTCTGTTTTAACCTACAAATGAATATGAATCCCATAAGAAATAAAAGAAATGTGTTTTGCCTGCTCACTAAGGTTTTCTTTAAAAATGGTACATATATTACCAATTCGCCAAGGGTATATAAACTATTGAGCAAAACTGTATATTATAGATATTTAAAAAATGTACATTAAAGATGGTTTAATTACCATGAGCACCTCACCCATCACAAAACAAGGGTTGTAAAATTTGAATAATAGGGCAGGATACAGCCATAATCTAAGGAATCTTAAATAAGTTTCTTTTTTTTTTTCTCAGAATTCCGAGAAATACAATTATTACACTGCATTCTGGGAACCTCGGCAGGATTAAAGCCATAATCTAAGGAGTTTCACTTTAGCTTGGAAGATTATGGTCACCTCATTCTGCCCTATAATTTTATTTGCACTTCAGTTAGTATGGGGGTAGGAAATTGGTTTTATTCATACTATGTAGTTACTCTTTCAATCACTTTTTTTATTTATTTATATGCCTTTAAATACTTGGCATTAAATTTAGGAAAATGTATATTTTCAATGACCGGTTAAGAAACCGAAAGGTTGAGCGATGTTATAAAACATTTATTCTGATCTAGCCTGCTGCTCTAAACTATGTATCGCTGATTTGTCTATAAGCAGAGTAAATGGACGATAACTCTTAAATAAATAACCAACTAAAGTTCATATGCAGGTCAACCTCTTAAGTGAATCTTCAGATTACTCATAATTGAAGCTCTCTTTCCTTTTATTGTCAGCAGTATACTGTTATTATACTGACCTTTAGAAAATTATGCTTACAGTAGGATTGCACTGAAATACACTACATTTTAGGCAAATAACATACAATACTATTTTAAGGAAAATATGTTTTGATAACTTTTGTTAATAGTGCATATGCTTAAATATGCCATCTTGTCTTATGTCTATTATTTTCAGTTGCTCCTTGCCAGCAACTGCGACCCTTGCAAAATTTCGTTGTAACGCAAACAAAATACGAGACACGTTACGACCCATTACGACCTCGCAAAAATCGGCCGCAACACGCACACATGAAAACATGAAAAATACAACAAATACACACAACAAATACATAAAAAGCTTACTTACGGGAAGAGGAAGTATCCAGAACCTCGAAAACTAAAGTTACACCTCAATTTAAGTCAAATTAAAAGAGTTTAGACACTAAAAAATTCTCTAAGCGAGAGAAAAAATGGCCACCGAAAAAAAAAGAAAACGAGGCTTCAGCAGTCTAAAGCTGCAAAACACCACCAAACACCTAAGTATTTGCCGAAAAACACCTACGCGTTAAAAAATAAGGACGCAACCCGTGCAACCCCAAAAACATTACAAACACAATAAATACAAACAACAAACACATAAAAGGGTTATTCACAGCAAGGGGGGCACTGAGGACCTCTGCAAGTGAAGTTACACCTCCATTTAAGCACAAACTTCTGAGTTTAGAGACCCGAAAATCACCTAAGCGAGAGAAAAAATGGGCGCCGAACAAAACGAAAACGAGGCTAAAGGTCGCTAAACACGCAAAACACTACCATAAACACGCAAAACACCACCAAACAGCTACTGATATTCCGAAAAAGCCCACCAAACAGCTACGGATATTCCGAAAAAGTTGCACGTCATAGAAAACGAACGACGCTACATCAGACACATTATATACACCAAACACCCTTAGCTCACTTACTATTTCATTGCCGTAATTTTTTGACGGGCAATTCGCTAGTATATATATATATATATATATATAAAAAGAGGGGTAGGGGAAAGACAGCGCACCACCTCCTAGTGCAACATGAGTGTATAATCACGTCAAAACAACAGTCATATATTGTTTCACTCACATGTGGTGACCCCAAGGTTATGAGGTATCTGTATGGTTTAAACAGGATAGCTCTGGAAGTACCCAATGTCCAATCCTTAGATCTCCATCCGTAGCTCAGGATACGACCCAGGTGGTTTTTTTAGCAGGTACAGTTGGCTCACCAATGCTATTTGGTACACTATTATATTGTGTCTACAGAATAAAATGTGATTCCAACTCCTTATGTCTACTATAGGAGACAATTGAAACACACTAATACAAACAATAGTGTGTTTATCATGTGTTTATTGCACCATATAACCCTCAATACATGCCATATATGGCCAATAGGGATAGGCACATTAAAATGAATAAAATCAATGATCTAAAAACATAAAAAATATCAAACGCGTTTCGCCCAAAGGCTTCCTCAGTGATATAAAAACATAAACAATGTAAAAATATGTGTATAAGTACTGCTCATCAGCACTTACCAACATCAAACCCTTTCTGCTCTCACACAGAGGCTTATGTACCCTCCATTGTTTTAACAATTAGGAAGTGCATCCAAAATGGCGTCGCCCCATGTGACGTGCATCATGTGACTCTTGACAACATCACGTGACCAACATAACAGTCCCAGTACTTCCTGATACATAAACTCTCATCCTACGTGAATGCCCTCTGGTGGCTTTACAGGCACATTACATGTCTTCATCCAGATGGGCACATATATACATATATGTATACATATATACCCATATATATATATATATATATATATATATATATATACATATACATATATACACACACATACACACACCTACATATACATATATACATACACATACATGTATACCCCCAAGAAAGGGGATCACCCTGGGGTAAGAATGAATAAATATATATAAAAAAGACATTGATAAATCAGGATGCATATAAAAGGGAGATATACATAAATATTGAAAATATATAAAATAAAATACATGTAAAATATATAGATCAATAGAGAACAACATCCCAATATATGATATAATCCATATCCCCACTTTTATCTATCAAAAAACATTGCACATATATCTCGTGATTAATTAAAATATATATAAAAAAGTATATAAATACAAAAAAGGACATGTAAATATATAAAAAACAATAAAGGACAATAGCCCAACATATTGCACAATCCATATCCCCACTCTTGTCAAACAAAAGCAGTACACATATATTTAATAGACAGAGATTATAAAAAGCAAACATTTACAGAAACTACTGTCATTCATAAATGCAGCAGTGGAGACATCATATAGAACTCAAGGATGGGAGGATAATCATAGACACCTAAAACAAGACTAGGGGGCATTTATAGATAGACTACTATCTATATTAGCCTTCTAAAAAGGCCGCCAGGTCTATATCCCTATTTAGACCTCGCGGTTCCAAGGTACCCAAAAGATGTATCCATTTTGTTTCTTTCTGTCTCAAATTTAATAGTCTATTCCCCCCTCTTGTATTTGGTTTTACTTGTTCCACTGCCTGAACCCTTATGCCAGAGACATCTTTGTTATGTTTCATAATGATATGAGCGGAGAAACCATTCGTAAGGATCCCCCTATCGACATTATACAGATGCTCCCTAAATCTGGTTTTTAAAGAACGCTTGGTGCGGCCCACATACTGTAGGCCACATTTGCAAGTAATGGTGTAGACCACATACTCTGATTTGCACGAAGTAAGATGTTTAATTCTAAACTTATTATTATTGCTAGTGGATACTACTATATATATATATATATATATATATATATATATATATATATATATATATATATTTAAATACAAGCCACTTGCCCGTCAAAAATTACAGCATGATATAGTTTGAAAAATTGTTTCTCTACCACCCTCTCCCTCCCCTGTTTCTCTTCCCCCTTCTCCCTCGCCTTTGTCTATCCCCTCCCTTACTCTATCCCCTGTATCTCTCCCCCTATCTCTCCCCTGTCTTTTCGCCCCTCTTCCTCCCCTGTGTGTTTTCACCCCCTCTCCCTGTGTCTCCTTCCCCCTCCCTCTCCTGTGCCTCCTTTACCTCTCTCCCTCTCCTCCCCCCTCTCCATCCCCTGTGTTTTTTCGCACCCTCTCCCTCCCCTGCGCCTTTTTGACCCCTCTCCCTCCCCTATGTCTTTTCCCCCTCTCCCTCCCCTGTGTCTCTGTCCCCCTCTCCCTCCAATGTGTGCCTCCCCCTTCCTTCGTATATACACATATATAAGTACAAAAGTATTCACCCCCTTGACTTTTTACCTATTTTGTTACATTACAGCCTTAAGTTCAATTTTTTTACAATCTGAATTGTATGTGATGGATCAGAACACAATAGTCTAAGTTGGTGAAGTGAAATTAGAAAAATATATACATAAAACAATTTTTTAGCAATAGAAATCAGAAAATTGGCATGTGAGTATGTATTCACCCCCTTTGTTATGAAGCCCATAAAAAGCTCTGGTGCAACCAATTGCCTTTAGAAGTCACATAATTAGTGAACTGATGTCCACCTGTGTGCAATCTAAGTGTCACAAGATCTGTCATTACATATACACACCTATTTTGAAAGGCCCCAGAGGCTGCAACATCTAAGCAAGAGGCACCACTAACCAAACACTGCCATGAAGACCAAGGAACTCTCCAAACAAGTAAGGGACAATGTTGTTGAGAAGTATAAGTCAGGGTTAGGTAATAAAAAAATATCCAAATCTTTGATGATCCCCAGGAGCACCATCAATCTATCATAACCAAATGGAAAGAACATGGCACAACCGCAAACCTGCCAAGAGACGGACGCCCACCAAAGCTCACTGACCGGGCAAGGAGGGCATTAATCAGAGAGGCAGCACAGAGACCTAAGGTAACTCTGGAGGAGCTGCAGAGTTCCACAGCAGAGACTGGAATATCTGTACATAGGAAGACAATAAGCCGTACGCTCCATAGAGTTGGGCTTTATGGCAGAGTGGCCAGAAGAAAGACATTACTTTCAGCAAAAAACAAAATGGCACATTTTGAGTTTGCGAAAAGGCATGTGAAAGACTCCCAAAATGTATGGAGGAAGTTGCTCTGGTCTGATCAGACTAAAATTTAACTTTTCGGCCATCAAAGAATGCTCTATGTCTGGCGCAATCCCAACACATCACCCGAAGATCACCATCCCCACAGCTAAACATGGTGGTGGCAGCATCATGCTGTGGGAATGTTTTTCAGCAGCCGGGACTGAGAAACTGGTCAGAGTTGAGGGAAAGATGGATGGTGCTAAATACAGGAATATTCTTGAGCAAAACTGGTACCACTTGAGCGGTTTAAGGGGAAACATGTAAATGTGTTGAAATGACCTAGTCAGAGCCCACCCCTAAATCCAATAGAAAAATCTGTGGTCAGAGATTGCTGTTCACAAGCGCAAACTATGCAACTTTAAGGAGCTGGAGAAGTTTTGCAAGGAGGAATGGGCAAACATCCCAGTGGTAAGACATGCCAAGCTCATAGAGACTTATCCAAATCGACTTGGAGCTGTGATTGCTGCAAAAGGTGGCTCTACAAAGTATTGACTTTGGGGGGGGGGGGGTGAATAGTTATGCACATTGACTTTTTCTGTTATTTTGTCCTATTTGCTGCTTGCTTCACAATAAAAAAAATAAAAATAATTAAAATTGTGGGCATGTTCTGTAAATGAAATTATACAAATCCTCAAACAATTCATGTTAATTCCAGGTTGTGAGACAACAAAACATGAAATATGCAAGGGGGTGAATATTTTTGCAAGGCACTGTATACCTATTTGTGATCGGGTCCCTCTCTCACAGAAAGAGGAAGTGGAAATGTAGATAAAAGGGGCAGCATGAGATGTGTCCTGTGCTACCGGACATCCAGCCTGCTAAGGGCCTCATTCAATTGGGATTTGGCCAATTGAATAGGGCTCTATATAAGCACAGAGCATATTTTTTACAGAAGTTTTTAGTTAGTGAACTTCTATCCAAAAACAAGGTCTTCACTAACTAAAAACTTCTGTAAAAAAATATGCTCTGTGCTTATATAGAGCCCCATCCAATTGGCCAAATCGCAATTGAATGAGGCCTTAAGAGGGCCAGATATGTCCTTTTGTACAGCTAAATTACCTGGGATCAGCAGCACCTGCGAATGAGGCTGCTTGTGGCCTGGCGAGGTGAGTCGTTGCTTGAAAGCTAGGACAGCTGATAAGACTGTGATCAGCAGGCATAATCGGTGATGCAGATCAATAAGATTAAATTAGAACTTATGGAAAGCATATGCAGCAATACGTAGAGAGAAAGCTGATTTCGGACTCATGGGAGTGCGTTTGAGGTGTTGTCTAGTGAAGGCTGTTTTAGCACGTGTGGAAAGTGTGATTGCAGTGGAACATAGCAAAGGTTGATTTGGGAGTTATGGAAAGTGTGGTTGAGGAAGTGCTTAATGAAGGCAGATTTAGATTTATAGAAAGTGATAGATGTGGTGCCTACAGAAGGACGATTTAGACTTATGGAAAGCTAGAGGGAAGTAGCTGTTTAGTAGATTTGGGCCACAATCACAAAGTATGGCTTATGAAGGCCAAAAAAATTCGACCTTGGACACAGATGCATATTTAGTAGATTTGGGCCAAAATCTATTAAAAGGGGTACCAGGAAAGACAAAAAACTTGGTGATTTTAAGGCCCAAAAATACCAAGAACAGCTCACGAAAGACAAAAAATAGAACCTTGGGCATGGGCAAGTAAGTGGCTTGGTTGTTTTGTACCAAATCCACCAAGGAAAGCTTAAGGAAGGCAGGAAACATTAGCAGGAATAGCTAACAATGCAGATGGAACTATTGCCCTACAGCTATGGGAATGTACTCACGGACAAGAGAAAGGAGCCGGAATTTGCATTTTAGAAGCTGCAAGGCAATGAGACTGCAAAAGCAAAAAGGCCTAAAAGTAACAAAGATGAATAATACAGGAACAGGCACAGTGAAGCCAAAAAGTGAGAAAGAGCTGATAAACATACTTGAAGGCACAGACTCAGAAATGGACTGAGGTGTACTGAACAGAAAGTACTTATGGAGCCGCAGAGCCCCTTCTGAGGAAGAAAAGGGGGCCCTCCCACAATTCAGGCATATATAACTCCTCTAAAAGCCTCTATATCTCCTCTCATGCTCACATATACTCATTTCCCTGCAGTGACACACTGTAACTTCCGGCCTGTTGTAAATCTCTAATTCCACCCCTTAGTGGCCAGTCTGCATTATTTAGTTTTTGTTTAAGCCAGAACATATTTTTTTTTCCATTTATTAAGTAAAAAAATAAGGCGCTCTTCACAGGGAAGCCCCCCTAGGAAGCTGCCTAGTTGGCCTAATGGGTAATCTGGTCATGCTTGTGCTACAAAACTGCAGATGCTTTGCTAATAAAGTATAGTACAGAAACCAACCCTAAAGGCATATTTAAGTTTCCTGGATTATAAATGCATCTGATAGATGAGAATCAGTAATGTATGCAAACATTTTTTGCATGAAAAAATACCAAAATAAACATTATACCTAAAGTTTGCTAAATCTCTTGAGTTTGCATACAGTTGATTTTGAGAGTTAAAACCCCTGTAAATATCGCTAACATTAGCATAAAATTCATAATTAGTTTTGGCCAATAACAGGCAGCTGATACATTTTATCCATCTATGATGGTAGTTTTTGCAGCAAGGAATCATGGGGTGTGTAGTTCCCTGCACAAGAAAGCAGGAGTCAGACACTGCTGTGTGGATCTTTGCATTGTGCTGCCATTGGCATGCAGGAGTAAAAACAAGATATATATATATATATATATATATATATATATATATATATATATATATATATATATAAACAAAAAGCTGTATGTGTATAGAATGAATCAATGTATGTGTGTGTCTAATATAAGCAGCATGTGTTAGATTAAAATTAATTTATTTAGCCAGTCCTGGCAATCTTCATCATTGTGTTAAAATATGTCATGCCTTCTGACAGATATTCTTTGCCAAGTAGGTAGTAGATCAGTTAACTTGCTTTATTATTCCAGATATAGATGGCTTACATGCCATTCAAGCAGTAAAAGTCATAGAACCTGGAACTTAACAGATGGAGGCTGTCCCAATTCATATAACTGCATTTAATCATTAAAAAAACAAGCAATGCTGTTTAAAAAAAAATACTTTGTTAATAACCAATTTACAAACATATGTTAAATAATTCTTAATTCCAAAATATAAGTTTGGGTACAACATTGTGATTAAAGTACATTTTTATTTACAAATTGTTATTTTAAGTTTACGCATTTATTGTTAAGTTGCACCTAGGGAACCTGAGAATAAAATCATTAGGATTTCAGTGTGAGTATTCATGTAGAGTATCTCTGCTCTCAATACTCTGTGTCCTCAGACCCAGGTGTACTGTGTCTCAAAGTGGCAAAGTGATGCAGAGTGTGTCTTCCCAGCACCAAGGAAGTGCACAATAAAGTTGATAAAGTTGGCATGAACTCATTGACTGCTGTCTACCCATCATGTTGTTTATCATGCCAACCACTAATTGCCAACAACCACTAATATTGGATATTTTTAAAGCTACTATTCTGCCAATGGGGCCAATGACTTGATTCAAAGGACAGTCGTATTACTCATCCCTAGTCTTGGGGGGTCTCCTTAAGTTGAGCAACAGTGTTATAATCAACAGCTTTTAAAGCTACTTAAATTAAATACTGAAAATGCTACATTTTAACACAGTCAATTAAATGTAAGCATATTTGATTTATTCACTTAAATTTTATTCACAGTTTAGCTGAATTTAATTTGTGAATTTCTGCTGATGGAAGCCTGGACAGATTTCCAATGAATGTAAGTACAGATATAAATCTTAACAATGGCCCTTAGGATTTACACTCAATAATACAAACAAACGGTAAAGACATTTGGTACTGGAGAATCTCAATCAATACAATACTATTATAATGGTACTAGACTTAATTACAACAAGCTAACTGCTGCAAAGACATTGCCTTTGCCATTGCATATTTATACTCTAAATTACCCAATTCTCAGTGCAGATGGCTTCAGGGATTGTACAGCATATGATAATAAAGAGCTTTTTGTGAATATTGGAATTAAATCTCATTTACGGGAAGTTCTTGCTTGTAAATCCAGTTAAACCCATATTTTGTTTTGGGCTCAGTTCCCAGATCTTATGATTTTTTTAGAGGTTAAGAAGGGCACATTTATTTTAAATACAGTGAATAAAATATCAATAAATGCAGCTTATTATCGGATACTGGAGTTACGGGACCAGAGGGATTCTAAGTAAATTTCCAACAAATGGAAATGTATAACAAAGCAATAAATATGGTAACCAGAGACCTTTGATATCTATCATCAGCATATGAAACAATATAGGAATAATTTTACAATAAATGACTCAAATATGTACCAGCAAAGTGATATTATTGGTACTAAACAAACAACTTTTATTATTCTTTTTATATTATAATTAATAAAATTGTGATCTTTAGTAAGAATGCTTAAACTGATCATTGTTTTTACTCACAATTGTCAACATACTGTCGTGGTGTGTTTCTGCCTAGATCCACTATGCTCAAACTTAGGGCAGCATATAACATGGCACAAAACATGCAACAGACTGCCTGAAGTTGCATGGTTTATGCAGTGTAATAGTGTATATGCACACAAATGTCTACATTTAGTGACAAGTGTCTGTAAGTGTACCTGACATACAACATATTTTCGGAAAATACATACACACACATGATTTTATGTAAAGGTATGCGTGGTAATATTATGATTGGGGTATAGCAATTTTAAAGAAGGATGTGGGGTACATAAGTCTGAATATGCCTTTCGTATTGTAAAACCTACATATATGTCCTAACTATGTTGCTCCTCTCATTTATTTTAAAGGTCTCTTTGTTGCTTGGAGCGTGTCATAAAATTAAGCTTGACTAATCCATGGTGGTCATTATCTCCAAACAAAAAAGATGGCATTTGGATAAGAAAATTGAAAACACACAGGATAATCACAGAGCTGTTGAAAAATGTCTATTCAGTCAGACTGATTTTAGCATACCAGTAATGACAACAAAATCAAATTGAGGGAAAAAGAAGAGAGAGTATAAGCATATTTCTCACTAAACATATATATATATTTTTAGTTAAAGTTATTTATACTGATGTTTAGTACTGAAATAATTTAATTGCTGGAGGAATATTATAGACCTTTAATGTGTTTTAAACTTATTGTGAAGCTGTCTCACAGGGATATGCTGATATAGCCTTGTCAGTTCCCTACAGTTCATCTTTACATTGAATATATTATGTTGGCTTCCCAACAAATCACAGGTCCAATTCCAGGATGTCTTTTTTCCATTATCTAATTATGGTCTTCTGAGAACAAATCATGACAACACAGACTAATACACATAAACAAGTTGGTATTAAGACCTCTGGCTTTTACAATATGAGGTTGGTGATCTGTGTAGGATAGGCTAGTAGCAGCTATGAGACAGGCTCACACATCAGACGTAGGGATGTGAATATCTTCTTTACTGTGTATGCCTGGTGCCTTTCAGAGAACAACCGTGCTACCAAGTAGTAGTTGCTGTAAAACTTGAGTGTGAATAAGACAAATGTTACTTCAGTGGCCTCAATGTGGTTAACAGTTTGCTATTTGATTATATTCATGTTAAACATGCCTGATATTTTTTTAAATGTAGTTTTGTGGTACTTTAAGATATACTATGTGACCTGGTCTATGAAGGTATAATCAATATTTGTTTACAAACACAAATCTAAGAGGCCCTTTCTGGAGCTGACTCAATGTTTCCACTACCTTTAAACAATGAGTACAAAAAAGCAGCTACTAGCCAGTTGGATATTATACAACAGCTCTGAGTCATTAGGGATGGCCTTCTGGTATAGTGATCTTAATCCCAGCTTCAAACTACTAATTCCATTACTGTGTTTAGTGCCACTATTGTTTAATTACTTTGTGTTAGTACTGAATGTCCCCACACTATTTAACTACTGAATAGGCATCACTGTTTAATTACTCTGTGTTAATGTCTTAAATCACTTTTTTTTTAATTATTATTAACTTTTATTTGTAACGTGCCAACATATTCCGTAGCGCAATACAGGGGATAAAAACAAGGAAAAATACAGCATTAACAACCTTTCAAAAATGGAGGACCCTGTTTTGAGCTTAGAATCTTTGCAGAAAGTGCTTTTTCCCAAAGCATCCTAGAAGACTGAAAACTCGCCACTTACAATCTAAAGGAAATGGAAGGGGCAGAAATCAGGGAAAGATTAAACAGATAGGGAATAAAAAGGGTCAGAAGAGAAGTGAAAGTTAGAAAGGTTTTTCATTTAGAGGGAGAGAGAAGGAACAGAGGTGAGGGCTCTAGCATTTAATATGTTGTCTGCCCCTAGTGGTGAGATAATATATGCAAGTAGGAAAGTAAGGTGATTCCCATTTCACTATTCATTGTTTTTTTCCCTATAAATATTTTGTACCCTGTTAAATAAAAAGAGTCTTCTGGTTAAGACATAAGTGGTAGAACTATGTTGTTTTACTGGGTGCTAGGATTTCCATGCTCTGTTTGTGGCTGTTTGATTTGATGAAAGTGCTGATGTCTGCTCCAACTGGTGAGGTGTAGAAAGGAACTCTCTGCATGGATGTTCTGTCATAAATATAAATTTGACAATTTTTATACAGAGTTGAACAAATGCCTTTGGGTCATGGAGATATAGTTTTGACAGTAACAGTAAATCCCATACACATTGTTTTTATTGTAAGATTATTATTAACATATTTTTTTTATTATTTGCTTGTCTGGGCTTTGTTAATCATCCTGGCCTGCCAAAATCTAGATACAAAAACACTCAGTTGTCAAGAAAATACACTACTGAGTTCAGAGGTCATGGTTCACATAGAATGGGATGTTTAATTAAAACAACTCGCTGTTTGTTTAATTAGTTAATTGCTCTGCTTCACTAATAAGTGTTTATTGTTTGGGGGCAGACTGAAACAACACAGCAAACAGTGGAAACAAAAGTTGAAAAATATACCTAAAAGTCATAACCATTTAGAGTAAGTAATGCCACTGAGATATAAGAGTAGATAGGAATTATACATTTTAAATAGGTTAGTTATATGTATTGGATAATAATGAATTATTTGATAAACCAATAGGCTCATGACCTTGATCCATTATAACTACTAGGACTCTTTGGCTTAAATGACAGCTGTGGTTCAGGAACATATGGCACTTGTTTGTGGAGAATGTAACAAACTAACAATGGGCAATATTCAATATCTGCTCGAAAATGCTTCAAACTCATTGGCTGTGGGTGTTTCTTTTTATAAATGTTTAGATGTATTCTATTGACTCTAGTGCACACAATCTGGCCGCAAGGCTGAACTCGTAACCCTGCCTTTTTAAGTAGGATTTCAAGGGGTGTGATCATATGAACAGACAATATTTAAGCAAGCCCGTAATTTACTTCTCAGACACTCACAATACTTCTTAGACACAGCAAATAGTAAATGAGACCGTCATCATGACGTCAGTAAAACATGGAGATTATACTTAAACTTCACTCAGAGACTAATTAGTGTTGAGAAGTAAATTTAGTGATTGGACTCGCAATCCAGCAATGTAGAAATCAATAAAAATCATTAAAGCAACTGTTCTAGTCCATGCGGATTCCATCATATGTATTAGCCCATAAAGTCCCAGGATTCATTTCACACAAAAAAACATTAAAATAAAAAGTGCATATTTGTGGGTTTAAGACTGCTCTGTAATTTATTCTAATGTATTTCTATTGTATTTCCCATATTTAGTATAATATTGCATGTTTAATAGCTGTTAAGGCTCTAATAATTGATTGAAAAAAGCCTTATGATCATCAACAGACGTTTTTATCAGTTGAGGGAGGAATCAGCAGTAAGAAACATTTATAGGAAATTTTTAGATAATCTGATCGGAATGAAATTGACACCACTACCATTTCCCCTCACAAGCCTAGAAGCAGGCATAAATAGGTGGAGGCACAGAAATATAAACATCCCTCTCACACAACTTTCACCCAAGTATCATGGATGCCTCCATTGCCCAGCATAGACACCAAGTAAAAACTAGCTTTATGACACTTTACTGTCAAATATATTAACTCATTTCATTGTACAGAGGCTCTTTTAAGGAGTACTGAGGAAGTTCTACCACTGGCATATGGATGTTGGCAAAATTGTTAAAACAGTAATTTTGTTTGAAAATAATCAGTAATAGAGGAATTCTCAATAAAGTATGTTCAAAAAAGTCTCTTTTAAGATAGAGTTTTCCTCACACAGTGAGTAAGTCAATGGTAAGACAAGGACAGAGACAGATTTATATTTGAATAAGCTCTGAAGCACAAACGTGTACGTTGACACTCCTCCCCTACTCATGCATAAGCACCCTCACTTTAACACAGAGAATAAGCCACAAAACTAGATCACTGAGGACCTCACAATAAGCGCAAAAGCACCTATCATAACAACAAATACACCAACCCAGAGGCTCGCAATGAGCCACGCGATGAGCACCAAAAACACTTACTCTCTGTGCCAAACAGCATTACCTGCCTTACAATTTTATTGCTGTAATTTTTTGACGGGCGAGTCGCTAGTTACAATATATTACACAACTTATCACATATATAGTTGTGAGCGTACGGGCCGTTGCTCACGCTTGCGGGCCCGCAAGCGTGAGCAACGGCCCGTATGCTCACAAAGCAACTGAGGCCCTCGCGAAGCGAGGGCCTCAGTTGCTAGCATGGAGCCGCGGCCCTCGCGTCTCCTGTAGGACACTGCTGCTGTAATGGTGGCCAGTGCTGTGGTTGGACTATGCCTGGAGGAGGCTGTGCGAGCCGCGAGGGCCCGGGCTCGCGCAGCGTGCCCGCAAGCGTGAGCAACGGCCCGTATGCTCACAAAGCAGCTGAGGCCCTCGCCGCGGGCGAGGGCCTCAGTTGCTGGCATGGAGCCGCGGCCCTCGCGTCTCCTGTAGGACACTGCTGCTGTCATGATGGCCAGTGCTGTGGTGGGACTATGCCTGAAGAGGAGGCTGTGCCAGTGAGCCCGTGTGGATGCTGTGCCCCGGGGGGTGTTAGGACACTGATCCTGCAGCATGCAGCAGCCACACCGCACGGAGATTCCAGGGGCAGACTCTACTGGTGAGTGTGCCCAGCAATGCATGGGCAATGGCACTGAGAGGGTTAACCCCTGCACTGCTATGTGGGCCTGTTCTGGGCCTGCAGGGGTTAATGCTCTACATGCTGAGGGTCAGGTAGTAGTAGATGGGGTCTCCTATAGGCGTCTGGGGTGATATATATGGAGATATAGAGGTCTGCACATATTGCATGTGAAATAACCTATTAATATTAGAATGTTATCATATAGGTTGGAATGGATCTTACTATATGATTGTATCAACTGTATAACATGGAAATACCTGCACCTATAGGATTCAGTTATATACTCTGCCTCTGATCTTACCATGTGTGCTTATAGGATTCTATGTATCTGACCTTACCATATGTTCTGCACATGATCTTTTTAAAAGTATTTTATATAACATAAATAGTGACATCCATATCATGCTGCTATATGCCCCATAGATGTGTTTACCATATGTGCTGTCTGGCATTGTACTATATAGACTAATGATGTTAGTTAATGCACTGTATATATTCTTACAATAAGCACTGTGTTTGAACCTAATTTCTGCGCAGTATGGGATATTACTATGTGCATTATAATACCTTACCATATGTGCTGTGTGACATCTTACCGAAGGCGCTCCTTGCCAGCAACTGCGACCCTCCCAAAATTTACTTATATAACGCAAACAACACATCACACCAACGACCCTCACAAACAACATACGAGACATGTTAACACTGATTACGACCTCGCAAAAATCGGCCGCAACTCGCAAACATGAAAAACAAAAAAACACAATAAATACACACAGCACATACATAAAAAGCTTACCTACAGCAAGAGGGAGCATCCAGGACCTCAAAAAACAAGTTACACCTTCACTTAACTAAAAATAAAAGAGTTTACACACTACAAAATTCTCTAAGCGACAAAAAAAAATGGCGGCGAACAAAACGAAAACGAGGCTACAGCGCTCTAACCACGGAAAACACCACAAGAAACTCGCAAAACACCACAAAAGACCTACGGATAATCCGCTAAGACGCATACTACACATTACCCGCCATTTTATTCCTATGCGGAAGTACACAACTACGCTAACGGTTACGGCTCGCGAACTATTACACTGCACACGTTCATCACGCTTACACAGCAGCTCCACACCACTAATGCTGCAGCAACATCAACACAGATTGCCAGCTCTTCAACACAATGCTTCAAAATAGGTAAAGTATATTCATTTATTATTTTAAATTACATATTTCAGTAGTACACACCAAACACCATTAGCTACCTTACAATTCCATTGCCGTCATTTTTTGACGGGCAATTCGCTAGTATTATATAAAGTACATCACAAGGTGCCAAGAAATAGGGGATCAGAGTGCATTAGATACCTGAGCATATTTATTCATTCATTATTCACTGTCCCTTCTGGATCGCTACCCTGTTGTGGTAAAGGGGCTAACGTACCTCACTGAAGCTGTGAGCCATATGATGTAGGGTCATCCAAAATGGGTCGTTCATAGCAGAGAGGTCAGACAAATAGCGTCCCACTGGGGAAGGAACTGGCCACCCACTCCAGAATCTTTGCTATGAAAACCTTATGAAGGTGGCCTAATAAACTACCTAATGACAGTTTCTTCGATTGTATGCAGCTTTTTCAAATGCTAAAATCTTATTCACTGTACTTTAAAGAGTTCAGCCACAGCTCACTGACTATGCTCAATCAAGGTCAAAATGTATGTCTGGGGTTTGTGATTAATCTTGTTCAGGGTAGAATTGCCTTGAATTTCGGAGTAGGATCACTCTATTGAGTGAGGCCAGAATTATATACTACAGTATATTTCTCCCTGTGAAGGGCATAAGTGAGCTAAAAGAGATTGTATCATATCCATACAACTAACCAGTGGGGGAGCAAGAAAATGGAGGGCCCTGGTGCAAAAAACATGTTATCCCACACAGAAGGGGGATTGTAAAAGTGTATTTGCGCTGGGCCCCACTCTATACCAATTCACTCAAGTCTCCTTCCGATAACACCACTCCTCCCCATGAACCTTTCCTATTGCTGTTCCCACAAAATCCATTTCCATAGCTGCCTAGCTACCCTTCTCTTATCAACCATCCCTACAAAACAACCAGTCATTGACAGTGGCCATCCCCTTTCAGCATCTATCCCCACACAGCACCCAACCCTTCTCAGTACCAACATCACATATCACCCATCCCTATCTCATTTGCTACCCACACCCAGTACCCGCCCCCTGTACTTTGCTGCATACTGATCTCCTCCACACTACCACTTCTTGGAGCTTCACTAGAAATGTTCTTTTTTTAAACAGGGATGCACCAATTACCAGCTAGGAGGTTGTGTAGCCAAAGAGAACCAGAGGGCTTGTGGTGGGTTGGGCCGATACACTACAGAAAAGATTAAATGCTAAAAATAAGGAAATTACACTGCACTGGACCCCTCCAGAGCAGGGCACTGGTGCACTGCATCACCTGCACCACTGGTAGCTCAGCCCCTGTAACTAATCTATTAAGGTTATCTGATTGAACACCTCTATTTTTGTGTGTTTTTTTCTCTTTCTCTTCCTTGACCTCTTTCCTATCTCCCTCACAAACTATTCTCTTTTCTTTTCAAGTCTGCTCTCCCAATTTTTCTTAATTTTCTTCTAATTCTTCCCCCGCCCCCACCCCTTTCCCAGTTTACTCTCTTACCTCTGGTCCCTCTTATCTCTTTCTCTGTCCTTTAAATCATGATATAATATTAGGGCCTAAATGACTAATTTAATAAAACTGCATGCCATATACAACTCTCTGCTCTCCTCAAAAGATTGCCTATAAACTTCAGCCTGTCTAATAATGCAAACCTGGCCTGTCAGCCTTCTCATATCACGAGATTCACTGTGGTTTGTCAAATAAAATCTCAAGACACACACACGACAAAAATATATATGAAATGTGTAGGCCTCAAGAACTACGGGATAAGCAAATAGGCCTTAATGTCCATAAACTGTGATCTAGCATGTTTCACTAGTGCAACTTGCTGTGTGCTCGCAATTATTGCGCGCCACCACCTGTGTGCTCCCTGGCAACTTTGCAGTTCCTGGAAGGACAATAAATCAATATTGAACGGAAAAGGTCCAGAGAAGGGAAAAAAAAGGGTACTTCCACTTTTGATATGTACATGTACACCCATCATCCTGGGGGGGGCTGGGGGTTGGGGGAAGGAGATCTGAATGGGGGAACTGGGGGGAAGGAGATCTGAATGGGGGACCCCGGGGGGGGGGGGGGTGAGAGGAAGGAGATCTGAATGGGGGCACACGTCTGATTGTGGCGCTAGTGAAACATGCTAGATCCATAAACTGTCCTGGGAGCTTGACTGAACTCATTATTTTTGTTGGCAAGATACCATCACTGAAGTCTGTAAAACTGTCTTCTCACCACCAGGTACCAGTGGTGCCATGGTGAAGCTACCACCTGTGCAGGTGGTGCAATTCACCGTGGCCCCACTCTGGGGTAGTGGCCAGTGAAAACTACTTTTTTATATTATTATTTTTTCTAATTTCTGCTGTCCATGCCCCCTCAGCCTCCCCTGGGCCCCCTCCACATCTGAACCTGCCTCACCATACTACACCCTTCCCTGGGGGCTTCCTATGATGCTTTGCCTGGCAACACTAGAACTCAGTGTATACGGGAGCCTCAGTGGAGGAAAAGCTGTCAGACCTACCGGGTGCTGATGGTGAAGGGAGTGCTCCAGGGCCCTACTGGCTTCGGGAAACCTTGCATACAAGTAAGGATTCAATATATACAGTTGATATAAAAAGTCTACACACCCCTGTTAAAATGTCAGGTTTCTGTGCTGTAAAAAAATGAGACCTATAAACTGTACAACTCAATTGAAAAACGAACAGAAATCTTTTAGGTAGAGGTAAGAAAAAATATAAAAGTAAAATAATATGGTTGCATAAGTATGCACACCCTTAAACTAATACTTTGTTGAAGCACCATTTGATTTTATTACAGCACTCAGTCTTTTTGGGTATGAGTCTGTCAGCATGGCACATTTTGACTTCTTTGCAAAAACACTCCAAATCTGTCAGATTGCGAGGGCATCTCCTGTGCACAGCCCTCTTCAGATCACCCCACATATATTTAATCAGATTCAGGTCTGGGCTCTGGCTGGGCTATTTCAAAACTCTAATCTTCTTCTGGTGAAGCCATTCCTTTGTTTATTTGGATATATGCTTTGGGTGGTTGTCATGCTGAAAGATGAAGTTCCTCTTCATGTTCAGCTTTCTAGCAGAAGCCTGATGGTTTTGTGCCAATATTGACTGGTATTTGGAACTGTTCATAATTCCCTTTATCTTAACTAAGGCCCCAGTTCCAGCTGAAGAAAAACAGCCTTAAAGCATGATTCTGCCACCACCGTGCTTCACTGTGGGGGTATTGTGTTCTTTTGGTGATGTGCAGTGTTGTTTATGCGCCAAACATATCTTTTGGAATTATGGCCAAAAAGTTCAACCTTGGTTTCTACAGACCATAACACCTTTTCCCACATGCTTTTGGGAGACTTCAGATGTGTTTTTGCAAAATGTAGCCTGGCTTGGGTGTTTTTCTTCGTAAGAAAAGGCTTTTGTGTTGCCACTCTACCCCATAGCCCAGACATATGAAGAATACAGGAGATTGTTGTCACATGTACCACACAGCTAGTACTTGCCAGATATTCCTGCAGCTCCTTTAATGTTGCTGTAGGCCTCTTGGTAGCCTCCCAGACCAGTTTTCTTCTCGTCTTTTCATCAATTTTGTGGACCATGGCTTTTGCTGTGGGATGTGACTTAGAAAATTTTAGGAAAGACCAACTAGAGCAGCTGAACTTTATTTGGGGTTAATGATGTAAGGTGTATGCTGACTCCTATTTAACACGATTTGGAATGTGATTGCTTAATTCTGAACACAGCTACACCCCCAGTTATAAGAGGGTGTGCAGACTTATGCAACCACATTATTTTTCTTCTTTTTTTTCCCTCCACCTAAAAGATTTCAGTTTGGTTTTCAATTGAGTTGTACAGTTTATAGGTCACATTAAAAGGTGGAAAAAGGTCTGAAATTATTTATGTTTGTTTCATTTTTTTACAGCACAGAAACCTGACATTTTAACAGGGGTGTGTAGACTTTTTATATCCGCTGTATATATATATGTATATATGTAATGATATAGGAATCACAAGGTTTTGGAGACCAGCAGCCTAGGTCAGCAATGATCCAATTCAGCAACTTGTAGGTGAAACAGGAACAAGCTTTATTGAAGGGAACAGGAACCACAATAATCTGGCAAGGTACATAGACATGAAGTGCCTCATATAGGCCAAGGACCAGACACCTGACCAGACACAGCTGAAGAGACTAGTCACTGATACTATTGCTAGCAGAGTCAAGGTTTATCAGATCTCAAGGAAATTCACAAAGGCAGGCTGGCGCAGTGGTAGGGAAGAGGTTCAGCAGCTTGGGGACCAGGGTTCAAAACCCAGCAGAGTCAATTCCTCACAATATATATATATATATATATATATATATATATATATATATATATTATATACATTAAATATATAAATATGTATATAGTAAATAAAAAGTACATCTGTGTTCACATTTGAATGTCTAAAGCAAGTTAAAAAACCTGCTTCCCGCTCAGAGTTCCGAGAAAAACAGTTATTACACTGCATTCTGGGAAGTTGAGGTGGGACACACAAATGTGCGCACAAATGCCTCGCTCTTCATTCTGTAGCCATTATCAAACATGGCTTCCTTTAAGGTTATGCATGCTGTATTACACAGCTTTAATGCAAAGACAAGGTTGGAATAAACACAGGCCGAGTATCCAATCCATGTACAGCTGTTTCAAGCTTACTGGCTATCATCAGCATGGAGCGGGATCTCAGCCTGTGTTGTGCAAATTATGAGAAGGTAGTTCACCACAACAATCATTTATAATATGGTGGGCAAAAGAGCGATAGAAGCCCTCAACCGTATAGTAGTACAGTAAAGAAAAAGTACATCTGTGTTCACATTTGAATGACTAAAGCAAGTTAAAAAACCTGCTTCCAGCTCAGATTTCCGAAAAAAACTGTTATTACACTGCATTCTGGGAAGTTGAGCTGGGATACACAAATGTGCCCACAAATACATATATTTATATATATATATATATATATATATATATATATATATATATATATATATATATATATACTTAAAGGAAGCCATGTTTATAATGGTTTGGAGTGAAGAACAAAGCATTTGTGGGCACATTTGTATGTCCCTGCTCAGCTTCCCAGAGTGCAGTGCAATAACTGTATTTTTCGGAATTCTGAGCAGGAGAGCAGGAAACAAGTTTTTTAACTTGTTTTAGACATTCAAATGTGAACACAAATGTACTATTTTTATAGTATATATATATATATATATATATATATATATATATATATATATATATATATATATATAAATCTAAATCTAAATAAATATAAATATATATATATATATCCAAGAATCCACATAAGTCGCATAACCAGATTTAATACAAGAAGTCAGTTTTACAAGCTTCAGTAATTGTGTCATACCCACATGAATAAATATATTTAACCAAGTTTCAAAGATAATGCATTTAAAGTAGAACTTAAAAGTTTATCTGTCAGCAGAACTTCAGGCATGCAGAACTGTAAGACGTATTAGTGTGATAAGGACTATTTCTCAAGACTGAGTGAAACATGCTCACTGCAGAAGTCAATTCCAATTTATTCCGTTAGATTCCACTTGTGTACTTCATGCAATTACCTTTGTCCTTTTCCAAAAGCTAACAAGGTTTACATGGAGTGACTCCAAAATGACAGCTGTTTGGCTCAAGAGTAAAGATGATGCCTTATGAATAAAACAACATTAGGACTGATATCTGGCATTGGTAATGTAGGGTATCAAAGAAACTAGTGAGAACAGCTTTGTGGCAAACTTCCAAGTGAGTTTCCAAAATGTCATCTTCTGCACAGATAAACTATACAAATCACATACAGGTCACCTTGATATCATTTTCAAAGATCTATGCACTTAGTCAAAATATTTTTTCAATGGAACATTAAGTCACACATTTTATTTCTTATTAAAAAGATACTGAAATCCCATATGTACTTTCATTCATTAAAAAGCGCACATTTTAAACATTACAATGTCTGCATGAAAAATTATTGATACATATAGTTTAGAAAATGTATAATAAAGTGGCTGCTGGACAAATTATATTTTTCTTTTGACAACTTAATGGAAGCAAAGTGGGAGTAGGATTAATGTATTTTAGTTTAATATATTTTACTGAAAAGTTTCAGTTTTGGTATAAGAATTAGAGGTTAATAATCAAGCAGAGATAAAACACAGATGTAAATATCCTAATTTGTTATGTTTTCTATATGGGGTATTTATCAAATTGATATGATCCACCATTGATGAAGATTCAATAGAAAACTCTTAGGCCCACATTCAATTGCGATTTGGCCAATTGAATAGGGCTCTAGATAAGCACATAACATATTTTTTTTAAATACGTTTTTAGTTAGTAAGCATCTATCCAAAAGCAAGGTTTTCACTAACTAAAAACTTATTTTAAAAAAATATGCTATGTGCTTATTTAGAGCCCTATTCAATTTTCCGAATCGCAATTGAATGAGGGCCTTAGTGAATACACTTAACTCCTCTTATCCCTGCATATTCCCACTTATCCACACTTTATACCATGTTTGATAAATATACCGGTAAGAGTTCAAAAGTAGACATAAAATATAACAAGGATTCAAAACACTTTGGAAAAAAATATGTAACAGAAAGGTTGAAGGGTTAATATATTGCTCTAACGTTTAGCTAGTTGTTTTATATTTTCATAGATCATTAATAAAAATGTCTACTATAATAATATAAACCATTTTAAACAATTTTATGATTTTCTTAAAGGGTTTTAAGAAAATACATTATCTGAAATCTAGTAAAAATATATTATTCTGCAGCATAGGCAGTCAACAGTTGAATTCTCTCTCCATTTGTCTTAATTTACTAAGCCCTGGTTGCAAAAGTTTGCTTTAAAGACAACTGAAATGTTACATTTATAGTCTGCTGTTAGAAAGTACCTGCATTTATGATGTGCATAATGCTTTAGAAAGCTTACAATAAATAAATAAAGCCTTTTAATATAAAATAGCAAACTCTATAACTGCATAGTTGCATTTCATACATGTTTTTACATTTCTAAAGACATGTTGCTTATCAGTTCTTCGGGACCCTCACAATCACCATCAACAGTATCCTAAAAAAGGGGGTGGCATAAACTTAAGGGCTCAAAAAGGGCTCAAAAAATATGTGTGTGGCAGGACCCTTGCAAATTAATTATTTTACAACCCCCTTTCCTCCTCTTCCTGTCCCATTCTTTTTTAATAAAAATACTAAATAGGATTAACAATGCCACTCTACAACATCACAAATTTAATAAAATACAGTCTGTTTATGCCTTTTCTTTTGACTTATGACTAACGGACCATGGTGATTAGTTTGTGATATTATCCGGAATACTCAAAGTACAAATCATACTTGAATTATTTAAAATGTCTATCCACTGATCACATATTTTAAAGTATGCTCTAATATTAAACTGAATGCTATTTATAAAATTGCATTTTCCTACAATAAACTAACATTGAAGTTTGCCGTTTTGAGCTGTTATTCACATTTTCAATATCATGGGGCTTAATCAGTAATTAATGGCACTGCTGTCTCATAAATAGAAGATATAAACCTCACTGAAGGGGTCTTATTTTCATACAGATTGTTACCCTGAAATCCTATACCTGGTAACGTATAAATTGTTTTACTATATATTTTGCAACAGAGATAAAATAGTCCAATATCTACATTCATTTGGTTACATTTCTGGAATGGTCACAGAACAAAGACTAATTAGCACCTGCATTCTGGACTTTAGGTGTTAATCAACATATTTCTATCTGTGCCCATATTCCCTAAAACAGACTGATTGACTTAATTAGTAAGATAACCATTTAATTCTGTTACAAATCCAATTATTAAAGACACCTCTACACAAAACCTACTTATTTCTCAACACATATCATATTTTATAACACAATCAACAAAACTGTTTTGTATCATTATTGACTGAACTGATTGCACATATAGAGAAACACTATATCACTAATTAAATATCCTAATATTGATATACAAATGTTATTTAGCCTGCTATAGATACATTATAACCTAAGTAGTTATATTGCTTCAGAATATATTCTGGCTGCCAAATAGGGTGTCATACCTAATTTTGCTATTTACTACTTTCATAAAGTAACATGCTATATCAATGAAAGAGAAAAAGGGAACCCTTTTGATAGTGCACACCTATGAATCTCGACAGTGTAAGAGACCCAGTTGATTAAAACTTAGCTTTTAATAATTTACTTAAAAATAGATGCTACAAAAGCTAAAAATTCAGACGCTGCAATTTAGAACAGGAGGTCCAAAATGTAGTGAGAGATCTGGAAGAACTACCTAATAAAAAATCAACTTACTCAAACCTTTCAATAGATGAAAGACAAGCTCTAAAAGACTTAAAGAACCATCAAGATATAATAATAAAAAATGCTGATAAAGGAGGAAATCTGGTCCTATTAAATAGAGAGGATTATGTTAAAGAGAACATGAAACTTCTAAATAACAAAGAATGCTATAACAAACTACCGAATGATCCAACTGAATTATTCCTGATAGAACTAAAAAACATTCTAGATCAAGGTTTGATGAATAAATTAATATCCAAAGAAGAATGGGAATTTCTCAATGTCAAAAATCCTAAAATAGCCACATTCTACTCTATTCCAAAGATCCACAAAAATCCTTCCAACCCACCAGGTAGACCGATAGTGTCTGGGATAGGATGTATAACAGAAAACTCCAGTAAATACTTTGATTTTATATTAAGAGAACATGTGGTGTCATTGACATCATATGTAAGAGATACTAAAGATGTGTTAAAGAAAATCAATGGATTGAACACAAATAAAAACACACTTTTAGTGTCACTAGATGTAGAATCATTTTATACAAATATCCAACATAAGAGAGGCCTAGATGCAACTAAATATTTTTTACAGAAGAAAGGCATACTCTACGATAGACACAATGAATTTATAATGGAGTTACTGAAATATGTGTTAACACACAACTATTTTGTATTTTTACAAAATTTCTATCACCAGATACGAGGTACAGCTATGGGGACAGCATGTGCCCCCACATACGCATACTTATACCTAAGCTGGTGGGAGGAACAAGTAGTGTTCAATGAACACAATGATAACTATACAAAAGATGTGGACCTTTGGATTCGGTACATAGATGATGTGTTAATTCCAAAATCCAATATTCTCTAAGTATTGAAGCTGATACTAACTCAATAATATCATGTATTTATATTAAAATTACTTGCTATAATAATAATATGACTCTCCATTTATCCTTGGTATTAATATACATATTATATCATATGTATCTCTTTAGATACTGTCCAAAATCAAATAATACCAATACTAGACTTTATTAATGAAGAATAATTTATTAATAATAAAAATGATAAGTTAGATGGGGATAAGTTGATTTGTGCTAATTTACAACAATATATTGACATCTTAAAGCAATACATGGAAACCTTATTATTATTGAGATCTAATAAGATCTTTTAAATAAGATATCAAGATGAAGGATATTATTTAAAATCTCTGTTACAGTAGTAATATATATGTATATATACCAAATGACTCTCAAGATTTAAACAATAATAATATGGAGAACTATAGCAACAATATAAGATATAGTGTAATGTTATTTAAATATAGCAAGTTTAAAATATATGGTTAAAAACCGCTAAAATATGCGAGTTAGCAGATTACAAGATTTAGAGATCCTTTAAGCCTTTTTAAACATTAAATATACGTTGATTTTAACTCAAAACTGGTTCCCATGACAACAGAGACTATAAATAGGGAAGTCAGAGTGTCATGGCGGTAACCCCTGAAGAAATTGAGAAACGTGCGTCGGGAGAGACGCAGCAACGTGAGGCGCATGTTAGTGACGTAATCGCGAGGCGTCCTAACCGCGATCTCCACGCTATAGGAGAGATACAGATTGTCAGGGACACAGCGATATACTAAAACAAAGACTAAAAGCAGATAAGGTTCCTGAATCATCTAGTTACTCCTAACAGGAGTTAAATAATAGGGAACCATGAGGAATAATACATGGGATATACTGCAACATAATATGAGGCAGATTTATACTCCTGCAATATAGCACAATATAGCACAATATAGCACCTTATTAATACAATTGTATTCAACTTAGCACAAGATATATGCAATATTTATTTAACAGGGCAAAACACAGAACGTTTTGCATGTACAACTAGCACCTTATTATAGCACTTTATTATAGCACTTTTGTGATAAAATCACAGCATCTTTGAGACAATATTTAAAGGAGTACCAACGCCCATTTTAATAAATCCAGTTAAATCATATCCCTATATCCCTTCCCACCTCCTGTTCTAAATTGCAGCGTCTGAATTTTTAGCATTTGTAGCATCTATTTTTAAGTAAATTATTAAAAGCTAAGTTTTAATCGACTGGGTCTCTTACACTGTTGAGATTCAGAGGTGTCTTTCATTGTTTAATATGTATTTCTGACCCTTAGTGGCACCCTGAGTAAAAGGTCATTATACCCAATTACATCTAGAGCCACCAAACCTATCTTGTTTCTAACATGCTATATCACTGAATATTAATTCAATATATATTGTAGACATCTGATTGTTTATCAAAGTGTGATAAGGCTTTATACTCTGCTTATCATTTCTGCATTGAAATAACCAAACCAAAAGGGTATTACGATAAATTGTTGGTCCAAGTTTAATAAGCGTTTATACACTGTTTATTGATCCATATAGTGAACTAACAAAATATAGATTGTCTTAAAATAGATTGTTATCCAATCAGTTAAGGATTGTAATATTCCTATCTTGAATTAACCAAATATATAATGTTTTACAATAGATTGCTAACCAAACTTGATACGATTATAGACACTTCTTAATGATTTCGATATTGTACTTACAGAATATAAACTGTGTTAAACTACTTGTTATCCAACCATTCACAAGAGATTGTAGTAAACATTAGTTATATTTTATATTGTCATCTATCTAAACATCAAAGCTTACAAGGAAATACATCAAATTGTGTATTCTTGATTTTATTATTGTCCCAATAAAAGCTATTCACTAATAGAGTGTATACTAGTCAATACATTTAACATTGAACTCAATAAACTTTATCAAATCTAAACATTGTAATATTTGTGTAATTTCAAACTGTATGAGCCCATACAATACAAAACTTTGGGCCCTGTGTAAGTCTCGCTTTGTAAATTGCAACTGTGCCGTAAATCGGCTGCAGGAGATTTTTCCACTATGGTATACGAGAATGCTAATCTGGGCAGCATCATAAATGTGGAAAATGTACTGAGAAAATACTATGGACCTCATTCTATTATCGCCTGTAAAACGGCCGCAAAGCTGCGATACCCCCCTTACGGCCGGCCGCATATCATGAGAGGGTTCCCGTAGCAATAGAATAGCAACCGGGGCTTTCTTGCGGCCGAAACTCTTGCGGCCGTTTAAGATCAAAGGCTTTCCTGCTGTGCGTGCGGCCGCAACGGATAACAGGGCACCGGCCGCAAGCCTGCCGGAGCCCACGGCCGGAAGGGAATAGAATAGGCAAATAGCCTGCGGCCGGTCCTTGCAGCCCCGCATCTGCTACGGCCGATAATAGAATGAGGCCCTAAATATATATATATATATATATATATATATATATATATATATGCGTTTATTCAATATCCAATTGAGACCACATTTGTGGATGTGGCCACTGCATAATTTGCAGATACATACTCAGTTGGAATGGTTGTGCAGTGTAGTGTACTAGCCAATCAAGGAATATCCCTCAGCTGCATGTTAATAACTATAGCTGAGAGAAGATCACTGATTGGCTAGTATCCCACAATACACAGAAACTTCTGCAGAGTTTATATATGCATGTGTTGCAGAGGACACACCTCAGTAAGAATCAAGATATTTTTATGAGTCAATAACAAACAAGCTCATAATATAAAGAAATAATCACATCCAGCAAAGGATAGCTTAAAACATTAACCGATAAGTGAACAAACCAGGTGCAAAAAAACTGCATATCAGATAGGTGGGAACACATATCAATTAAAAGGTCATAACATGTTGTTAACCATATACCATTCTTCTCTCATTACAGATAGCAGGAGGTCTGGGTCCACCACAGAGACAGAGATGGGGGCATCAGCGCAGTCAAAGCCAGAGGCTGCCTCACAGTGCCCCTGCCCACTAGGATCCATGTCAGGAGGACGAGCACAGGAGTTGATCCAAGGGCCTGGGTAATGTGGAGGATGACTCCCAAATGATGTGGTCAGTGGTATGTCATGTAAAAAACACCACAAGGCCCAACACTATCATATGCGTATTTTCCACAGCACCTCCCCACTTGGCCACCACCGCCGCCTCCTCTCACAGCAATGCCCGGCCAATAGAGACCCCCATTCCAAGGCCCACCTTTGGAGGCTACCATAGAGGAAATGCTGGTCCGGATGAGAGACTTTAGAGATGCTATTCAGGTGACCTAGGCCAGTGTCACCTCCCACCAGATTTCTGTGGGCCGCAGTCTGAGGAGGCTCCACAGAGAGACGAGGATGCACCACCAGCAATTGTAGTCCTATATGTCTGGGCTGCTCCAAGCAGTGCAGAACCAGAGTGTTCTTACTCAGCTGAGCATGGACATCACTCAACTTGCTCTGGTTCCCAGCACCACCTTCTCCACCCCAGAGACCTTCCCCGCAAACCCGCAGCCTGGCCACTCTTTGCCTCCCTCCATGCCTCAGCCTCCATCACTGCTGTTGCCTCCAGGAGGAATGTCTCATATTCAACTCCCCCTTAAGTAAGGACTGGGTTCAGTGGCATCAGAGTTGGGGGCCCTTTGAGAAGGTGGAGAAGGAGATAGGGGCTGCACCTAGGATTTGACCTTCTCAATAGCACTCCTCAGTTACAATCTATTGTCTAAGTGTTGGCATAATCTTGCCAGGCTACACAGCAGAGGATTATGGCTTATTTGATGGTGATATTTTGTAAGCAGATAGCTACCCCCCATCACATAGTTTATGAGCTGGTCCTCTTCTCTGTGGATATTATGGTTATGTTTAACATTTCATCAGTTGTTGGTCACTGAGGAATGCTGTAGAGAAGAGACTGTGCAGTCCCTATTTTGTTGTTTTTCTTAGGAATGATTGTGTCTTTTTGTTTTGCTATTTTTTGCACAATTCAGGTCCATGAAAACATTCTTTTCATCTGCAAGCAGTGCTACCAAATAAATTATATCTACCCAGCAAAATGATCTCACATGCCATTATTTATTAAATATATCATGTTCAATAGCACATTGTTAAGTTCAACTCCTACCAATGCAGATCTGGTGTGGGACTATCCAAGTCCAAAACTGTCAATTTATTCCAAGGCAGCATTAATATGTGCGTTAAAATCTCCTAGAGAGATGATGATAGTACTCTGCCCCCACTTAATGTGGTTACAACTAAGCAATCCTTGTGATACCACATAATTACTGGTGGTGATGGCAAGTGATTTCAAATGAAACATAGAGAACGCTTTGCACAGCTTGATGATGGAGTTCCAGTAAGTTGGTTTATTGTTACAGTATTTCCCACTGTACTGTACATATACATTTTTATGGATAGTTTTTTTCTTCTCCGCTGCCTTTTTTAGCTTATGACCACCGTTTTTTAATTTTTGATTTTCTAAACACATTGTATGTGTGTAATTGAACTGGATTACATAGTCCATGATTTCCAGTATGTGTGTAATGGAGCAGATACACATTACAGGTTACTACTATTATATTAATGATATTTTAATGGTTTTATTTTTTTCATCTGATTGTGGTTACTGTTGTGTAATGACCACATGTGATCCTAGTAGATACTTTGCATCATTATTATTATACAGTATTACGTTAACCCCTTTAGGTTTCTCCATTTTTATCAGCCTCTTTTTTAAAAAAAAGTTTTTTTTAATATATTACAGTGTAAAGATTAATTGAGTTTGAGGATCAATTTATAGACAAGTATATGCTGTGTGCAGAAATAGCATTTATTGGGATAATAGTAAAAATCAAGGATAAACAATAAGTGTTTACACTTGTAAGCTTTGATATTTAGTTAGATCACAATATACAATCTACCTGATGTCTATTACAATCTCTTTTGGACTATTTTAATAACAATTAGTCTTAACACACTTTATATTTGGTTAGATCAATACAGAAATCAATAAGCAGTGTATATAAACTTATCAAATGTGGATTAACAATTTATTTTAATACAATCTACATTCGGTTAGTTCAATATAGGAGTATGTAAACAGTGTATACAATCTTATAGTTTGGTTAACAGTCTGACTAAGAACAGTCTATTATTTGGTTAGAGCAATACAGAAATGATACACAGAGTGTATAAACAATCAGCTGTCTATTTGATACAATATATATGATATCGATAATTAGCAATATAACCTGTTATGAAAGCAGTAATAAGCAAGATATGGTATAACAATTTATATGGCAGTAAGAATATAGAAATATATATTGATCCGAGATTGCAAGCTAATTAACCTTTGTATTTATGTATTGGCAAGTTATTGTTTGGTTATTGGTCTTATATCAAAATTTGATTGCATTGAATTTTTTTATCAAATTGGTCAATTCAGACAACAACGGCTTTGTTGATTATGTGATACAAGACTATATATGTTGAGTAGTGCTAAGTATCGTTTGCTGTATAGTTGTTTTAATAATTGGTTTTGTAACAGAGTTAAATGGTTATATTATTGAATAAAGTCAATCAGACTGTTGTAAGAAATATGGGCACAGAATGAAATATACTGATTAACACCTACAGTCCAGAATGCAGGTTCTAATTAGTCTTTGTTCTGTAACCACTTCCAAAAGGGGATTGTGGTATATTGAACTTTTTAACTCTACTACAAATTAGAAAGTTAAACAAGTTTATACATTACCATTTATAGGATTTCAGAGTAACACCTGTCTCATTTTAGGATGCCTTCTCAAGATAGTCTGAAGTAATCCCTTTTTGTGTTATTGGTTTTTTAGAGAGAGTTGTAGAGATAGGATCAAATTTGGATGTAGACAGATATAGTAAGATATCTTAGAGAAGATATGAAAGGGGTATAGGTTTATGTCAAAGAATGACAGTCAGAGACGTTCACAGACAGAACATTCAGGACAGACAGAAAAAGCTTAGAGCAATAGACCAGAAAAGCAAAGACAAGCAGGCAGGAAAGATAAGTGAAAAAGACCAAGAAAAGACCAGGAAAGCCAGAAAAGACCCTAATACTTCTCAGCATCGTCACAAGGTTGGTTCCTACCAATCACAATAGTTACTCCCTGTGTGCATGTATAGGTATAACTATAATGTATATGCATAAGATGTTGTGTACATCTGTCACTGCCCGCTTTAGATCAGTCTGGTTACATGTATTAAAACAAATTATTATTAATATATTTGACCCCTGTACCAGATTGTGCCTTCCACGTATTTTGGGCAATAAACTACACCACTGTACTTAATCTTAACACCTGCTCTAATAATATTTTATAGAACAATTTGGTATTGGAGTGAGATGCATATGTGAAAATATCTAAGACTTGGCATGGCCAAGTCTTGGTTTGATAAAACATAGTGTATGTGTATACATCACAGTGTATGTGTATACGTCAAGACCAACAGACGCTTACATAATGTAGGCAGTAGGGGTATGTTAAAAATCCACGACAAAATAATGATATTGTTTCCATGTGTTTCTCATGTTAAGAGATTTGAGACATCAATATTTGTTATAGAATATCATCCTATATAGGCATGCCTTCATGCATTTTAGGATTCCAAAATAATCCAGTGACACAAGCATGGGTTACAAGTGATCACATGTCTAGATAAATCCAATATGTGTTCACACTTATTTAAACATTCTCATCCCTATTTTGTAAAGCATGGGTGAAAAAGGTAATTATTGATTATTTTTAATACTTTGATACATAAACATTGTGACACTGATGCACCTCACCATTCTACTGAATGGTTGTTACCATCTGACATGTGTAATTAGTGATTAATTGATACATTAAGACTATCAATAATTGTCACATGCTCATTATTGGTATACATGCTTCCACCTGCACAGCAGCAATGGACCAACATATTGAAGGCAAACATATTGATGCATATATATGATTTAATTTTTCACAATTATGTCTCTGTGATTGTAACATATTCTTTGTAATGGAATTCTCTTATTTCTGAGGCTATTTGCACTTTCTATTGAAGATGAGAATTTCTCCAGCTGTGAGTAAATAATTCCTGTTTCCATATTTCTGATAACTCTCACATGACAATTAAATAGTTTTAGGATGCACATATTTGTTAATAACAATGTAAATCCTTCCTTTGTGATAATTTAGCATTCTTTTCTATTGTTTTATGTTGGTTTCCTGTTCTTTTAAGAGGTTCAGTGGCAGTCCGCCATGGTTTTAAAAGCAACTGCGAGTGATGTTTGGTACCCATAATAATATGTTCATTATTTTGCTGTTTTGGCAATGCCCTGATTTGGGAGCGATCCGTAAATCTTATTAGCATACGGCCTTTTGGAGTAACTCTTAATCTATAGACAATGTCAAAGCTCAATAGCAAAGTGTGCTGTCATTTCCAACTCCAGCTTGCCACAGTGATTCATAGCAGTTCTTTTGCAATATTTTACGGATAGGTGATTAACACACCCCTAATATTATAACCATCTCACCTTCCTTGCTTTCCTCTCCTCTTCTCTGCTCCCACAATCTACTCTCCCTCCTCCAATCACAATCTCATCCCCTCCCCAACACTCATAAGCAGAAACATCACTGTAAGTCCTACTCCCATATTCTATCACTCTCACTCCTCCTTCTCCTTACTGCTGGAGACATATCCCCTAACCCAGGTCCCTCCCTCATTTCTACCTGCTTTCAGCTACGCTCTGCTCCAAGGGCAGAAAACCCAGAATTTGATATCCATCACTTGTCACAAACCCTCCACTCTACCTTTCTCCTGTGCTCTCTGGAACGCACAATCTATCTGCAATAAACTCACTTTCACTCACAAACTTTTCATTACCAACTCCCTCAATCTACTGGCTCTCACTGAAACCTGGCTCTCCTCTTCAGACACTGCCTCCCCTGCAGCACTCTCGCATGGTGGTTTTCACTTCAGTCACACACCTAGACTTGGGAACAAACAAGGTGGTGGTGTAAGTGTATTAATTTTTTTCTCACTGTACATATTACCTCATAAACCCTGTCTCATCCCTCCAATTTTCATCTTTTGAAGCTCATACTATCCGCCTCTTCTCTCCTATCTCTCAACGTGTTGCTGTAATCTATCGCCCCCCAGGTACTTCCTCTCAATTTCTCGATTACTTTTCTCACAATTTCTTTCCTCCAACATTCCCACACTGATACTTGGTGACTTCAACATTGCCATTGACATCCCCACCTCCCCAGCAGCCGCCAAACTACTTGCACTCACCTCTTCCCTCAGCCTCTCACAACTTACAGATTCTTCAACTCACCATGCTGGACACTCTCTAGACCTTATTTTCACCAATATTAGCCATACATCCAATCCAGTCATCCACCATCTCCCTCTGTCTGACCATCACCTCCTTACCTTCAACCTCACCACATCTTCCTCCCATCACTCTTCTTCAACGGCAGCCACAATAACCCACAGAAACCTGCTAGAACTCGACCCTACACAGCGCTCCACTGTGCTCCAACCGCTTCTCAACAATATCACAAACCTCAACTGCGCTGACACTGCCACCTAACACTACTACTCTCTCTTGCTCCCTTGACACCCTTGCCCCCATAACTACACGCAGGCGCCCTCAATCTCATCCACACCCATGGCACACTACACACGTTACATTCAGAAGTGCTCCCGCACTGTTGAACGACTATGAAGGAAATCACGCTCCACAGCAGATTTCCTTCACTACAAGTTTATGCTACTTTCCTACTCCTCTGCCCTCAACTTACTTCACATCACTAATATCAACTCTATCCTCCAACCCAAAACATCTGTTTGCCACTTTCAATACTCTCCTCCGCCCACCACCTCCCCCATCCCTTCCTGTCTCACGGCTGAAGACTTTGCCAACCATTTTACACATAAAATTCAATCTATCCGCAATGAACTCTCCTTTCATCGTGGCTCACACACTCCACCCTCTCAACTAACCAACAACACCCAATCTACTCCCCTCCCCATTCCCACAGCCACTTTGAACTACTTTACCCCTGCAACAGAGGATGAAGTCTCCATCCTAATGTCATCCTCTCACCTCACTACCTGTCCTTCGGATCCTATTCCATCTATGCTCATCCCTCCCCTCTCTACTACACTAATCCCAGCTCTCACACACATCTTCAACCTTTCGCTAAACACTGGCACGTTCCCATCATCTCTAAAACATGCCATAATGACACCCACTCTCAAGAAACCCTCATCCGATGCTGACGTTGCATCTAACTATCGCCCTATCTCTCTACTTCCCCTGGCTTCCGAACTGCTGGAGCGGCTCGTCTAGAACCGCCTTACCAGTTTCATCTCCTCTAACTTTCTTCTGGACACCTTCCAATCCGGCTTTCGGCCCCAACACTCCACTGAGACAGCCCTCATAAAAGTCACCAATGACCTGCTCACCGCCAAGTCTAAAGGCCACTTTTCCATTTTGCTTCTTCTGGATGTCTTTGACACAGTTGAACATTCGCTTCTACTCCACATTCTCTCCTCCCTCGGCATTCGAGACACTGCTCTCTTGTGGTTCTCATAATACCTCCAAGAATGATCATTTAGCTTCTCCGGCACATCTTATTCTCCTCACCCCCTGTCTATTGGCGTACCCAAGGATCAGTCCTAGGCCCCCTCCTCTTCTCCATCTACACATCCTCACTCAGCACCCTAATAAACTATTTTGGGTTCCAGTACCATCTCTATGCAGATGACACCCAAATCTACCTCTCAGCACCAGATCTATCCCCCTCTCTTCTAGCACACGTCTCTGACTGCCTCTCTAGTATATCCTCTTGGATGTCCGCCCACCATTTGAAACTCAACATGTCTAAGACTGAACTCTTAATCTTCCCACCCTCTACTACAGCTTCAATTCCTCACATCTCTCTCTCTCTCTCTCTGTCAACAATGCCATCATCACTCCCACCTCCCAAGCCCGTTGTCTCTGGGTTCTACTGGACCCTGCCCTCTCTTTCATCCCACACATACAGTCTCTAACCAAATCCTGTCTTTCCCATCTAAAAAACATATCCAAAATATGCCATTACCTTACACAAGACACTACTAAGATTCTAATACACTCTCTCATCATTTCTCGTCTTGACTATTGCAACTCGCTCCTTGTTGGTCTGCCCATCACTCGCCTCTCCCCACTTCAATCTATAATGAATGCCTCCGCCAGACTCATCTTCAATACACATCGGTCAGTGTCGGCAGCTCCTATTTGTCAATCACTTCACTGGCTTCCCTTAGCCTCCAGAATAAAGTTTAAAATCTTGACCCTAACTTATAAAGCCCTTAACAAGAGCGCACCCCCATACATCTCTGCTCTCATCTCCAAATACTCCCCTACACGCCCTCTTCGTTCTGCTAACAACCGTTTTCTTTATACCACTCTTGTCACCTCATCTCACTCCCGCCTCCAGGACTTTTCTCGTGCTGACCCTATTCTCTGGAACTCCTTGCCTCGCTTCACCAGACTATCCACCTGCCTTAAATCCTTGAAAACTTCAATAAAAATGCACCTCTTTAAAGAAGCCTATAACCTTCCTCCCTAACATGCTCAGCCCTACTCTCTCCCTACTGTACCACATACAAACTTCAACCTTTAGATTGTAAGTCTGCGAGTTGCTTTAGGGAAAACGCTATGGACACCGGATTCCAAGCTCAAAGACAGGGCCCTCCATTCATTGCAATGTGTGAATCTTGAACTTGTCATTGCCTGTAACTTAACTTATGTATAGCGCTACGGAATATGTTGCCGCGTTACAAATAAACGATAATAATAATTAACATAGCTAGGTAGAAATTTCTATGCTACTACGACACTCGGAATTGCTTTTGCCAAGATTAGCATAGGTCCCTTAGTCAGTAAAAAATAAAAGGAATTAATAGTCAAACAACCTGTTTATAAAGCATAATGCACTGTTTAACCCTTCAATATCTGAAAAAATATTATTATTAATATTATTATATTTTATTTGTAGAGTGCCAGCAGATTCTGTAGCACTAGGGATACCAAAAAAAATATTGATAATGTTTGACAGACATTTAAACATAAGACTGCTGTACAGGTACATGTGGTACAGAAGGAAATGAAGGTAGCGATTTTGTGAGAGCTTACATTCTAAGAGGTAACTAGATTTTAATTGGACAAATAGAGTATATAATGCCTTTCTTAAAGAGGAAGAGTATTCATCCCATTGGGACACCCAAATGGCTGCTGCACATGCTCACATTACTCCATCTTCAATATGGCTGATAGGTATAGTAATGCCTAATCAAAGTATTGGAAGATGACACTTTCAGAAGGGGGAGGCAGCACAGAAATGTGTTACTTGCAATGAAATTGGGTATTTAGGTTCTCAAGCTGTTTTGGCAACCTGGCAATGGTTTATGTATGATGCTCCATATGAGTTACAATTTCAGGAAAATGGAACTCCTGATTTGGTTGCTGTGAAAACGTGAAATTCAGCATAGTTAAAATCAATATAATCATACGGTAGAAGTCCTATCTTTATATCAGTAACCTAAGAAAAGAGAAGTGGAATTAAGTATTAACACAAAAGGTAAAATAACAATATTTTGATTATGATAGCATTTTGTTTTTGTGTCTTCTTTTTTTTGCGAAGTTACATATTTGTTTCTAAAATAAATAAATAGCAGTAATACAAAAAAAACTAAAACAAGAGATAATTAAAAACAGACCAAAGGCCGAAAAAACAAAAAGTAGAAACTCTTCTAATTCATACATGGTTGATACAGAATTGGGCTCCTAGTTTTGATTTGAGGTGCAAGTGCTGTGCAACATTTTTAATTATTGATGGTGCCACTCATAACCTGGCACTCTGGGCAGCTGTACACTTTGCCCACAGGTTAGAGCCAGCCATTGGAATACTTGTTTCTTACAATTATCCACAGTGCCAAAGTAAAATGTCACAGCATACCTACTTGTATAGTATTACAACATTTAATTTAATATGTATAGTTTTCTCTCCACATAACTCATGAAATAAGCTATCCAAGTCTTTCCAAACTTAAGAATGAATTCCCATTGACAATAAATATGCGAAACTGTAATGCCATATGACATTTCTCCTTGGGTTTCTGAGAAAGTGCTCTAACATTAAGCATCTCAGCCACTAGCCTCACTGTATAAATTTACTCATGTAAGATGGAGAGCCTTAACTGTGAATATCATTATGTATGCTTGTCGGGGTAGAGAACTCATCAATTTTGAATATTTTTTTACTACCTTAACTAAAACATCACATTTCATCTTAATAGGAAGGCATGCATGTAAAAAAAAAGCAGTGCACATTGCTAGGTTGCTAAAAGAAATTTCAGAAAGAGCAGTATGTATTGCATCTAGTTTTAAAACAGCTGTGAACATTGTGTTTACTGCTCCATCAAACTTAAAATATTTTTTTTTTACATGTCAGAAATCATTTTCTGTCACAAACAAGCATGCTTGGGCTAAAGTAGACTCTGTCATACCAACAACAAGTTGTATTAATCTTAAAATATATTAAACTGTCTTTACATTGTAGTAGCATTTTTTTTCCACAGTAAAACCTTAATTCGATATTCAGCAATTGTGCATCTCGTTTATGCTAATTTATGACTCATTATGGTAATTTGAGGCCTTAGAATTGTTTTATAATGTTGGTGGAGGGCATACAACTGCATGATATCCTTAGATGGCTTTTTCCACCAGAGATAGGCAAGTAAAATGTAATCATAATTAGCACATCAGAGCAATTATTTAGTATTCGCAAGCTGCTCATCTGTACAAGAATACAAAATAAACAATGTTGATTATGTCAGGACATATTATTTTAAAATGGCTGGTGCAAAGCATAGCTAGTTTTTCATGCCCTTTACAAATATGTTTAAAAAAACAATTTTATTTTGGGGACAGAGTCAGTTTAATTTATATATTCTGATTCAATAATTATGAATTATTGTTCAATTGTTTTTCTAAATAAACACTAAACAATTTACTCAAAAAGTACATATATGGAAAATTGTAATACAACTCAAAATCATTAAAACAAATGTCCAATAATAAAAAATAGGGATGGATGTATCCACAGGTTTTTTATATGGAAGTAACAAAAACATTTGAGGCACCAGTATTCTAAAGCAAAACAGATGCTTCTGAGATGATCAAAACGTGTTTACACACTTGAGACACAGCAGGAAAACATAGAAAGTAGATATGGGAGAAAGAGACATGGGGAAAAAAAGTGTGGCAGACAAACACATAAAGAGAGAAACAGGTACATGAAGAGTGATGGATATAGGTTAAGGAACAGTGATGGAGCTAGTGAATGGGCTTGCAAAAAAATATTGTGCCCCCCCCCCTTATAATTGTATCTCTCTCTATCTCTTTTTCTGTGTCTCTATGTGTCTATCTATCTATCTATCTATCTATCTATCCATATCTATCTATATTTATAAAGATAAATAAATAAGATGTTTCACCTAGCTCATTGTGGTTCATTGTGAGTTATAGTGAACGAGTGTGTAATGGCTGTGTTAAGGGCACGTTACCTACATCTATCATAAAAATCTAATTTCTCTGATTTTACAAAAACAATAAAGCATTGTGTGTTTAGCTGCATATTTTATTTATAAATAAAATTATATTCAGTTATTAAAATCCAACATACACTGCTAAATGTATGTTGTATATTAATAGAAAAAGTTAGTTTTAGAATTGTATTTACATATCTTTATTTCTCTCTGCTTCTGAACTGGACACACTTACATGCTCCTCACTAAGACCTATGCACAAGAAACCAAAATCTTGTAGCGGAGATGCAATATTACACTCAATATCTCCGCTGCTAGACTGTAAAATATCCAAGACAAGCATTGTACAGTCTCATAATCCCAATCTCCCCATACTGGACAATACACAGTTGGGAGTAAAAAAAAACACATCATTTATTTTCTCACACACAGAGATATAGCTGTATAACCTGGAAAAACAGAAAATCAACACAGGTAAATAAACACATGCCCATATTTGGCCACACAGTACAGAGAGAGAGAGAACAATAGTTGCAGTCACATCACACATCTCTCGGTGCCTAGCTGGTTACTCTTACACAATAACAGTCATTACCATATAGTACAGAGATTGATAGGATCATCCCTCTCTTTGCCCTATCTTTCTCCACGAGGTTTACCAGATAACTACCAAGTAATCCCCCATGACTCTGTATATTAACACATATCAATAACACAATGGTTTTAATGCTACATTAGGCTGCCTTATTCACTCAATATGTGTATTTTTTTTACTTGTTTGTTACATTTTGTAGAATTCTCCTCTTTTCGTCTAAGAAAAAGCTGTATTCTCTCTGTTTATCTTGCCATGTCCCTCCCTCACCCACCCTTATTATGCCGCCCCTATTATCCTACCCCTCGGCCTTCCTTAGAAAATGCATTAGTTCTGTATAATAACTTCCTTTTCTCATCAGACCTAGGGCACAAAACACACATATCTTAACTCATATCTGCTTTTGAACTGGATCCCACACACACACATATGACTCTTGTTCTTTTCAAGCACAGTAACCTGCGCTCTCACCGGTATTTCCTACAGCTGCTACAGCCGCATCCTAATCCTTAATTTACTCTGCACACATAACTCATCCTCCCTTGCTCTTTTTAACTTCAGCCGCACACTCCAGTTATCATGCAATCTCACTTACACATCACTGCAGTACTAAAGCATGGATACATTTCTCTCTCCTACTAAATCTTCCCAACTTTGTACATTTTCTAACCAGCTAAAATATATATATAGCGAGACAATTGTCTTATTTTCTCTATTACTTCCAAGTTTCACTCTCTTTCTGGCAAATCGTTAACTGTCACTTTTGTCCAGGTTTCTGCCTCTCCCACTTCCTTTAGATTGTAAGTTTGATTTTTGTCATGTGTTAATATTGAATTTTTCTTTGCACTCTGTAATAGCACTACAGAATATGTTGGCCCATGCAAATAAAGTATTACAATGATAATAATAATAATAATAATAATAATAGTGGTCCTTATGGACCCTATCCTCCCATCTGGGTCCCCAAGGCCCCCATAGCCCAAGGCACTACCCCCCAATTATATAAATTGAATAAACAAAATAAGTACAAAAAAAGGAACTAAAGAAATATTAATAAAAATACAGATAAATAAAAAAATCTGAATAAATGAAAAAATATTTTTACAAATAAAATTAAATTAAAAGAAAAAAGAAAAGTTACAAAACATAAAACATTAAGAATGCTGTGGGGAAATTATACTAACCTGCCCTTGCACTGTCCTTGTCCTCAATCATTCCTGGATAATCGGGCACATCCATCTTGATCGCAGAAACTGGTCCTCTTCTATCTTTTGCTTAAAGAATCTTGCTCATCATCTTCATTCCACAATAAGGCCTCCAGCTAAAAAAAATGCAGCCTCTCTCTAAAAAAAAAAAAATACAAGTACACAGCTAATTCCTAGCCAACAACTTTTTGAATATATACTCACCATATATACAATATTTTTGTATGGGGGTAATTTTAGGTGCCATGGGGGTGCATGGGGCCCCCATTGGTATGAGTTTAATTTTAGGGACCACTGGGGACCATAGGGACCCCCATGGTTATAGACTAAATTATCATGAGGTTTCATCAGGATTCTATAAATCAGGCAGTACCTGGCATCATGGTAGACCTAGTTAAAGTACCAGTGATTTAGTAAATCGCATGGAGACCTAAGTAGAGCTCATTGTGATTCATCTTAGTAAGGGTATACAGTGGATATAAAAAGTCCACACACCCCTGTTAAAATGTCAGGTTTCTGTGCTTTAAAAAAATGAGACACAGATAAATCATTTCAGAACTTTTTCCACCTTTAATGTGACCTATAAACTGTACAACTCAATTGAAAAACAAACTGAAATCTTTTAGGTGGAGGGAAGAAAAATAAAAAATAAAAATAATGTGGTTGCATAAGTCTGCACACCCTCTTATAACTGGGGATGTAGCTGTGTTCAGAATTAAGCAATCACATTCCAAATCGTGTTAAATAGGAGTCAGCATACACCTGCCATTATTTAAAGTGCCTCTGATTAACCCCAAATAAAGTTCAGCTGCTCTAGTTGGTCTTTCCTGAAATGTTCTTAGTCGCATCACACAGGCAAAGCCATGGTCCACAGAGAGCTTCCAAAGCATCAGAGGGATCTGATTGTTAAAAGGTATCAGTCAGGAGAAGGGTACAAAAGAATTTCCAAGGCATTAGATATACCATGGAACACAGTGAAAACAGTCATCATCAAGTGAAGAAAATATGGCACAACAGTGACATTACCAAGAACTAGAGCTCCCTCCAAAATTGATAATAAGACAAGAAGAAATCTGGTCTGGGAGGCTACCAAGAGGGCTACAGCAACATTAAAGGAGCTGCAGGAATATCTGGCAAGTACTGGCTGTGTGGTACATGTGACAACAATCTCCCGTATTCTTCATATGTCTGGGCTATGGGGTAGAGTGGCAAGACGAAAGCCTTTTCTTGCAAAGAAAAACATCCAAGCCAGGCTACATTTTGCAAAAACACATCTGAAGTCTCCCAAAAGCATGTGGGAAAAGGTGTTATGGTCTGATGAAACCAAGGTTGAACTTTTTGGCCATAATTCCAAAAGATATGTTTGGCGTAAAAACAACACTGCACATCACCAAAAGAACACCATACCCACAGTGAAGCATGGTGGTGGCAACATCATGCTTTGGGGCTGTTTTTCTTCATCTGTAACTGGGGCCCTAGCTAAGATAGAGGGAATTATGAACAGTTCCAAATACCAGTCAATATTGGCATAAAACCTTCAGGCTTCTGCTAGAAAGCTGAACATGAAGAGGAACTTCATCTTTCAGCATGACAATGACCCAAAGCATACATCCAAATCAACAAAGGAATGGCATCACCAGAAGAAGATTCAAGTTTTGGAATGGCCCAGCCAGAGTCCAGACCTGAATCTGAGATGAAAATCTGTGGGATGATCTGAAGAGGGCTGTGCACAGGAGATGCCCTCGCAATCTGACAGATTTGGAGTGCTTTTGCAAAGAAGAGTGGGCAAATCTTGCCAAGTCAAAATGTGCCATGCTGATAGACTCATACCCAAAAAGACTGAGTGCTGTAATAAAATCAAAAGGTGCTTCAACAAAGTATTAGTTTAAGGGTGTGCATACTTATGCAATCATATTATTTTAGTTTTATATTTTTTCTTCCCTCTACCTAAAAGATTTGTTTGTTTTTCAATTGAGTTGTACAGTTTCTAGGTCACATTAAAGTTGAAAAAAGTTCTGAAATGATTTATCTTTGTCTCATTTTTTTACAGCACAGAAACCTGAAATTTTAACAGGGGTGTGTAGACTTTTTATATCCACTGTACATATCAGTATGAGGTTCCAGAATTCATTATGTCCTGTCTGTTAGTAAAGGAGTTAAAATACTCAGTCTAAAGGGCTAATTAGTGCACCTGGAGAGGACTTGTTGTTTTGAAAAGAATGAGATAGTACAGGGAGGCCAGATAATGAGGCGGGGAAGTGAGAACCTCAAAGAGATCTGAAGAGTTTGTGATCTGTACTATTTGGATACAACACTGTCTATATTGATGAGAAGATTATCAGATAAGCAAATTGCAAGCAGAGCATCAGAGAAAAGCTGCAAATAGAGTAACCTGCAGTGCCTAAAGAACTCCAGCAGCCAAAGAGAGAGAGAGAGAGAGAGAGAGAGACGGTCTGCACTACTGGACAAGGTCCAAGCTTACAATTATTTATACAATATAACTTCAGGGAACATATGACAGTGGTGTTAATTTACCAACACCAAACAGTGTCTACAGTGGTCAATCCATTGATATGTAAAGGAAAAGTTTAGATACAATTACAAGACTCTTCCTTTATGGTTGTTCTGACCTGAGTTATCTGAGACAGTCCAGAGCCAAGACGTTAAAATCATGAAGTGCTATACCTGGACATTTATCTACACAATTGCACTACTTAACAAAGATGTTTTAATTAACAGGTGAGCAGGTTAGCAGCCTGAGCTAATTAGGGAGGTCCAGAAGTATAGTAAGTATGAATGAGCTGATTTTAATACTGTTTGCTCAATTAAGTGTTTTTCTTTATTAAAATGGAGAGAAAAAATCAATGTCTGCATCTGGCAACTGTTTCTTACAGGACTACATCTTATCTAACACTGAGGTGTCAGGTGAAAAGTGGGTTCCTAGGGGGCAAGCTACCACAATATAAATATATGCATACATATGGTAGGTGCCCATACAGAGTCAAAGAAAAAGCCAATAACTACAACAAATAATGTTCTACGCCTCTCTCTCCCCTAATAAACTGAGTTCCCCTTTAACCCAGGCTCCTGTCAATAGAGGCGGATCCATACCCTGTAGTGGGCCCCAGTGCTTTGCAACTACTGCACTTACAGTGCACGTTGGCTAAGATCGAGTGTAGTACCTCCTCGTAAATGGCAGGTGATCTCAGCTTAAGCCTGTCAAGAGGCCGAGTAGGCACGAATGCCCAGGGCATACAGGAATATTCCTGCCTTTTCCCTACGATTGCCTTTTTTACCACCAGCCACCCCCCCACACACACACCCCGCCAGCCAGGAGGGCCTTAAAGGGCCACTGCACAATGAAAACAGAAATTGTTAGAAAAAGTTGATTCTAACTTGGAGAATGAGTAATTAGAAAAAAAAAGTAATACAGCTAGTTTGTAATGGTTTAAATCAACGCTGATGCCTCTGCTAGGCCCTGGGGAAATCCATGATACATAGGTAAAAGTTGTACATTTCTTAAGAGATATGGTTGCATTTCCTTAATCCTGCTTATAGGCCAGTGGTGGGTGGGGGGTCAATTTCATTATTTTACAATTAAGCAATCTGTTTCCTTACGCCTCAATCCTACCTCCACTGAAAAGATGATCCAATGTTTTATGTCCATTGCACATACATGACAAACACATGTATTTTTTCTTGAACTTCAGTGGACCTTTAATGATAAAACTGAACACCATTACTAATATAAGTGATCTGTGAGTGTGTGATCAAGATGTGTATCACCAGCTGCCTGTCCTTCCTTACATCATATAAGAATGTTTGTTTATTACATTTATTTTTGTGTACTATATTTCTCAAGGTGGACAGCCAGACACACATCTGATAACTTTGTCCACACAAACAGGCGCACACACAGACAGACACACACACTCAGCCTGTCATATCACATACACACTTAGCCAGCCATATCACACTCACCCTGTCATATCACACTCACCTTGTCATATCATCACACACACACACTCAGCCTGTCATATCACATACACACTCAGCCTGTCATATCACACACATATTCAGCCTGTTGAATCACTTACACACTCAGACTGTCATAAAACATAAACAATCAACCTGTCACCACACACAGACTCAGCCTGTCATATAACATACACACTCAGTCTGTTACATTACACACTAAGTCTGTCATATCACAAACATACTCAGCCTGTCACATCACATACACACCCAGTCTGTCATAAAACATACACAATCATCCTGTCACCACACACACACATAGCCTGACATATAACATACACACTCAGCCTGTCACATTACACACACACTCAGTCTGTCATATCACATACATACTCAGCCTGTCACATTACACATCACACTCAACCTGTTATATCACATATGCACTCAACCTGTCATATAACACACACTCAGCCGGTTATATAACACACACTCAGCCTGCCATATCACATACATACTCAGCCTGTCACCACACACACACACTCAGCATGTTACATCACACACACACACTCAGCCTGTTACATCACACACACACACTCAGTCTGTCACTGCACACACTCAGCCTGTCACATAACACACACACTCAGTCTGTATTGATTTATTATTCAAAATAATAAGGCGCCGCCTCTACAAGTAGTGTGTCCATAAGGAGGAGCCTAACATGCCGAATCATAGATCCGGTCATGTCCACCAGCATGACAATTATATGCTAATTAGGGTTAGGGTTGGGTGCTAAGGTGAGGGGAGGATGATGATGATAAGGGGGGAAGAGACACAGGGGTGTCCTTGCATCAGAGATCAAAAGAGTCATTCAGGACTGTATTGCACACTGTGTACAATAGCCTAGCTATGGTTTTCCCTATTGATGCAGTATCACCTACACTCAGCCTCCTCGCAGTAAGACTGCAAGTTAGTTATGATTCCAAAATGGCTGCTGTCCATGAGGTTAAAGGGTCTGGAAGGCAGGGTATGATGCTGATTGGCTGGAATGTGTCTGCTGACTGCAGGGTCAAAGTTTGCTCAATGATAAAGTATAGGGGGCGGATCAAACGTCGCATATGTTCACAGTTCGCCGCGAACGCGAACATGCTATGTTCGCCGGGAACAGTCCGCCGGCGAACTATTCGCGACATCTCTAAAGTTAAACAATAAAATCACAGAACAATAGATTCATCTTCAGAAAATTTTGAAACTATTAAAATATTAACTGAACTTAATCTAATAACGCAAAAACCTTAACATTTTTTAAATCGTAGTTTATATTTTCTAAAATCATTCTTCTTTGCTGTTTTACTAGTAACGTGTGGAGAAAAAAACATTTTTGTAACCCTTTATATAACTTACTTAAATACCTGCAGTAATTTTCTTTTTTCAATTCATTGCAGCCCCTGGGGAAAGAATTAAGGGAGGGGGCTTTTGACCGGGCTGAGTGCTAAGGGTAGAGCAGTGGTGATGGGGGTGGAGCTTGGGGAGAGAGCATTAATAGGTGTGTTTTCCCGCCATTGGCACAGTTGGGAGTCACACAGAACTGTAGTTAGTTCCTTCCAGCGAGCGCCAGGCAAATAGGTTTATGGCAACCCCAATAGTGGATGGTCTGATCCAGCAACTACAGGCACAAGTGGCTCAGAATGGGGCTGAATGGCTGCAGTCACTGGTAGAGGCGATCAGAGCAGCGGATGGCGCAGCACCCCCAGGGAGTGGGAGACACAGAGCTGACCAGGTCCCCAGGCAGAGGGAGAGAGGAGGTCTCCTGACAAGAAGAACCAGTCCCCCGTAGAGGCTAAGTCCAGTGCTAGCAACCCCCAGAAGACGCAGGCGGAGTGGCACACCGGGGAGATGCATCGTGGAGAAGAAAAGGAGTCAGGCGGAGGAGCAGGGGGTACCCGGAGGCAGGTGGAAGGGGATTAGGAGGGCCATCGAGCTGGTGAGGCACTCACCTGAAGCGGCTGCAGGAGGAGGTGAGCAGAGAGGAGAGGCACCGGAAGCTGTGATGAGAGAGGGCGAGCCGGCGGCGGAGGAACAGCGTGGTTCAGAGCCGGCGGAGGGATCCGGCCCAGGAAAAAAGAAGAGCCGGCGCATCAGCGTGGAGGACGGCATGACGCGCTGCGATCATGATGGAGAAGTCTGAAATGGGGGAAACAGAAAGAAGGAGGTTGGCGCATGGAGCAGGTACAAGTGGGCAACAACAAGGGGGCAGCCCAGCCGGGGAAAAAGGACACAGAGTTGGAAGGTGGGGAATACAGCTGCCGGCATAAGGCAGGGGAGAAAATGGATGGAAAAGCAAAAAATGCAGCGGGGACAGGCAAGATGCTAGCAGGAAGTCAGAAAGTCACCAGGGTGTCAGTTAGGTGTGAGGTCATAAAGATCAGGAGGCCGGAAGGGATGCAGCAAGCCAAGAAAGGAACCCTAGAGGAGGAGAAGAAGCTGGAAGGTCTGAGGAGGAACAGGAGGTTCAGGCGGGAGAAGCGGCCGTAGAAGAGCAAGAGGATGGACGAACCTCAGAGGTGCTTGGCAGTGAGGAGGAGAAGCCTCAGTGGAGAAGGGAGAGAGCAGGGGTTGGCAAAGAAATTGTATCTGCGTGTTGCCCTGTGTCTGTTTGTTTTGTGTCAGAGGAAAGGACGACTTCCGGGATGAGGCAACGGCCAGGGATTGGTCGGCAAGAAATTACGACAGGAGAGCCAGACGCGAGGCAGCAGCTGCTGCAGCAGGGTGCTCAATTCTCAGTGGACATAGAATCGTCGGAAGCCACAGCGGAGAAAGGCAACCGGAAGTGGAGGAGAGGGCTGGCAGAGGTGGTAAGCAGACAGGCGGCAAGACTCTATAATTACAGATATGGTGGCGCAGCAAGATGGGATGGAACGGTAGGCAGGAGGTCTTCGTGGCGGATAGCAGGAGCAGGCAAGCGCCCTCTCCAGGAAGATGGTCAAGGACAAGGAGGAGAACTCCAGAGCACAGAAGGGTGCAGGGTGAGCTGGACCGTAGAATGGCAAGCAGAGAGAGGTGTGTTTGTCATTGCAGATATCGGTGTGGAGAGAGAGAAGCAGAGGAACATGTGCGGCCTTCTGTTGGGGACAAGAGAGACCAAGGGCCATATTGAGGATGGAGGTCGGAAAGGAACAGCGGCAGGAGCAGACGCCGTCCTTCTTCGGTCAGAAGAAAGGATAATACGGAGGTCAGCGGCAGCGAAGGGGGCGCCCACCCTCAGTCTGGGGGTAGGGTAATAGAGAGGTCAGCGGCAGGAGGGTAGAGTGTCCATCCTCGATTGCAGGACGGATTTCGGAGACACCAGCGGCAGGAGTAAAGGGCGTCCACCCTTGGTCTGAGGGAAGGATAGCAGGATAGGCGACAGCAGGATTGGTGTGTGTCCGTCCTCAGGGAGATGAAAAGATAGAAGCAGGATGAGCCCTACAGCAGGTGTTACTGCCCCTTCGTCATCTACTGAGGAGGTATAGAGGTGAGTCAGACGCAAATACACAGGGGAGAGTTGGTCAGGGGGGTACAGTACAAGAATTAGTGGCAGGTTTGACGGGGTTATTGTCGAAATTCACTGGAGACAGGGAGTTGGGACTAGCTAGAGCTTGGGTGGGTCAGGTAGAAGAAGGTGGCAACACTCGGGCAGGGAGTCAATTGGTTACGGAGACAGTTCTGACGGAGGTTGAATCGGGGCAGGGGAGTTTAGAACCATCAGTTTTGGATTCCAAAGGGGGCAAGGTAGTGGAGGGGAGTGAAACGGGGTCAGTTTTAAAGGTAGCAGATACAGCTAGACAGAAGTCGGCCTTATGTTCCATAGGCCCTATATGTCAAAATAAATTAGAGAAAAAATTTGGAACAAAGAGTTCATATAAATATTCTCATTAATGCCGTTAGATAGTTTTATTGAATTTAAACACGATGATAAGAAGGATTCTATCTTTTGGTAATTCGCTACAAGCATATGTCATACTCGCTAGCATAGTGGGGGGAAAACTCTGGAGTGTTGCTCAGCTTTGTTTTGCTACTTGAATGAGATTGAGGGCATTCATAAGACTTATGAAGGATTAGCGTGGTGGCAGTATGATGAGAAATTTAGACAACGTATGGTGGTAAGGCCAAACATGCAGTGGGATGATAGGAACATGGGTAGCTAGCTTAAGGTGGTTACTCCATTACGTCCGGGGGGAGGTGTAATTCAGAAGGCAGGAGAGCTTAAATAAGAAGGGGTTTTGTTTTGCGTTTGGGGAAGGTACTTGTTCTAGGGGGATGTCCTGTAAGATTAAACATGAGTGTTCAGAATGTGGGGGAGGGCATCCTCTTTTTAGTTGTTTCAGGAGAGCAAAGAACCAAAAAGGTGGGGATCAGGCTGGAAAAGGGGAGGAGTCCAGGGCAGCTAAGAAAGATGGTGGGTGGTTAAGGCTATACGCTAGAGGCCAGGGGTGCGGGGCGGATGCAATTTTGTTAGAAAACTTTTTTTCAGAGGTTTTTGTAATTCCGGCCGCAAACATTGAGCCGATGGGTAGGCCTCCCAATTTAAAGTCTGCTAGGGACCAGCCACAGGTGGTATGGGAGAAGTTATTGGGAGAAGTGGGAAAAGGGAGAATGGTGGGGCCTTTTGTGGAGGTCCCGATTAATAATTTAAGGATTTCACCTTTAGGTTTGGTACCAAGAAAGGAGGCAGGCAAATTCAGGTTAATCCACCACTTGTCTTATCCGAAGGGGTTTTCAGTCAATGATAGTATAGACAGGGAGTCCGCGTCTGTGACTTACTCAGCAGTTAAACAGGCCGTCAGATTAATTAGGAAGGGAGGTAGAGGTGCTTGGTTGGCCAAGGTGGACATAAAATTGGCATTTAGACTGCTTCCAGTGCACCCGGACTCTCATAATTTGTTAGGTTGTCATGTTCTGGATCCTTATTTTGTCGATTTATGTTTACCCATGGGTTGTGCCATTTCGTGTTCTAATTTTGAAAAGTTTAGTACGTTTTTGCACTGGGTAATTTCGGTTAGGACAGGTTTACATTCAGTGGTGCATTATCTTGATGATTTTCTGTTTATAGGATTGTTTCAGTCACAAGAGTGTCATAGGTTATTCAAGGAGTTTCAGGAATTGGCAGGGGAATTTGGTTATTCCTCTAGCAGAGGAGAGGAGTCAGTCAGTCCATGTCAGGTCTTGCAATTTTTAGGAATTCAGATTGATTCAGTATCTTTTGAGTGTAGTCTGCCTTGGGAGAAGGTAGTGGGCTTTGTCAAGTGGTGCGGAAAGTCTTGACAGTAAAAAAGGTAACATTAAAGGTTTTACAGTCATTGTTAGGAAAGTTAAATTATGCTTGTCGTATTATTCCCATGGGAAGGATATTTGCTAGGAGGTTGGCATTAGCTACAGCAGGTGTCCGTCAGCTGTATCATTACATTCAAATTTTAGATGAACATAGGGCGGATTTGAGAATTTGGGATATGCTTTTTCAGAAGTTTAATGGGAAAACGTTAATGTTAAGGTCCCCAGTGTTTAATGAAGAGTTATAGCTGTTCACGGATGCATCAGGTTCCATAGGTTTTGGGGCATATTTTGGTGGTCATTGGTGTTCGGGGCGTTGGCCAGGAGAATGGAAGGAGGGAGAAGTAGGAAGGAACCTAATGTTTTTGGAGTTATTTCCTATTGTGGTAGCAGTAATGGTGTGGGGGGAGCAGCTTACGAACCAACATGTGATTTTTAGGTGGGACAATTTGAGTGTGGTGCAAGCCATTAATGCAATTACTGCCTCTTCGCCGCCAGTAGTGAATTTGCTGCGGCAACTGGTATTGAAGTGTCTGCAATTCAATTTATTGATAAGGTCCACACACATTGAGGGGGTTAAGAACTGCATAGCAGATGCTTTGTCACGGGAGCAATGGACACATTTTAGGGAAGAAGCACCAATGGCAGATGCAAAGCCAACGTCCATTCCGTTTGACCTATGTAGTTTGGTTGAATAAGGGAACAAGTAAGGCGGCGGGATAGAAAAAATAAAAAAAATAAAAAAAAGGAAAAGAAAGGGTTGGGGCAATGTATTATGGTTGGTATTTGTAACGGAGTTGGAACACGAAGTCCAGTATCTCCGCTGGTATACGGTAAAATATCCAAGAAGCACTGCAGTCTCACCAGCCCCAACCTCCCATATTGGATGACACTCAATTGGGAGTCAAAGAATACTGTCTTTATTTTGTTATGCAGAAATATATATACACATCTCTTTCCACAGGCAATACACATCCCCCATATTTGGCCACACAATACACATAGAGAGACAATAGGTATGGTCACACCTCCCTGAGGCTACCTGGCTACTTTGATACAATCAGATATTGATCAGATTATACTTCTTTTGTTCTTATGTCTCATAATGAAAACACTTTATACAATAGACTTCCTTATCTTATGAGGAGTCTCTGTAATAGGATTATCTATTAGCCTAGTAGCTGTAATATTCTGAGCCAATATATTCTGTAGAACATAAAACAACATATCTACAGTACAGCAATGTGATCATATTTTAACCATAACCATAAAACAGGGTAAAACAGTGATGGGTTCCGTTACAGTATTAAAACATTAAAATTGGAACGGTTTCTGTTTGCATTTTATTGCAGGTTCCCAATTACACTTGTGGATTGTGGGGCACTCGTTCATTTATTGGGAGCAAAGGGCAGCTGGAATCAGAGATCATGATCGGCAGTTGAGCTTCCCGGAAGAGGTGGTGTTAGTGAAGTGGTTTGGCATCAGGGGTATGAAATGGGAGCAAGTTTTGTTGACAGTGGTAGGCCTGGCCAAGGAGGCTCCTGCCCCAGATTTGTTAGTAATTCATGCTGGTGGTAATGATTTAGGTTTCATGGCCATAAAATATCTTATTAGAGTCATGAAAAGAGATGTATTGAGACTGTTAGAATTATTCCCAGGTCTTTTTATTGTGTGGTCTCCTAGACTTCATTGGAGAGGGGCAAAGAATCATAAAAGGCTGGATAAGGTAAGTTATGCTGAGTTAACAAAATAATGGCGTCATTTGTAAGGAGATTGGGGGGGGGGTTCAATTAGACACAGGGACTTAGAGATTGCTGACAACAAATCTTATTTTTAAAGGATGGTGTGCATTTTTAAATGAGATTGGTTTGTCATTGTTTAATTATTCTCTTAAAGTGGGTATTGTCCAGGCTATGGCTAGTTTTGGTGGCTCTGAGCCCAGTGGGCTTGCGGGTGGCGGGGGAGCTGCATCACCCTAGGCGGGAGCTCATTAACGGTTTAGGTTTCCGGTGAGTGGTCGTTGCCAGAGGTCCCTTGGGCACGGGGTTCCATTGGCCCCTCTGGCTGGGTGGTTCTTCAGGTTTGGGGTGTGCAGCTCCTTGGTTAATTAATGTATGTTCTGTTATTAATATAGCTGTGGCTTGGTTATACCCAAGACAAGTGTGTGTGTAATTATTCTGGTTAAAGGTTAACTTTGTATCTCGAACCTGTCGTCACTAATGCCTAGGTCAAATCAGAGGTAATGATTTAAAGATAGAGGGTAGCATATTCAAAAGTCATTTAATTGACTGTGTCTGTGGATGAAAGTGCATGTGACTGAGAACGATTGTGTTCAAGGGAAAATGTGTTATAGTAACACTTTTTATTTTTATTTATTCTATTTTTTATTTTTATTTATATATTTTTATTTTTATTTTTATTCTATAACCTAAATTAAAAAAATGTTTGTAAAAAGGCAAGGGCTATGCCTTTTACACACATATCTGAACATCTTCAGAGGAGGGAGAGAGGGAGGGGAGAAAGGGAGAGAGAGGGAGAAAGAGAGAAGGAGGGAGATAGAGGGAGTGAAGAGGGGGAGGGGAGAGAGGGAGGAGACAGTGCAGAGGGGGTAGAGAGAGAAGGAGGGGGAGAGAGCAAGTGGGAGAGCGAGAAGGAAGGGAGATAGAGAGGGAGGGAAAGAGAGAGAAGGAGGTGAGAGGAGGGGAGAGAGGAGGCAGAGAGGTGGGGGAGTGAAAGAGGGAGGTGAGAGAGAGAAGGAGGGGAGAGAGAGAGACAGAGGGCACAGAGAGGGAGGATGCACAGAGAGAGAGACAGGACAGAGAAAGAGAGAGACCAAGCAGAGACAGGACAGATAATTGAACATAACATATGATTCCGTCATTTATGATGGGCAAGTTACTTGACTAGATATATATTACAGTAAATGCTATCAGACCTGCCTTACATTTTTCATTTCTTTACTATTATGTTCAAAATACTAGCTACCTTACTTTTTATGTGTTTTTTTATTTCAAATAATTATGTTAAAAGCATTAGAACATCCATAATTTTACTACTTGTAGTCACATTTCTTTCAAGTTAAACACTGTTTTTCTTTAGCATAAATGGAAAATAATTTCTAAATGTGTTAGTTTCACTGTGTGCTCATTACATCATCTACAAATCAACATTCTGTTTTAGAATTTTGTAATTTCTTTACTTTTTAATTTGGCATTAGACAAAATAGTTCCACTCTGCCAAGCAGAAACCTGTTTTTGTACCTTTTCTAAAAAAGTAATATATGTGATAGTCCGATAACTTCAGCTGTAATTTAAGCTGTATAGTATAAAAGGTGTTTGTAAAAAAACGAAATAATGTTTAAAAGAGAAGGATTTCCAGAATGAGTTATAGAGTTATTCAGAATTCATTTGAGAGTACATGAACTAGAGATTGTAAATGTATCTGAGTGAGTGCTTGAGATAGACCAATATTTCCCATTCAATTTCAATAAATAATCAATTAATAAACTGGTCTAGTCCATGTATATGTATTCACTCCTTGCTCAATATACCAGCGAAATAAAACGTAAAAAAAATATTTTTTTAATGCAGATTTGCAAGCTTGAGAGCTTTCCTAGTATTTTAAGGTACAGTAGTGTGTTTATATTTGCTTTTGCAGTGTTACAAACATGTGTTTAATCCACTTGCGAGTCCTATCTAGTACTCCCAGAAAATGTTGATACATTTGCCATTTACGGGTTTGAAGGCTTGTTGAATTGAATATGGATTTTCCGTATTTAGCACTGGTAACATTTACAGGCTTGAAACATCAAAGGAGGACATAGGACGGAGTTATGTTTTTGACAACTGCAGGGATTTTGAGCCGTAACTCGCAAATTGATTATGGCTAGCTAGAAAAGGCAAGTTGAATATCAGTAACTTTTACTGGCTACATTAAGGATTTTAGTAAATACAATTTGGCCAATTGAATGGGGGCCTTGTGTGTGAGAAAGCTTTGCGTGTAAGCAGTTGATTTTCCAGTGTTTTTTACTCTGGAGGATAATTGTTCTAGCATTGAAGAGAAAAGGTATTTGATCAGTGGAAAAGCCAGATTTAACACGTCTTCACAAATGATCTACTACACAACAGAATTATCTAAAAAATCCATAGATCTAAAAGATTAGTGGCTTGAAACTATCTGTCATTCATTTGAAAATGAATGTTTTAAAACATTAGATTTTTATGTTTAAAATTAATATTATGGCTTACTTTCTATAATGCAAAAAAGCTGTGTGTATTCATTTTTGAGGAGTAAAATCTCCATTTTCCTTTAGTTTCTCAGCTTTGTTAAACTACAAACACTGGATGTACATCCCTCTGCAAATTGTTTCACTGGGGAAAACAACTTCATTCTGATTTGCTGTATAAATTGAAAACTTTTTGTGTTTATGTGTAGAGAAGCAGTTGTGTGGTATTTTTATACTACATGCGATATCCCCCCTGTCACGACCCACTCTCTGGCTGGGGTCTGCTGACTTGATTTGGGTTACTCTGGACCTTGGAGTAGCTTTGAGTACAGGAACATCATGTCTCAGCCCTTGGTTTAGACTGAGCAATATTGACAGTAAGTCTGACGAATCTCACTGCAAGCATATGTCCCCGGGTAAATAATACATCTACACACCACGTCTTGATGAAAATTATGAACAACTTTTTATTTTGGAACCACATATTTAAAACATTTCACACACACACAGTGGAGGGAGTGGCTACTCTTAGTCAAACCCTCATTCCCCTCTCTCTGGCCAATAGGATAACCTCTAGAGTAACCTAATTACCTCTGTCCAATGTAGTAGAGGTAGGCTATGGGAACCACTAGACCCCTCCCCTGGGCCAACCTCAGGCGTGGCCTCCAAGCTCATTCTGACCCAGGCGGTCCCAGGGGAAACTTCCTGTTTGCTCCTAGGCCCCCCCATTGTTATCTAGGTGCCTGGCTGTCTGGCAAATCTCTTTGTTTAGGTTCTGGCGACACCCTGTGAGGTTTATCTTGTTTAGGATAAACCCATTTGGCTCAGCTCCTGCCTCAGTGTTTATCTACTGGGGGATGGTTAACTAAATACAATCCCTCCATAATACAATATACAACCTTATACTGTAATTAATCATTACAACACAAACCTTTTGTTCTTCCACATGGCAACAGCATGTGGAAGATAACCCAGCCCAAAACCTTCTGTTCAATACCATGTGGCAGGTAACAGTTCCAAATCCAAGATGGCCCCTGGCTGATTCATGACAACACCTCCCCAAGCGTGGCAGGAAACATCCATGCCCCTAGGATTTTCACAGCTACACTGATAGTCATGAATCTTCTGGATTGGCTAGGCCCTCTGCACTCTCTCCACGTTCAAGTCCTTTAGAAAACAGTCCCAAAGTGCAGAGTAACAACCTCCCCCAGCCCTTGGCCTTGCACCCACTGTATAGAGCAAATTGCTCTTCCCATTCACACCCACCCAAATAGTCTGGAATCCCAGAGTACAACAGGTGGGCCACAGTTTCTGTCCCATAGCAACCCTGTTCCCCCCAGCCAGTCCCCACAGCTGGGCTGGGATCTCTAAAACAGTTTCTGGACCTATGGGATTGCAAAGGGACAGTTCCTCTTGGCTTTCTTCCTCTGGTCCAGCTGTTTCCGTTGTAGCTTGGGGAGCTACGCTGCTCCCACCCAAGCTGTGCTTACACTCCTCTGACTTGGCTGGGGGGCTATGCTGCTCCCATCCAGCTGAAGTGCTGGACTCCTCCATTGCCCGGGGTTGAGCAACTTTATCCCAGTCCTTTCTGTTGAACTGGGTCTTTGGAGTGGTGTCTGTTCCAGTGGGCCCCTGGACAATGGTTATCCAGGGTATCTCCCCACTTGGTACACCCTCTTTCATGGTGCCACTCTGCACCCATAATGCTTTTGCCAAGGCTGGCATGCTTGCTGCCCCGGCCTGGCTCTTTGTGCCCCTGGCACACTCTTGCTGTGTGAGGTCAGGTTCCCTGTAGCCAGAAACCAATTCCTTTCCCTCCCCACAGTCTCTTAAACAACCCTCCTGGGCTCTGTGCTTCACTAGCACCTCTGGGAACAACTCCCCTGGGGTGTCAGGGTACAGACAGTGGTTATCTGATGCAGGCTGGGGAATCTCATCATTCCCACCCAGCCTGGCCTCTAAGGCTCCCTTCCCACCGTCCATCACACAATCATCCCGAGCCTCTGGCTCCATTAACAGTTCTGGCCAACACACTTTGCCTAGAACTTCTGAGGGCAGACTTAACTTATCTGGCCCTAGCTTGTGAACAGTTCCCACTTCCTCTGGGATTAAATCTCTTGGGGTATCAGGGGGCAGACATGGATTATCTGACCCCACCCAGGAAACATTCCACTGGGTCTCTGGTTCTTGAGGCTGGTGACTAGGCCCTGACACAGTTGCTGCATTTTCTAGGGGCAAACATTCTCCATCCCCAGGAGTTGGCAAAGGAACAGTGTTTACCCCTTCCCACTCCTCACTTTGTTTACAGTCTAGAAAAGCCTCTCCCCAGTTCCAGTGAGCATACTCACTCTGGTACATACCGTCTGAGTTGTAAGGGTCTGGTGAGCCGTCCTCCCATCCGGATGGGCCAAAATACTTCTTGGGTATCGCATCCCACAAATGAACATATTCAGCCTCCAGTTGCTGCTCTTGCCGAACCAGGGGTTCTAGCAAAGGAGCCTCCGGGAACCAAGGTTCCAGTCCCAGACCCCGGCAGCGTTCAACAAACAAGTTATTATGTCTCCTTGCAGTTCCCATGCCACATTCCGGATCACCATTCAGAATCTCCTCAACCCCATATTGTAGATCCAAACGAAAATAGAGATGCTCTCTCCGGCCACCAAAGGACTCTACCCTGGCAAGATACTGTTCCTCCAAGTCCATCTCTTTCTCTACCAGTTCCTCCAACCAGCTTGCCAGCTCATGGCCATGCCATAATTGCAGGAATGCCATCCATTGATTTAGCAGGACCCTTCCTCTGTAGTCCTCTTGGATAAATCCGTTAATGCAGTCTTTATCATCCTGGAACTGTTTAAAATTCTGATTTGCCAGTTTGACTCTTACTGGCATCTCTGCAGGGTTGACCCCAAGTCTTTGCTGAGCTTGGACACTCACCCCTGTACGTTCTTCCTGTATTTGCTGCTTTATTAGGTTCAGTCCTTTAATTGCCTCTTCCAGCGTTATCTCCCCTGGGCAAAACTCCCTGGCTATACTGAACCTGCGTCTTGCCTCCTTGGACATGTCCTCATACTGCTGCTCCATTTTCTGGTCCTTCTCAGAGTACCCCACCACTGTGCCACCAATTGTCACGACCCACTCTCTGGCTGGGGTCTGCTGACTTGATTTGGGTTACTCTGGACCTTGGAGTAGCTTTGAGTACAGGAACATCATGTCTCAGCCCTTGGTTTAGACTGAGCAATATTGACAGTAAGTCTGACGAATCTTACTGCAAGCATATGTCCCCGGGTAAATAATACATCTACACACCACGTCTTGATGAAAATTATGAACAACTTTTTATTTTGGAACCACATATTTAAAACATTTCACACACACACAGTGGAGGGAGTGGCTACTCTTAGTCAAACCCTCATTCCCCTCTCTCTGGCCAATAGGATAACCTCTAGAGTAACCTAATTACCTCTGTCCAATGTAGTAGAGGTAGGCTATGGGAACCACTAGACCCCTCCCCTGGGCCAACCTCAGGCGTGGCCTCCAAGCTCATTCTGACCCAGGCGGTCCCAGGGGAAACTTCCTGTTTGCTCCTAGGCCCCCCCATTGTTATCTAGGTGCCTGGCTGTCTGGCAAATCTCTTTGTTTAGGTTCTGGCGACACCCTGTGAGGTTTATCTTGTTTAGGATAAACCCATTTGGCTCAGCTCCTGCCTCAGTGTTTATCTACTGGGGGATGGTTAACTAAATACAATCCCTCCATAATACAATATACAACCTTATACTGTAATTAATCATTACAACCCAAACCTTTTGTTCTTCCACATGGCAACAGCATGTGGAAGATAACCCAGCCCAAAACCTTCTGTTCAATACCATGTGGTAGGTAACAGTTCCAAATCCAAGATGGCCCCTGGCTGATTCATGACACCCCCCCCCCCCCAGATTTTCTTTGACTCCTACACACTAACCCAGTACTCAAATGGTTAATACATGTCAGGAAACCACATTGCCTAGGAACAAATGCTCTAATGCATTGTCTATCTCATATAATAGTTGTCAAACTACGAATCATCGCTACGCTTGCGAGCATCGCGTAAAGAGGCGATCCGTTGAAGCACAGAAGTATTCCGAGCTCGGAGCACTTATGCAATGAGGCATTGAAACACGCAGGACTTAGGCAGAAATTAGCGCCGAAGGCGCTCCTGCGAACTTCGCAAAGCAAGGTGAGCCGTTGAGGCATTGACTTAGCCTTCAAGCAGTTAGGAAATGCGGGATCACCTTAGGCTGCAAGCAGTTGAGAACGCAGGACTTAAAAAACAAAAATATCGAGACGAGGTCAGAAAAATACGAAATTAGCTGCCGAACCGCGAAAATCGAAAAACAAGAAAATCAAAAAAAATACAAACTAAACTACCAAAAAAAAACATCACACACAGCGCGGGGGGACAGCCAGGACATCTGGGAGTGAGGTTGCACGTGAATTTAAGATTAATTTGTCAACTTTCGGCACTCGAAAATCGTCTAAAAGAGAAAAAAAATGGCGGGCATAAAAAATGAAAATCAGGCTATACAACCTCGAACCACGCAAAACACCCCCAGCCGTGTACCACTTTTACCCAGGAACATATGAGGTACAAAATATACTATTACAAAGGACGAAAAATGCTCGCGAGCAGCGTAACACATATACAATCAACGCCTTTTTACTACACTAACTTGCAACTAATAACATTACGAACATAAAATGGTGCTTTACACGACTACAACAATGGTTTGCCCTTGCGCACGCAGCCTATTTACACTGCACAATTGGCACATTGATGACACTTTCTCCTTAGGGCAGCAACAAACTGTACATTGTATGCTGCAGGAAGATATAAAGAGATTGATAGCTCTTCAGGCTACTGATTGCTGGATATAGTAATTAGAAATAGGTAAAGTATATTAATTTATTAAGTAACTAATTATTAATTATTATTTAAAAAAAAAAAATATATATATATATCTGTCTTTGCGATGAAGGGGACGAGGGGAGGAGCTCGCAATGGGCACTGAAGGTGCTCAGAAGAGCAACAGTACACACGGAGAGACGCTCGCAATGAGAGCTGAAGGTGCTCAGAGGAGCAAAAGTACACAAGAGGAGAGGCTGGCAATGAGCGCCGAAGATCCTCTGAGTACAAAAAGCTTTACATTGTGTGGCAAACAGCATTGCCATGGCTTCAAATTTTATTGCCCCGTCATTTATGACGGGCAAGTCGCTAGTACTTATATACAGCCTTATTAAATTGCGATTCAGCCAATTGAAAAGGGCTCTATATAAGCACATAGCATATTTTTTTACAGAAGTTTTCAGTTAGTGAACTTCTATCCAAAAGCAAAGTCTTCACTAACTAAAAACTTCTGTAAAGAAAATATGCTCTGTGCTTATATAGAGCCCTATTCAATTGGGCAAATCGCAATTTAATCAGGCTGATAATATATAAACGCAAAATAAACACATTCCTATATATTTACTCCATGAGTCACATCTATTTATTTTCACAAAATGTAAATATTTAAAAAATTATACATATATATATATATATATATATATATATATATATATATATATATATATATAATGGTTCCTTGCTGTAGTTATGATGACATTCTCATTTCTATTAGTTCCTACAGCCGTTTCTCATCCGTAAAGCTAGGTTTGAGTACTCCCTATACTGAAATCTCTTGTGGATAAAGTAGGATTTATGGATGAGGGCTGACTGCTGCAATTTTGCGAGTAAAAAGATTAACATAAACGTGTAAAGTAGGGAGAAAATCAATTCAATTTTACATAGTGATATAAGTGGTAATATACAATACTTTTCCAGCAAGGCTGCTTCTTGAATTTTATCTTGGATTTTTCTAGGGAATTATTTGATTTTTCATTTGATACCTAGCTTGGAGTATGTGTTTTTTTGTTGTTGTTTTTTTGTAAATAATTTTTATTATTTACAATACAAAACATACATAATATACCAGAAAAAAAACACACACTTCCAAACATTCATACTAAACATGAAAATAAAATCTCAATCAAAGTAGAGAGAGAAAATTTCTCGATAATCACAAGGTATTTAAGACAGGTAATCAGTCTATAACACCACAATATACAATTATAATTCCTCCCTCATATATTCCTAAATTCTTAAATTATTTACAACAATCATACCAAAAGTCAGAGAGCTAAATTAGATCCAGGGGAAAGAAGAAAAAAGGTAAGATAATAAACAGAATAACACTCTTAGAAATGCTCGAAAAGAGAAGATAAACTACAATTTTACCAGATAAAAAAATATCCTAGAATAATAAACTATACTTTCTTTATTTTGGGCCAGTAATCCCTTCCTCTGTTCCTGATCAAAAAAATCTTGATTTGACTGATCAAATTCCATATCTCTAGTAATTAATCTAATTATTTCTGGAATTGAAGGCAACTTATTCAACTTCCAGTATTTACTTATCATCCCCTTAATCACCAGCAAAATATGAGAAATTAGGAAGTTACATTTCGGGAATTTTTCGGTAAGAAACAAATGCAGAATCAAAACTTTTGGGCTATATGGGATTTCTAGTCCAGTAACATCTGAAAACCAACCAATGCACTTTCTCCTAAGTGCTCTTTGCTTGGTGCATTCCCACCAGACATGTGCAGTGTTAGCTCTTCACCCACATTCTTTCCAACATAATGTTGTATCCTTCCTTAAGAATTTTTTATAGATTCCGGAGTAAAATGCCACACATTGACAATTTTTAAATATGATTCTAAATAAGAGGAGGATCTGGCAAATATTTTCACTATTTGTATAACTTTAAACCATTCTCCTATATCACATGTAAAACCGAGGTATTTCTCCCAAGCTAACATTCCAGTGGTTTTACCGTTCTGTTTATTCAATGACAAAATCTTTTGACATTTTGACATTCTATGGGCACTATTTTTATAATAAATTAGTAGCTCAAATGCTGTTAAAGGTTTCAGATTATTTTTTTAAAATCCTCTTTGTTTTACAGAGCCATGTATAGACATAAATTGTAGCCACAGTTTTTTATTTAATTGATACTTATCCTGGATTCTCGACCAACCGAGCATTGCTCCCCCTTCATAAAAATAATTCATATAATTAATACCATTTTCTTTCCAAGTCTCTATACAAACTTTCTCTTAATTCAAACTCAATATTTATATAGGAGTTCCTAACGAGGGTTATTCTGATAATTTCATTTGAGTCTTAATTTTCATCCAGAACCTTAGTAATGACTTGATGCTTCTGGGAAGAAACTTATTTTCCACCAAGTCAAACTTGGGAATCCATATTAGTAAGTTACTAGGAATGTTTAAAAAAAAATCCTCTTCCATTAGTTTCCAGTTGGGATTTAAATCAGGTGTACTCCAGGCCACAATCTTAGATAAGGCAACTGCTGTATAGATATCCCTTATACATGGAGAAGCTAGACCTCCATCCTCTAACCTTATTTTGGTAACAGTCATGGGAATTCTAGCTTTTTTCCCATATAGTATAAACAAGTTTATAATTTGCTGAAATTTTTTAACCAATAGAGGGGAGTTACTTCAGGTATAGATCTAAGAATATACAGTATGTCAATTTAGGAATGATTATCATTTTAACTACCTTACGGACCATGAGAGATGAATAGACCTCCAATCCAATAGGATCATCTGAATAGCTCTATCGATTTTTGCCAGGTTATTTTTCAGAATACTTTGAACTCCAAAGGAGAGATGTATTCCCAAATGAATTATTTATTTTGGTGTGCAAATTCTAAGGGTAGATATATTTTCATTTAGATTTTAATTCTGGATCAATTCCCCTAGTAATGATATCTGTTTTATAACTGTTAACTTTGAAATATGATATTCTGAAAAATTTACTTAGCAATTTATCCAGGTTTAATATCCAGGTTTTTTTCCTGGGTCTGTAAGAGTAACGATCATATTGTCTGCATATATGATCGTTTTATATTCTCTAATACCGATATTTACACCTCTAATATCTTTTGACTTTCTTATTTTTTCTACTAGTGGTTCAATAAAAAGAATAAACAGCAATGGGGACAGGGGACATCCCTGCCTCGTGCCATTTGTGAAAAAGAAAAAGTCTTTCTCAAAATTTATACCGATAATTTTTGCTTTTTATCGCTTTACTAGCAAAATCTCCTAATCCATACCTTTGGAGAACCAATTGTAGGAAGTCCCAGCTGACCCTGTCAAACGCTTTCTCAGACTTCTAATATTATCACTTCCCTGGTGTACTTTAGCAAACCCAGCTTGATCTGGATATAAAAGCCTAGTTATTATTGGATCTAGCCTATTTGTTAGTATTTTTTAATAGGTTTTTAAGTCATAATTTTAAAGGGATATTGGCCTGTAACTCTTTCTATCAGCGGGATCTTTAACCTCCTTTAGTATATTTATAATTTTAGCTTCAGTCAGTTAAACTAAAGTATTGCCACTATTTTTTATTTTATTGAACATATTTGCTAGTGTGGCTTTTATTATGTCCAAGAATGTTTGATAAAATGTTTATCCAGTCCATCCACTCCAGGTGCTTTGTTGTTTTTACTGCCCATTATCACTTCTTCAACCTTTTTTCTGTTATATTTTGATTTAATATATCTAGCTCTTCCTCTGAAACTTTAGGTAAATTAATATAATTTAAAAATTGTTCCATTTCTGAAAGATCTAATTTATGAAATTCAGTTTGCTGTTCCAAGTTGTACAGATTAGAGTAGTATTGATAGAATATATCAATTATTTATTTGGGATGTTTATATAAAATACCATCCTCCATCCATTTCTTGAATGGAGCTAGATATTCTCTGTTTTTTCATTTTGTTTGCAAAATACTTTCCGGTCTTATCTCCCATGGTCTATTTTTTTTGTTGCATCTTAACCTATACAATTTATATTGCTCAATTATTTTTTTATTTGTAGGTTAATTTTTTTAATTTCTTTTATAGTTTCCATATTTGGAGATTTTTTTGTTTAACCTTTGTTGTTCTTCTAGTTCTATATATAAAGTTCCAGAGTTTTATCTCTAGCCCTTTTTAATTCTGTTGCCTTTGCTATTAATATGTCCCTTATATAGGCATTCAATGAACACCATAGAGTGGCAGATGAGGAGAGTGAGTTTGTATTAATTTCTAGGTAATCCATAGTCAACTTTTTAATCTCAGTTACTTTGATTTTATCTTTTAACAGGATTGGTTCCATTCTCCAATTTATATATACTTTCCAGTATGTTTTAATACTAGGCCTAATGGGGTGCTTGGAGTATGAGGAATGCCATGACTATATTTGGTTCAGTTGGGCAGCTTCAAAGTATGTTTTTAATTATTCATTTCTATGTACATACATGATTTTCTGCTTGCCCTAGAATGAGAATGTCTCTATATAAAGCAAAAAATGTATTGTTATATTTTTATATAATACTAGCGTCTTGCCCGTAAAAAATAACGGGGCAATACAATTTGAAGCCATGGCAATGCTGTTTGTCATACAATGTAAAGCTTTTGCTCCTCTGCGGACCTTCTGCACTCATTGCGAGCCTCCCCCCTCGTGTCCTTCAAGTTTCGTGCTTTGCAACGATCATCTTCGGCGCTCATCGCAAAGACAGATATATAAGTACAGTGTTAAATATACATTTTTTTAGTGCAGTGTAAATTAGAAAATGTTTTCAGGTCTCAGAGCATAATAAAGTGATTTAAATATGTAACTGCTTTGAGAGTGCTATCGCTGGCTGCCAATGAGCAGTAGTCCAGATATATAAGTGGAGTGTAAAAAGTAAAAAAAAATGAATGCAGTGGAAAATATATATTTTTTTCCATTACTAATTAATACTTATTAAATTGATGTATGTTAAGCATTAATGTATTCATAAAGTAACGGTAGTGTAAAATATGCTATTTATCGTTTTTTTTATTTTTATATATATATTTTTCTTTAATAATAATTAATTAATTAATTGCTTAAAAAATTAATATATTTTACTTATTTCTAATTAATATATCCAGCAATCAATAGCCTGAAGAGCTAACAATTTATTTATTTTTTCCTGCAGCATGCAATGTACAGTTGGACTGTTGATGCCCGGAGGAGAAAGTGTCAGCAATGTGCCAAGTGTGCAGTATAAATAAGCTGCGTGCACGAGGCTAAACCGTTTGTTTAGTCAGGTAAAGCACCATTTTAGATTCGTAATATTACTAGTTGCAAGTTAGTGTTGTAAAATGGCGGCAATTGTGTATGTGTTACACAGCTCTAGTAGTGTATTTTGTACCTCGTACGTTCCTGGGTAAAAGTGGTATGCGGCTGGCGGTGTTTTCTGCAATTCAGGGTCATGTAACCTTATCTTCATTTTTTCCAGCCACCTTTTTTTTTTTTTCTTGCTTATCGATTCTTTGAGTGCCGAAACTCGGCAAATTTGGCTTAAATTCGCATGCAACCCCACTCCCAGTCATCCTGGCTTTCCCCCCTTGCTGTGTGTGAGTTTTTTTTTTTTTTCGTGTTTTTAGATTTGCACGGTTCGGCCGTTAAAATTCCTATTTTTTCGACCTCGAAAAAAGAAATTCGAATTTTTGCGCCTCGCAATTTTTTTTCTAAGTCCTGTGTTCCTCAACTGCTTGCAGCCTAAGGCAATCTCGCGTTTCCTAACTGCTTGGGTCTTAGTCCTGTGTTTTTCGATGCCTCAACTGCTCGCCTCGCTTCACGAGGCTCGCAGATGATGAGCGCCTTTGACGTTCATCGGCTAAGTGCTCCGAGCTCGAAAGACTTATGTGCTTCAACGGCTCGCCTCGCTATGCGAGACTCACAAACGTGACGACGAATCGCAGTTTGACAATTATAATATGTGATTTTTAAAAGACTAGTTCCTTTAAAACTTAAAGGTTAATATATGTTATTGCCGGCCTTTCCCAAAATATTATCTCACACATGTCAACGTGTGAGTATGGTAAACAATAGTACATTTAGAATGTATGAAGCACAATACATCTATGGTAGACTTTATTTTTTTCACTTTAAATGCTAACAGACCCTCCTGGAATTTTTGATTTCTTTCAGACTTTGTTTAGAATACAAATTGCTTGTTTTTGGACTATTTTTAGTCATATTTGTTTCCACTGTTTTTTTATTGTATGTATGTATTTTTTTTGTAGTATAAATGGAAAATAATTTCTAAATTTGTTCCTTCCAGCGTGTGCTCACTTCGTCACCTACAAATCAACATTGTGATTTAGAGCCCTGCAATTTCTTTACTTTTTAATTTGGCATAGTTCTACTCTGCCAAGCAGAAATCTGTGTTTGTACCTTTCCCAAAAAAGTAATGTATGAGACAGTCCAATAACTTCAGTTTTAATTTAATCTCCTCTGTATTAATTGTTCTCAACATATGATGCATATAAAAATTATATTTAAATGGAAATTAAGTTCAAGAATGGATTATTGAGCTATTTGGAATTATTCTAGAAATTATATATTGTTGTATTACAGAGAAAAAGAGTGATAAATCTGTTAAAGGGTTATTGAAATGATATAATATGATAATGAAATACAGGCAGCATAAAAATTAAGTTCCTTAAAAAACAAATTAATTTATGAAAAACGTACTTTTTAAATGTGTAAGAGTCAAAGTGGGAGGGTCTTCAATAATTTAACTCATTCAAGCCTGCTCAGGATGCTTTTACAGGCTGGCAATCATGCATTAACTGTAAAGGACGGGGGGGGGTTGATTGATAACGTCACCTGCAGTGGGACGTGCAAATGCAGTTTTTTTTTTATGTTGAATACAATAGGTGGAAGGAGAAGCCTGCCATGCCTGCTGTTTGCAAGTGAAACAGCCTTTCAGTGGAAGAGGTAGAAGTAAAACATTAAAAGAATTCAAATCTTTATGGGATAACTATAACACCCTTAAGATTTATTAAGCCAAATGTTTTAGATGGATAGTATGGTTGCTTCTTGACACAAAATCTATGTGTCCATGTTTAATTTTAAAAGTAACATTTTAGGTGATCTTATTGATTGTATTCACCATTTTACCGAAAAACTGAAAATCAAAATACATAGAGTTGAGTTTCTACCACATTAACAAAATTGCTTTTGATCCTGCCACATTCTTTCTCAGGCGTTATTGTTTTTCAGCTCCTTAATATATGGGATTATTATGGCCCTAACTGATGAACATTGCCTATTTCATCTCACTCTCACAGGCTGGAAACATCTGAAATTTCCACAATCTTATATCATCACCTTGCACAAACCATCAACTTTGCCCTTCTCCTGAGCGCTCTGGAATATACATTCTATTTACAATAAACTCACTTCCATTTATGACCTCTCTTAATCTGTTGGCTTTCGAAAAAACTTAGCTCACTCCCCTGTGGCATTCTCATTTGGTGGCTTTCACTTCAGATACACCCCTAGACCTGGGAACAAGCAAGTTGGAGGTGTGGGAATATTACTTTCATCATGATGCACATTTCAATACATACCCCCGTTTTCTTCATTCCCATCTTTCGAAGTTCACACTACTCGCCTCTTCTCAACAATCTCTCTGCAAGTTACTGTGATCTATCACTCTGTTGGACCACCCTCTCAGTTTGTTAATCATTTTTTGCCTGGCTCCCTCATTTCTCTTCTCTAGTGTAACTTCACTTATTCTTAGCGAATTTAACACACCCACGTCCTACAGCAACAAAATTACTTTCACTTACCTCGTTCCTTGTCCTCTCACAATGAACGACTCAACATGATGGACACTGCATTGAACTTAACTTTACCAATCTCGGCAAAACATCCAACCTAGTCATCTCCCTATCCCTATCTGACCACCAACTCTTAACCTTCAAGTTCACCACACCTTCCACTGACTTATTCAATCCCCTGTATGCCAGAACTTGCATACAACCCCTTATCAATTGCCCTTGATACTCTTGCTCCCATAACCACAGGCTAACCCCCTCACTCTCACCCACAACCATATGTAAACACACTACATCCAAAGATGCATTCACGCTGCCGAATAATTGTGGTGGAAATCGTGCACGTCAGCAGACTTCCTCCATTTCAAGTTTATAGCTTAAAAACTACTTGAACAACTCGTCTACAACCCAGTTCCTTTCCTTTAACTCCATCCTTGACCCCATCTAGTCTGGACTTTTTCAAAGTGTCACTTCTCTGTTATAATTATCCTTGATAAAGTTGTCTGCCCTATTCTTACCCAAATTCTACATTCCCTTTGTATCTGTGACACAGCTCTCTTATGGTTTACATCCTATTTAGAAAATCAAATATTTAGTGTCTCCTTCTCTGGTACCTCTTCACCACTCCCTCATCTCCATCTATATATATCCCCTTAGTACTGTAACACTGTTTTTGATTTTAGTATCATCTACTGTATATGCAGATAACACTCAAGACTGCCTCTCAGCATCAGATAGCATGTGTTGCCAACTGCCTCTCAAGCATACTGTATCTTCATGTCAAAGACTTAAAACTTAATATTCCCACCCTCTACTACACCCTTAATATTCCCACCCTCTACTACACCCTCTACTACAGCTTCTTCTCTTCAAATAACAATCACTGTTGACAAAACCATCATCACTCCCACCTCTCCGGCCTGTGGTCTTGGAGTTCTATTGGACCCTGACCTCGCTTTCATTCTTCACATACAATCAATAACCAACGTAATTTTTACCTAACAAATCATCTGTAAATTATGTCACTATCTTACACAAGACACAAATAAAATTTGAATCCACTCTGTCATGATAACTCACCTCTACTGCTCCAGCTAGTGAGTTGCTGGTGTCCCCATCAACCGTCTGTCTCCACACTACTCCAAACCATCACCCAGACTCATCTACCAAAATCAGAGCTCATTGTTTACAACACTTCTCTGTCACTCAGCTTGCCTCCCATAACCTCAAGATTAAAATCATGACCCTAATATATAAGGCCCTTAACAACAGTACATCCCCTTATATTTCTGCCCTCATCTTAAAATTATTCTCCAACCGCGACCTTCTTCTTTCCTGCTCTCGTGTCGCCTCCTTTCATTCCCACCTTCAAGACTTTTCTCGAGCTGCACCTACTCTGTGGTCTGCTTGCCCAACTCCACTAGACCATCTTCCTCCCTCAAAACTCAGCCTTCATATGCACAACTGCATACTGTACAGCATACAACTGCTCACACATACAATCAACAGTATAATACACAGCCACCCGCCTATTGCCTTAATCACTGCCATCTTTTATCTGTCACTATCCGGTATCACACCCAACCTTATTTCTAGACTGTTAGCTCTTCTGAGTATGGACTTCACTTCTACTTTGTAAATAGCATTACAGAAATTGTTGCCACTTTATATATGAATAGTAATAATAATAAACATGCAGAAAATCATATAGTACTGAATAAAATAGTACTGACAATACAGAAAATTTGCTTACAGTCATGATATATATATTGCCTTTTCATTAATATAGTAAACACATTGCATTTGACCATTATTCAACTTAAACAGTTATTTAACTTACACTAACACCTTCAGAACCAAGTAGCAGTTTAATTAGGTGACGTACTGTATGTTTAGTGCCAAAGACAGCTCTATTGCTCATGACATACACCAAAATCAGATTGTTTATGATTAAACTGTGCATCAGTTTGACATTCTTCACACACTGCTAGTTTTGAATAGGCACTGACACATTACATTGTTTAGATACATTGTGATTGATAAGACATGCTATAGCTTATTCAGCTAAAAACTGTTTCTGTATCTTTAAAATTAATTTTGAGAGACTTCAGTCAAAACGGCTGCCAGCACTTGACAGATGTGTAAGGAGAATATGACATTACAATTCTCAGCAGATTTGAGTTACAGGTATAAACTTGCTGGAACATGATTTTCCACTGTGGCATATGTGATAGCATGAGAGTTACACTATAACCACTTTTCTGTCTAAGATAGCAAGGCCAAGGCCTAGGGAACATTTTCAGAGGGAAGGTGCTGGTGCAGTGCCATGGAATAGTGTGTATACATGCATAGACATGTCGGTATTCACTGACATTTCTTTTTACAAATACACTGAACATACTGTGTGTATATATATATATATATATATATATATATATATATATATATATATATATATATATTTGCATGTCCCAGCTCAGCTTCCCAGAATGCTGTGTAATAACTGTTTTTCTTGGAATTCTGAACTGGAAGCAGTTTTTTTTAAAACTTGTTTTAGCCATTCAAATGTGAACACAGATGTACGATTTATTTACTGTACTGCTTTACGATGGAGGGCTTCTATCGCCATTTTGCCCACCATATTATAAATGATTGTTGTGGTGAACTACCTACTCATAAGATCCACAACACAGGCTGAGATCCCACTCCATGCTGATAATAGCCAGTAAGCTTGAAACATCTGTACATGGATAGGATTCTCAGCTTGTGTAATACAGCTATGTAATACAGCTGTGTAATACAGCATGTATAAGCTTAAAGGAAGCCATGTTTGAAAATGGGTATGGATTGAAGAGCGAGGCATTTGTGGGCACATTTGCATGTCTCAGCTCAGCTTCCCAGAATGCAGTGTAATAACTGTTTTTCTAAAAATTCTGAGCTGTAAGCAGTTTTTTTTTAACTTGCTTTAGACCTTCAAGTAGGTCCGAGACAGTTAAGGAATTCCAGCAAAAGGCTGCGCCGAGGAATAGTTAAGCCAAGCTGTTTGGATATTGATTATACTGATTGAATTAATATATATTAAACTTCAAATGAAAGCTTAATATATTCATCATTAGGAAATATCATACTTATATATTTGAAACCAGACATGCTAGTGTTATTAAAATTCACTTAGAACAGCCACATATTGAGCAAACTTTCCAAAAACACCTAAACAAACACTCTTCTGGAATCTCTCTTTCTCCTGGAATCCTATAGAAAGTAACCAGCATATCTTCTAGGATGTCTGCCCACCATCTCAAACTCTCACTGTTGACAATGCCATTATCATTCCCTCTTCCCAGTCCTGTTGTCTTGTGGTTTCAACTGGGCCCTGCACTATTTTTGAATCCACATATATATTCTCTGAATAAATTTGCCTTTTTCAATTAAAGAATTCTCTAAAATACCTCTAACACAAGATACAACTACAATTCTAATACATTCTCTCACAATATCTCACAATTAACTCCTTGCTTGTCAACATTCCCATCCATAATGAGTGCCTCCGCTAGACTAATCTACCCTACTCAACACTCAGTGTCAGCATCACCTCTCTGTCAGTCACTCCACTAGCCCACATAACTCCCAGATTAAAATGTAAATGTATGACCCTAATGTATAAAGCTCTCCAAAACAGTGCACCCACTTATACATCTGCTCTCGTCGCAAAATACTCCTCCACTCTCCCTCTCAGTTATGCTTATAGTTACATAGTTACATAGTAATTAAGGTTGGAAAAAGGCTTTCAGTCCATCAACTTCAACCTTTTAATATCTACTCTGATCTGCAATATGCAGATTAATATTAATTAATTAGTTGTTAATTATTAATCAATTATTTAATTATTTATTATTTATTTTATTTTTAATTATGAATTATTTCAGAGTAGGGCAAACAGAAAAAAAAACAAGTGAGCCAATCGGAAAAAAAAAATGAATTCCTTCCTGACCCCAGATTCTGGCGATCGGATTTCTCCTCTGGATCAATACTGTCTCTCTAATTATCCATGATAACCCTGAATTTCCTTTATAATTAGAAATAAATCCAGTCCCCTTTTAAAGTTATCTATCGAATCCGCTGTCACCGCCTCCTCTGGTAGAGAATTCCACAGATTAACCACCCTTACTGTGAAGAACCGTTTCTTTCTTTAAGGTGGAATCTTTTTACTTCTAACCTCAAGGGAATCTTTTGGATCTTTTTGGAATCTTTTTACTTCTAACCTCTTGTCAGTTGAAAACCTCTTGGCACAAAAAGCTCCCTTGACAAATCTTTATACTGGCCCTGGGTGTATTTATAAAAGGTACTCTTATCTCCTCTTAGATGCCTTTTTTCTAGAGAAAATAAGTTTAATTTGGTTAGTTTTTCTTCATAACTTAGCCCCTCCATTCCCCTTATTAGTTTTGTTGCCCTCCTCTGTACCTTTTCCAGCTCTAAAATGTCCGTTTTATGAAGTGGTGCCCAAAATTGTACTCCATATTCCAAATGAGGGCGTACTAGAGATTTGTATAGTGGCAGAATTATATTTGCTTCCGTTGCTTCTATACCCTTCTAATATTTTATTTGACTTTGCAGCTGCTGCTTCGCTTTGAGCACCTAGGTTGTTGTCCACAAGCACTCCAAAATCCCTTTCAATATCTGATACACCTAGATTTGCTCCATTAAGATTTTAAATTGCATGGCTTTTTTTCCTTCCCAGATGCATAACTTTACATTTATTTGTATTAAATCTCATCTGCCATTTAGATGCCCATTCCTCAAATTTATGTAAATCCCTTTGGAGGGAAAGCAAATCATTATCTGATTTAATTATCTTGCACAACTTTGTGTCATCAGCGAAAATGGAGACACCACAGTCCAATCCCACCTCTAAGTCATTAATAAATATGTTAAAAATGCGAGGACCTGATACTGAACCCTGAGGAACCCCACTTACCACATTAGTCCAATCGGAGTATGTTACATTTACAACAACCCTTTGCTTCCTGTCTTTTAGCCAGCTCACAATCCATGAGCAGATATTTACTGCAATTCCTGTATCTCTTAGTTTACACCATAGTCTCCCATGCGGCACTTTATCAAAAGCCTTTGCAAAATCCAAAAAGACTATTATCCACTGAGTTGCCTTGATCCAGGGTCCTACTAATCTCCTCTTAGAAACTAATTAGATTTGTTTGACATGACCTATCCCTTTATAAATCCATGTTGACTCCTACTTATAATCCTGTTCAAATAGACATATTCTTGTATATTATCCCTTATTAACCCTTCTAAAAGCTTCCCCACTACAGAAGTGAGGCTCACTGGTCTATAATTCCCCGGATTTGCTCTTGCTCCCTTCTAAAATATAGGTATCACATCTGCTTTTCTCCAGTCATCTGGAAGAGACCATGTGTTGAGTCAATCTTGACAAATTAAATATAATGGTTTGGCTATTACAGAACCCAGTTCCCTCAGTACCCGTGGATGTATTCCATCAGGACCTGGGGCATTATTAACATTGATTTTTTCCAACCTAGTTTGGATTACTTCCTGTGTTAACCAATTATTAGGCAAAGGTAGTGTAGCCCCATTATGTTGCAGTGCCCCAACCACTCCATTGTGTATACCGAAGAAAATAACCTTTTTAGCTCATCTGCCTTTTCATGGTCACTAATTTTCAAATGGCCTGTGTCACATTGTAATGTTCCTATTGCTTCCTTCCTCACCTTCTTCCCATTAATATACTTAAAAAATATTTTAGGGTTAGTCTTACTCTCTTTTGCAATTCATTTTTCATTTTCTATTTTAGCCAGTCTTTTTTACTCCGTATCTTGATCTTTAAATCATTGTTAAGCCACATTGGATGGGATTTACTCCTTTTACTTTTATTCCCACATGGTATATGCCGATGTGTATGTATATTTAGTAAGGATTTAAATGTTGTCCATTTATGTTCAGTGTTTTTACCTATCAGTTTTCTTTCCTAGTCTATACTTTGTATTGCTGCCCTTAGACCGTTAAAACTGCCCTTTTAAAATTAAGAGTTTTTGTTGGCCCCTTAAAATTTTGTTTTTTAAATTCAATCTCAAATGAGACTGTATTGTGATCACTGTTTCCCAAAGGTTGTCCTATTCCAACATTTGATACTATATCAATATTATTTGTGATGACTAAATCTAAAATAGATTAATTTCTAGTAGGCTCTTGTATAACCTGGGCCAGATAATGATCCCTGAGTGTACTCCAGAACCTGCTCCCCTTAGCTGAACGGCTAATCTCATTTATCCAGTTTATTTCAGGGTAATTAAAATCTCCCATTATTAGAACTTGCCCATGCCTAGTTGCATTTCCAATCTGTAACAATAATTGTATTTCCTCACTTACAGCTATATTTGGGGGTTTATAACATACTCCTACTAATATTCTTTTGGAATTTGCTGCTCCGCTATTTAACTCTACCCACAAACATTCAACATTACTGCTAGTTCTAGCATAAATATCTTCTCTGACTATAGGCTTAAATTCAGGCTTAACATTCAGACAAATCTCTCCTCCTCTTTTACCATTGCCTCTATCTTTCCTAAATAGGTTATAACCAGATTAACAGTCCAGTCATGAGATTCATCCCACCACATTTTGGTATTGCCTATTAAATCCCATTTTTCCTTAAATGCTAATAATTCTAACTTTCCCATTTTTCCTGGCAAGCTTTTGGCATTAGCAAGCATACACCTTATGTTATGAGTCTGTAGTTCTGAAGTGCCTGACATTGTACTTGAACTACTTAGTACTACCTCCCTATTGACTATACTACCCCTCGCCCCATCTCCTCCCCTATGAGTTGTTAATTCATCCCTTATACCCTCTACACTTTCTACCCCATTACTTATATCTAGTCCCTCCCCCCACCTACTAATTTAAAAACTCCTCCAGCCTTTCTACCATCCTATCCCCTAGCACAAAAGCTCTCTCATCATTAAGGTGCAATCCATCCCTGCTGTAGAGATTGTACCCAAGTGAGAAGTCAGCCCAGTGCTCTAAAAACCCAAACCCCTCCTTAGTGCACCACATCTTTAGCCACTCATTAACCTCCCTAAGCTCCTTCTGCCTCCCTGGGCTAGCATGTGGCACTTGTAGTATCAGAAAATACTACCTCGGAGTTCCATGCCTTCAGCTTATTACCTAGTTCTCTAAAATCATTCTTTAGGACACTCCATCCTCCACTAACTTTGTCATTGGTACCAATATGTACCAAGACCGGCGGTTCATTTCCAGCCCCTCCCAATAATTTGTCTACCCAATCCACAACATGCCGAACCCGTGCACCCGGGAGACAGCAAACTGTTCGATTGCTGGGATCTGGGTGACAAATCACCCTGTCTACCTTCCTAATAATAGAGTCCCCTACCACCAAAACCTGTCTGTTGCTCTGCCTATTCTGCCCTCCCACTCCTCCAGCAGAACTCTCTCCCCCTCTGAGTTTGTAAAAAGATGCGGGGAAGGACCCTGCTTCTAATTCCTGGGATCTGCTATATGTTGGCCGCTCTGCAGGCTGCTTGCAGGGCTCACAAAGGCATGTGCAGGAGGGGGCTTATGGGAGGACTGAAAGTTTCTTTGCAATGTTAAAAGGAAGGGAGACTAAAGAACGAAGGTTGGTGCTTGTAGTCAGTTACTCTATCCAAAGAATGCACACTTGTATGTGACGTGCAGCTTTTTTGCGGCACCTACAAAGATGCCACCCAAGGCCTAGGCCTATGATTACAATAAAATAATAGGAAGCTGATGTATATCCCCTCACCCAATATATTGTGTCAACACTAACACACACTTTATGTGGAGAATACACCTCAAATTAACTACTCAATCTAGTAATATCACACTCACTGTATAACATGAATATTATTCATAACTAGTCATTAGCCCATCATAAATAATGGGATATGTTTTCTCCACCCCCTTCCCCTGCGTCTCTTTCCCCCCTCTCCCTCCCCTGTGTATCTTCCCTCCCCCTGTCTCTTTCCAACCCTTTCCCCCTCTGTCTCTTTCCTCCCCCTTTCCCCCTGTCTCTTTCCCCCCTCCCCCTGCCCTGTGTCTCTTCCTCCCCTCTCCGTTCCCTGTGTCTATTTGCTCCCCCTCTCCCTTCCCTGTGTCTCTTCCCCCCTCTCCCTCCTCTTTGTCCCTTCCCCATCTCCCTCTCCTGTGTGTCTTCCCCCCATCTTTCTTAACATGAATATTAATCAAAACTAGTAATTTGCCCATCATAAATTATGGGATAATATTTCTGTAATAATTCCTGTGTTTCTTTCCTCCCCTGTGTCTCTTTCCCCCTCCTTCCTCTGTGTCTCTTCACCCCCACTCCCTCCCCTTATGTCTCTTTCTGCCCTCACCCTCCCCTCTGTCTCTTTCCCCCCTCCTCCCTCCCCTGTGTCTCTTTCCCCCTCTGACTCTTCCCCCTCCTCCCTTTTGGATAGAAGTTCCCTACCTAAAAACTTCTGTAAAAAAATATATGCTATGTGCTTAACTAGAGCCCTATTCAATTGGCTGAATTGCAATTTAATAAGGCTGTATATTAGTGATGTCCATTCCAAACACTTTTTATGGCTAACTCAGGCGCCTCAACTGAAATAAGAACATTCAAAAACTTCTACGCCTATCCCAGGAAGTCCCATGCCATTTCTGGTGGCCATGTGCCAAGATGTCCTCTCATTCCCATCTGGTGACCTCCCATTATGTTCTGCTATTCATCAATTTACATTAGTGTGGATTGCTAAGTGATGTTGGTGATGGGGCTTGTATCACATATATAGTTGTGAGCGTACGGGCCGTTGCTCACGCTTGCGGTCTCACGTAGCGAGCCCGCAAGAACTGCGTCCCTCGCAAAGCGAGGGACGCAGTTCCCCGCAAATGGCGGTGGTGGGAGCATCCCAACGTCCCCGCAAATGCGGATCCTCGCGAAGCGAGGGTCTGCATTTGCGGTGGTGGGAGCATCCCAACGTCGGCTGTGTTCACACACATACACATACACGACTTTATAACAAAAAAAACCTCAAAGGCCCCTCACACCCGCTTACACCCAGACACACACAAGCAAGACTTAACAAAAAAACAGCAAAAAAGGCCCTTCACACGCTCTTAACACACATACGCACAACTTAGAAACAAATACACTGCGTCGTACACGTAAAAGCTAACTGCGTATATCGCAAAAGAATACGGCAACATCGCAACAAAATACGGCTGCATCGGAAAAAAATACGGCCGCGAAAGACCCATTACAAACGCCATGCATCAAAACATCACAAACACAAGAAATAAACACAACGAACACATAAAAAGCTTACTTACAGCAAGGGGGGGCATCAGGCACCTCGAAAAGTTCATTTACACGTCCATTTAAGTTAAAAAAAATGAGTTTAAATGGCCGAAAATCGGCTAAGCAAGAGAAAAAATGGCCGCCAAACAAAACGAAAACGAGGCTTCAGACGTAACTACACTGCAGTAACTCGGAAAAATGAAACACATACTATGCGGAACGTACCACAGTCACAGTTAAACACCATTTTGAACACTACTACGCACAAAATGGCGGATGGAATGCAAACTGTAAGCTGGAACGCAAATAACGCATGCGTATTGCGTTATAACGTTCTGAGGCACTTGAAAGTTTAAAAACATACTGCCTACTTTCCAGAAATTTCTACAAGGTTATACATACTGCCTAATTTCCAGAAATGTCTACATTTCTACTCAGGTGATGAACAGAGTGACTTCAGAGTTAACTGCTGCTCTTACTTCAGAAGAGCATTGTTTCCTAATTTACTACTTTACATTGTGCAAATTACAACTGAGAGGTAAGCTATAATATATTACATTTTATTATAAAGACACCACAAAAAAAAAAAAAGAACTATGAAAATGTGATTTATGTAGTGACATGTCATATGCACATTTATGTCTATCATGTATAGTCACATGTCACACACACATTTATGTGTGTAGGCCCACAAAAAAAATAAGGTTCATTTAACAAAAAAAAAATGTGATTTATGTAGTGACATGTCACACGCACATATATGTGTATCATGTATAGTAACATGTGACACGCACATTTATGTGTATTGCCCCTGCAACAAAATGATCTTAAAACAAACTAATTAAACAACTACATTTAAATGACATTACAAAAAAAATTGTAATATTAAAATATGAGTCATGTATACTGATATGTGACACGCACATATATGTGTATCATCTATAGTCACATGTCACATACACATTTATGTGTGTTGGCAAAAACAAAAAATAAGGTTCATTTAACAATTAAAATATGATTCATGTATAGTGATATGTCACACGCACAGAAAAAAATTACATTGAACTCTGAAAATGTGCTTCATGTATGTGACATATGTGTGTAGACCCCCCAAAAAAATAATGTTAATTGAAAATAATTACAGAAGTATAATTAAATGACATTAATTTAGTGCAATTCAATATATTACCTAAAACTCAATCTTTCTACTTCTTTTAATATTCAAACAGACTCTGCATCAACAGCGTCACTCAACAATTTGCACCGTGCATTGTGAAGCACAATCCCTTTTAAAGAACACCAACAAAGAAGAACAGGTAAGATAGAACAAGACATTATATGCTGAAAAGGCCATGCTTTGCTAAATAAAAAATAAGAAATATACAATTAACCATTTCACTTTCTTTTTTAAACAGACACTACAAGAAGACCGGTGGATTAAGATTGGCAGGAGGGGACCCTCTGTCATTCGACACTTCAATCAAGGTAAAGTATTAAGTATAAAAAAAGAAACAAACTATGAGCCTCATTCAATTGTGAGTTGGCCAATTGAATAGGGCTCTATATAAGCACATAACATATTTTTTATACAGAACTTTTTAGTTACTGAACTTCTATCCAAAATCAAGGTCTTCACTAACTAAATACTCCCGTCAAAAAATATGTTATGTGCTTATATAGAGCCATCTTCAATTGGCAAAATTGCAATTGAATGAGGACCTATATATCTTTAATGGCCGAGGGCCTCATTTAAATGTGATTGGCCCATTTCAATAGGGCTCTATATAAGCACAGAGCATATTTTTTTACTGAACTTTTTAGTTAGTGAAGACCTTGCTTTTGGATACAAGTTCACTAACTAAAAACTTCTGTAAAAAATATGCTCTGTGGTCATATTCAGCCCTATTCGATAGCCCCAAAACGCAATTGAATCAGGCCCTGACAATATAACAAATGCAGCAACCAAAGGCCCTCATTTAATTGCTATTTGACAAATTGAATAGCGGTCTAAATAAGCACATAGCATATTTTTTTTAACGAAGTTTTTAGTTAGTGAAAACCTTGATTTTGGATAGATGTTGACGAACTAAAAACTTCTTTAAAAAAAAATATGTTATGTGCTTATTTAGACCCCTAAAGCCTCATTCAATTCCGAGTTGCCCAATTGAATAGGGCTCTATATAAGCACATACAAAAAAAATTAAACAAACTGTTTTAGTTACTGAACCTCTATCCAAAACCAAGGTTTTCACTAATTAAAAACTTCTGTCAAAAAAAAATGTTATGTGCTTATATAGAGACCTATTCAATTGACAAACTTCTAATTGAATGAGGACCCTATTGAATTGGCCAAACTGCAATTGAATGAGGCCCAAAGTATGCAACATATGGTACACACAAAGTGGTACAAGCAAAACAGGAGTGTAACAAACTCAGACAAACACATAGCAAACTAAATTAACTTTCTTATTCAATGTTTAACAACCTATAAGCATTAGAAAAAAGCCTAAATAAGCATACCACAAGTGGTGCGCACCAAAAAGGATTGTACAAAAACTCACACAAACACATAGCAAAGTAAATTAATATTCTTATTTAATGTTTAACAACCTATAAGCCTTAGAAAATAGCCTAAATAAGCATACCACAAGTGGTGCGCACCAAACAGGATTGGACAAAAACTCATACAAACACATAGAAAGTAAATTAATATTCTTATTTCATGTTTAACAACCTATAAGCCTTAGAAAGAAGCCTAAATAAGCATACCAAAAGTGGTGCGCACCAAACAGGATTGTAGAAAAACTCTCACAAACACATAGCAAACTACATTGATATTCTTATTTCATGTTTAACTACCTATAAGCCTCAGAAAGAAGCCTAAATAAGCATACCACAAGTGATGCGCACCAAACAGGATTGTAGAAAAACTCACACAAACACATAGCAAAGTAAATTAATATTCTTCTTTAATATTTAAGAATCTTTAACAACCTATAAGCCTTACAAAGAAGCCTAAATAAGTATACCAAAAGTGCGGAACAGAAAATAGGATAATGCTAAAACCAGTGCAATCATATACAAAATAATTCACAAAAAAATAATTACAATATAAAAAAATTATCTATGCAATATAAAAATACATTTAAAATATTTTGAAAAGGTTGCACAAACAAATAAAAAAAATTCACCATAACAGATACAGTACACAGAAATAATGTCATTTTTTAGTTAATACAAATACATTCAAATCAAATAACATTTTATTTTTTATTTTACAACAGATACTGCGTGAAGAACATCGGACCAGGAGTTTCAACTGAGGACCAGAACATCGGACCAGGAGTTTCAACTGAGGACCAGACCAGCGGGCGAGGACTTTCAACAGAGGACTACACCATCGGACCAGGACTTTCAACACAGGACTACACCATCGGACGAGGACTTTCAACACAGGACCAGACCATCGGACGAGGACTTTCAACAGAGGACTACAACATCGGACGAGGACTTTCCACAGAGGACCAGACGATTGGACGAGGACTTTCAACACAGGACCAGACCATCGGACGAAGGCTTTAAACACAGGACCAACAAAGATTCTGCTTGAAATCAAACTTCAACCAAGCTACAGTATAACAAGTAAAAAAAGAGAAAAATAAATAAATATCTTAGCTTTGTATCGATGTCAACAGAAAATAAATTTTCAAAAAAACCACCAGTAACTATCACTTTGAAAAAAATATAACTAACACATTTTTCTGCTATCTCTTCTTTGTCTTTTAGGGCCAATAATCTTTAACAGTAAATACAAACTTCAATGTAGCCAGAAAAAAATAATGCATACTCCAAAAAAGGCTCTAAACACAGAGGGCCTCATTCTATTATCGGCCGTAAATCGGCCGTAAGGCTGCGATTCCTTGCGGGGGTTCTGTTAACTCGCAATTTAATTATACGGCCCCGCAAGGATCTCCTCTTACGGCCGGCCGCATATCTTGAAACCGGCCGTAAGCTCTAAAATCTAAAAACTCAAAAATAAATTCAAGCCTGCACTGTACAGCTCTGTAAATGCTAGGGATCATATTGGGGGACATGAGGATTAAAAGTAACCCACTCTCAAGCTTGCACATCAGCCCAAACCCGAGTTCAAATTAACTGTTTATTTTCCGGCTGCGGTGTGGGCGTGTCTGAGGTGCTCCAAGCACTCTGGACTTTTTACATGTATATTTTACGTATATTAAAAAATATATATTTTACGGATTTGAGTATAGGGTAATTATGTGCTATTTTTGCTAACACCGAATATCACTTTATAGACTCTGCAAAGTGCAGGATGGCTTTATTTGAGCTATTTTATGTGCTTAATTGGTGCTAGCGGGACCTGTTTGCTCCAAGTTAGCTGCGGCTCGTTTTTAGCCTTGCAGACAGGGATCCCGGAGTAATAGAATAGCAGCAAGGCTTTTCTTACGGCCGTTTTAGATCAAAGGATTTCCTCCGGCGCGAGCGGCCGCAAGAGATAGCAAGGCACCGGCCGCAAGCCTGCCGGAATCCCAGGCCGGAGGGGAATAGAATAGCAGAATAGCTTGCGGCCGGTCCTTGCGGCCCCGCAACGGCTGCGGCCGCTAATAGAATGAGGCCCAGACTCTATACAATTTCTCATTGGACATTTCCAGTCCTACACCCTCATTGAATTGCCATTTGACAAATTGAATAGTGCTGTAAATAAAACCATAACATTTTGTTTAAAAAAACTTTTTTGTTAGTGAAAACCTTGCTTTTGGATACATGTTTACTAAATAAAAAAATCTTTAAAAAATTATATGATGACCTTATTTAGATCTCTATTCAATTGACCAAATTGAAATTAATTACGTATGAAATGTAAACACACTGTTGTTAACAATTTTTGATGAAAACAAACTTAACATCTCAAAATAAACTAAAGATACATTATTATTATTTTTTACAGATTAAAATGGCTGATAACGAGAGTAAACAAGAAAAGAAAAGACGCCAAGCTAGAGAACGACGACAGAGAGCAGACAGCCAGCAGACACCGGAGAAGAAGGAAATTCGAGGAGAAAAAGAACGTAAAAGAATTGCAAGCAAAAGACTGTCATCTGCAGAAATTAAAGATATGACAAAAAAAAACAACAAGCAAATAAAGCATTTACAACCTGTTGCTGAAACATCAGATGACATTTTAGCTGAAAAAATACAAGGAATACAAAAAAAAGCAACGGAAAAAAAAAGCATTTACAACCGGTTCATGAAACATTACATGACATTTTACCTCAAACAATACAACATATACCAAGAAAAGCCACGAAAAAAACTAAACATTTAGAACCTGTTGAAACATTATATGACATTTCACCTGATGAATATGAAAGTCAAAATCCAATATGCTTTGCAAATTGTCCTTTACTCAAGTCTTTAGCAGTAGAGGTTCATAGTTGTGGGGACATGACTACTCAATGTCAGTTTTGTGAGGCTTATTATTTTAAACAAGAGAGACCCAGAGATGGCCAATTTATTAGTTGCTGTCAAAAAGGCAAGTTCAAACTTCCCGAAAGGAAAGAATTTCCTATCTATTTACAAAACATTATGACTGAACCTACTTTTCCAAACTACAAAAATTTTAAAACAAACATAATATCCTACAATAGTGCCATAATAATTGCATCTATGGGGGCAACATTAGCTGCTAATGTACCAGGACATGGTCCTTACTGTTTTAAAGTTCAAGGACAAATTTATCATTACACTTCCCATTTACATCCAGAGGAAGGGGATCAAAGAAAATTTGCTCAACTATATGTCCTAGATACAATGGAAGCTGTTGACCAACGTATGCAGATGGAAGAAAATAAAAAATGCTTACACAGTTTTTTTATAGAGCTAAATAACATTATGGACAACAATCCCTACAGTAAAGCTTATAAAAAATTGGCAGAAGTAGAAAATGAACAACTACTTCATGCACAAAGACATCAATTACCAATGCCCAAGGTTAATATGGTGCTTAAAAGAGACAGACATACTGATAAACGTCGTTATAACTTGCCAACATCAAATGAGGTTGCAATGGTGTTTCAGAATGATGAAGGAGAACCACCATTTAAAAGAGACATTAGAATATATCCCAGAAATGAGGAGCAACAGTTCATTAATATGAGTATCTTAAGTCCAAATTTAGATCCAATGACATATCCCATCTTTTTCCCACACGGAGAAGCAGGTTGGCAACCAAAATTAACACTTCCCAGTTACCCAAATGCTAAAGCCAGAATCCAAAATAATGTTTCTATGCTTGAATTTAAAGTAGCTCAAATTGCCATTCAACATGGATTTAATCCAATTTTATGTGGTGGAAAACTAACCCAACAATGGATTATTGATTCTTATTTGCAAGTTGAGGCAAATAATTTAAATTTTATCAAATATCAACAAGATAAACTCTGTGTAGAACAATATTCTGGACTCATGGACTATGTTGCTGACGTGGCTACAAGCAGAGACATGACAGCTGGCAAAGCCATCATTTTACCATCTTCCTTTCAAGGATCTCCTCGAAATATGAGAGAAAGATACAATGATGCTATGGCTATTGTCACCAAATTTGGCAAACCCGATTTATTTCTGACATTTACATGTAATCCACAATGGCCAGACATTACACAAAATCTACTTCTTGGACAAAGTGCTTCAGATCGACCAGATTTAATAGCCAGAGTTTTTAAGATTAAATTAAATGAATTAATACGTGACTTCACTATAAATCAGTTATTTGGAAAATGTCTTGCTTATGTATATACCATTGAATTTAAAAAAAAAGGCCTTCCACATGCACATCTTCTAATAATACTTCAAGAAAAAGATAAATTAGATACTTCGGACAAAGTGGATGCAGTCATTGTTGCTGAACTACCAGATCCAGAACTATATGGTAGACTATATGAGATTGTTACTCATCGAATGATTCATGGACCCTGTGGTGACCTTAATCCACAATCACCATGTATGGAAAATAATAAATGTTCCAAAGAATTTCCAAAAGATTATAGAGACAAAACTTATGCCAATTGTGATGGATATCCACTTTATAAAAGAAGAGAAGGAGATAGTGCCATTATTCGTGGAAAAAAAGTGGACAATAGATATGTAGTACCCTACAATCCACATTTACTCATGAAGTACAATGCCTACATCAACGTAGAAGCCTGCACTTCCATCAAATCCATTAAATATGTCTACAAATATATTTACAAAGGTTACGATGCAGCTACTGTAGTCGTCAAAAGTGCAGACAACCCTGAATGTAGTGAGTTAGTACATGATGAACTTGCATCTCATGTAGATGCTCGCTATGTCAGTGCGCCAGAAGCTATGTGGCGGCTTTTAAAATTGGAAATGCATGATAGATCACATGCAGTATATAGGTTAGCAGTACATTTGCCACAACGACATTTAGTCTATTTCCATGCTGGAAATGAAATGAATGCATTGGCCCAAAGTGAAGATCGTCACACTACACTAACTGCATGGTTTGAATTAAATTCCACTGATTCTGAAGCAACACAATACTTATATATTGAAATTCCATATCACTATGTTTTTGGGAATGTATTATGGAGAACAAGAAAAAGCAGAGGCAATAAAATAATTCCAAGAATTTACACAGTCAGTCCAAGAGATGTTGAACGTTTTTGCTTACGGATATTACTTTTAAATGTTCCTGGAGCACAAAGTTTTGAACACTTAAGAACTGTTAATGACATTGTATATGAATCCTTCCATTTAGCTGCAAGACATAGAAACTTACTAGCGGATGATACAGAATGGGAAAGATGTTTAGAAGAAGCAGCACAATGTCAAATGCCACGACAGATGAGAGAACAATTTGCTTTTATTTGTATCTTCTCAAATGCTCCAAATGCATTAGCTTTGTGGGAGACTTTTAAAAGTAATAGGGCTGAAGACTTTATGCGACGATACAATGAACCCATTGCACACTTAAAAGCGTTAATGGAAATCCAAGAAGTATTTTTAACTCATGGATTAAGTTGTGCAAGTTTTTATTTGCCTGATCCAGGTCTTATAGATGACATAAACTTTGAAGACTATGACATTCAACTACAAGCAGAAAGAACACAAGAAAGACTTGCAACTTTAAATACATTACAATTGCAAGCATTTAATGCCATTAAAAATGCAATAGATAATGACATGGTGACAGAGCGTTATTTCTATCTTGATGGACTTGGCGGATCAGGAAAAACCTATCTGTATAATTTATTAATGAGTTCAGTACGAGCACAAGGTCAAATAGCAATGGTGTTTGCCACTACTGGAATTGCTGCACTTTTGTTAGAAGGTGGAAGAACTGTTCATAGTGGATTTAAACTGCCAGTGCCTATTTTAGAAACTTCTGTGTCAGATATTCGCATGACATCATTACAAGCAAAGAAATTGAACAAATGTAAATTAATTATAATAGATGAGGCCACAATGATGTCATGCTATGCCCTCCAATGTATTGACCGTTTGCTTCGTGAAGTCATGGATAATACTTTTCCATTTGGTGGAAAGGTAATGTTGTTAGGTGGCGATTTTAGACAAACATTACCTGTCGTTGTACATGGAAATCGAACTGACATTATTGAAACATGTATAAAGTCAAGTACACTATGGAAACATTTTACCCATCTTCAACTGAAACAAAATATGAGATCAGAAGGCCAAACTGATTTCAACGATTGGCTTATTAAAATTGGAGAAGGCAGAACAGAAAAAATACCACATTTACCTGACGACACTGTAGAGATCCCTCCTCATATGATTTGTCAACAAGATATTATATCCGCTATATTTGAAGGGAGCATAAATAACCAGGAATATTCCGAGCTTACCAACCAAGTCATACTGACGTGTAAAAATAAGGATGCATTAATCCTCAATAATGAAATCTTAAAAAAAATTAATGCACCACAAAGAAATTATCACAGTGCTGATTCTGTACTTGCTGATGACAATGAAAGTCAGGCCAACTTTTCGACTGAATTCATAAACTCACTAACTCCTTCTGGAATGCCACCACATATTTTGCAGCTAAAGAAAGGTGCAATTATTATGTTACTGCGAAATATGAACCCCAAAAAAGGCCTATATAATGGGACAAGATTAATTGTTCAACAATTAAAGGACCATTTTATAGATGCTGAAATTTTAACTGAGACCCATAAAGGAGAGAGAGTTTTCATACCAAGAATAGATTTAGCACCAAGTGAAAGTAGTCTCCCTTTTATACTTCAAAGAAGACAATTTCCCATTATTATGGCATTTGCCATGACCATCAATAAATCACAAGGTCAAACTTTCAAATCTGTGGGTATTTTCATGGAAGAAACAGTATTTGCACATGGTCAATTGTACGTTGTGTTGTCACGGTGCAAAAATCCACAGGCTATTAAAGTTTACATTGAAAAGAATGAAATTTAAGGTGATTTATTAGAAGATGGACGTATTTTTACTAAAAACATTGTCTACTATGAAGTACTATAACTTTTCAGTAAAGAAAGAAAACACAAGGAAAACAAATTAAATAACATTCAAAAATAATAAACAAGAAACAATTTCAGTCATAATTTATGGAAAGACTCTTTATGGATGATTCACCTCACAAAACACTTGCCTTGCAACTACATATGTGATAATTATGTTAAAATGTTAATTAACTATGTTACTGTTTCTAATGTTACAAGTTCGGAAAACAATATTTTAACGGTCTTTACTTCAACATATTACAAAGTTCATGTTAACAGCTCAACCACGTTTTAAGACACAATGTTAATATTGTCTGTTATGTTAAGATTACTCCCTGTATTAATGTTTGTCGACAGTTCATGTGGTCAGGAAGGAATTTATTTCATTAGGTACATTTTAAAGAGAGTTTTCACTGTTTGCCTTCCTCTGCATTCAATGTATATTGAAGTTAACAATTATTCGGATAGAAATTGCATGTTAAAAAACCATTGCCTCAAGTTTAAAATATTGATTACTTTAAAGTTAAAATGTTTTTACATTCAAATGTTAATACTTTTAATACAAAATTATGTTAAAAAATGTATTCACTATGTTACTGTTTATAATGTTCAAAGTTATACAAATGTTTTGTCAAGTTACAAAGTTACACAAATAATAAAGTTAAAGTTAAAAAAAATAAATGTTCAAGTTTCTTACTTACATATATTACAAAGTTCAGGTTAAAATTATGTACGTTTCAACAAGGGTTTTTACTGTTTGCTTTCCTCCGAATTTTCATGTATATTGAAGTTAACAATTCTTCATATACAAATTGCATGTTAAAAAACCATTGCCTAAAGTTTGCAATAATGATTAATTTCAAGTTCCACTATTATTACATTCAAATGTTAATACAAAATGCTTTACAAATTATTGTTCACCAAGAGAACATTTTACAAAACTAAACATCTTTTAATATCACAATACAACTGTCACATATATATATATTAATAACTAAACAACTTTCCTAACATACACATCTCATTGCCGTCATTTTTTGACGGGCAAGTCTCTAGTACTTCAATAAAGCTGTGAGCTATAACATTAAGGGCCAGTGTGGGTGGGCGGGTGAAAGCAGAGTGGTCGGACAAATCCCAAATTACTGGAGAAGGAACCGACAAGCCACTTCAGTATCACCTGTCATTATCCTATGTCCCTACTCCACAGTATCTGTGAGGAATTGCTGGTCCAGGCTGCTGAACCTCTTCCCTACCACTGCGCCAGCCTGCCTTTGTGAATTTCTTTGAGATCTGATAAACCTTGACTCTGCTAGCAATAGTATCAGTGACTAGTTTCTTCAGCTGTGTCTGGTCAGGTGTCTGGTCCTTGGCCTATATAAGGCACTTCCTGTCTATGTACCTTGCCAGATTATTGTGGTTCCTGTTCCCTTCAATAAAGCTTGTTCCTTTTTCATCTACAAGTTGCTGAATTGGATCATTGCTGACCCAGGCAGATGGTCCCCAAAACCTTGTGATTCCTATATCATTACAGAATAATCTGGCCCTTTCATGGAGACCGCCGGGTCAGATTCTGCATTGGCCCAGCAGGTTGCTTTTACTGCAAGAACTGTGCAGACCCAGGCACAGACCATTCAAGTGCTGCAGGACCAGGTAGCTGAACTGCAAAGTAAAGTTCAGTCAGTGCACACTGAGTATACCAGCTACAGGGCACGTGATGTTGCGGTTGCTAGTGTTACACCTGCACAAGATGCCCGCTTGCCCCTACCAGAAAAGTTTGGAGGAGATCGCAAAAGATTTAGGGTTTTCCTGAATCAATGCCGTTTGCACTTCATGATGTTACCTCACCATTTTCCATCGGAAAGAGAGAAGGTGGGATTTATTTTCTCCCTATTCAAAGATGAAGCCCTGGCTTGGGGCTCCCCTCTTCTGGAACAGGATAGTCCAGTCTTGGGTAATTTAAATGACTTTCTTGCTGCCATGTGCCTAGTTTTTGATGACCCCAATCGATGTGCTACAGCAGAAGCCACTCTCCTTCATTTGCATCAAGGGAGGCGCTCTGTGGCTGAATATGCTGCTGAATTCAGACAGTGGGTTGCTGATACTACCTGTAACCAATCAGCCCAGAGGTTCAGAAAAGGTCTCTCAGAGGTTACAAAAGACAAGCTAGCTCGTGTTGATCTTCCTACTGACTTTGATGCATTTGTGCGTTTGGCTATCCGTATTGATCGGAGACTTTCTGAAAGAAGATTGTAAAGACAGGGCTCTTTTAGACCAAGTGCTACTCCTATTTCCTATTCAAGAATTTCTACTCCGACCCCGCAAACACCTACAGACTCTGAGCCTGAGGCTATGCAGGTAAATCTAATAAGAGGGCCATTATCCAATGAAGAAAAACAGTGGCGAAGCATTCACAATTTATGCCTGTATTGTGGTAGTGCAGGGCACTATGCCTTCAATTGCACTAACAAATCCAAAAGAACAATAGCTATGGCGGCTGAGGGCGCACAGATTCGACACCAATCCCAGATTTCAGATCAACTGGATTCTGTCACACAACCCTTGTTTTCTCTGGCTCATGGTGAAGAGGGTATGCTGACTCAACATCCTCATTTTGTGGTGCCTATCACGTTGCAATGTGGTGATCGTAAAATTTCAACTACTGCTATGATAGATTCTGGAGCAGGCGGAAACTTTATGGACATCAAATTTGCAGCAGGAAATAGAATTCAGTTTATCCCTAATTCTTCACCTCTGTTAATGGAGACAGTAGACGGTTCTCCACTTACGTCAGGCCCGGTTATACATGAGACTGTTCCCTTAAAGTTGACTCTGGAAGTGAATCACAATGAGGCTATATCTTTCTACCTAATTTCCTCAACACAGTTTCCAGTGATTTTGGGGGTACCTTGGCTTGCTCTGCATAACCCACAGATTGATTGGAAGACCAGAACTTTGTCCTTTCCTTCAGAACACTGCTTAATGAATTGTCAACCCTCTAAGGTAACACCTGTTGCCACAACAATTAATGAAATGGTTGCTACAAACTTGACTAAGCTTCCTCTACAATATCAGGATTTTGCAGATGTCTGTGATAAGAAGAATGCGGATCAGCTTCCACCCCACAGGCCTTATGATTGCCCAATAGAGCTGTTACCTGGGGCTGCTATCCCATTTGGCCGTATATATTCCCTTTCTGAGCCTGAATTGAAAGCTCTTTGTGAATACATACAAGAAAATCTTACCAAAGGCTTTATTCAACCATCTACTTCTCCAGCAGGAGCTTCTATATTCTTTGTAGAAAAGAAATATGGCAGCCTACGGCCATGCGTTGACTACAGGGACATTAATAACATCACTGTTAAAAACTGCTACCCCTTGCCTCTCATTTCTGAACTTTTGGAGAGACTTCGTTCAGCTAAAATACTTACGAAGCTTGATCTTCGGGGGGCATATAATCTGGTTCGCATAAGACCAAATGATGAATGGAAAACAGCTTTCAGAACCAGGTACGGGCATTACGAATATCTAGTAATGCCATTTGGGCTTTGTAATGCCCCTGCAACTTTCCAGCATCTTATCAATGATGTACTACGAGATCTCCTGGATCAGTTTGTTGTGGCATATTTGGATGATATCCTAATATTTTCTGATAATCTTGAAAACCACAGAAAACAGGTCCGTATAGTTCTGGAGCGCCTTCGTACCCACCACCTATACATTAAACTGGAAAAATGTGAATTTGAACAAACATAAATTCAATTATTGAATGTAATAACTCCTAAAGGTTTAAGTATGGACGCAAGTAAAATTAAAGCTGTGCTGGACTGGCCCATCCCGAAGAATGAAAAAGATATTCAGAGATTTGTGGGGTTTGCCAATTTTTACAGGTGTTTCATTAAGAATTTCTCTGCCGTTATTACACCGATCACTGAACTTACACGTAAAGGGACTCCTTTTCAGTGGTCCGATAAGGCTGATACCGCATTCTCCCGATTAAAGACTCTGTTTACATCTGCCCCCATCCTGGTACATCCTCAGCCGGAATTACCATTTATTGTGGAAGTTGATGCTTCTGATTCAGCTGTTGGTGCTATACTGTCTCAAAGGACTGGACCTAAGATGCTGTTACATCCGTGTGCCTTCTATTCCCGCCAGATGGTGCCAGCAGAAAGAAACTATGACATAGGGAATAAAGAACTATTGGCTATAAAAGCTGCCTTCACTGAATGGAGACATCTCTTGGAGGGAGCTACCCATCCAATTACTGTCCTCACAGATCACAAAAATCTGGAATGTATTCGATCAGCTAAGAGACTGTCAACCAGACAAGCACGCTGGTCCCTATTCTTCTCGAGGTTTAATTTTTTGGTTACATACCGTCCTGGCTCCAAGAATGGTCAGGCGGATTCCTTGTCTAGAATAGCTGACCCCCTCCTTACTAACGTAACCAAGACCACCATCTTGCCGGAGGATATATTTATCAGAGTTACATTTCCTTCTGATTTGATGTCTCGCATTAAAAAGGGCTACGCTGAAGATCCAGTTCTTCGTGATCCTTCTCGTGATCTCCATATGTTGATGCTTAATGGGTTTTGGATTTTTCAACAACGTCTGTTTGCTCCGGAGTCAGTGCGACTGGACCTTTTACGTCTCTACCATGACTCAAAACCAGCAGGTCATCCTGGAATCCGAAAGACACAAGAGTTACTCGCCCGATCCTTTTGGTGGCCGAAGTATTATGAGGATGTTAAGAAGTATGTGTCCTCTTGTGATGTATGTGCCAGACATAAGACTCCTTATAGGAGTTTGCCTATAACAATGCCGAACACTGCTCCACTTTTCTGAGCCCATTTTTTGCCAACTATGGTTACCATCCAACCTTTCTAGTGAGTCTCCCAATTACTACTTCCATGCCTGCAGTCACTGATCGGCTAACCATCTTACGAGATTCCCAAGACCTGTTGAAGGAGGCTCAGGAATGTTACAAGAGAGCTGCTGATAGGCATAGAACGGAGGCCCCAGTTTATCATGTTGGTGACAAGGTTTGACTGTCAACAAGGAATCTTAAGCTTAGGGTTCCTTCTCATAAATTGGGTCAGAGGTTCATGGTCCCCAGGCTGCTGAACCTCTTCCCTACTACTGCGCCAGCCTGCCTTTGTGAATTTCCTTGAGATCTGATAAACCTTGACTCTGCTAGCAATAGTATCAGTGACTAGTCTCTTCAGCTGTGTCTGGTCAGGTGTCTGGTCCTTGGCCTATATAAGGCACTTCCTGTCTATGTACCTTTCCAGATTATTGTGGTTCCTGTTCCCTTCAATAAAGCTTGTGCCTGTTTCATCTACAAGTTGCTGAATTGGATCATTGCTGACCTAGGCTGCTGGTCTCCAAAACCTTGTGATTCCTATATCATTACAGTATCACTAATTGGACTTGGCCTGTGTATTAACCGTTAATTATGCCTAGATTGTAGATGTAGTATTATATGATATCTAATACTATTAGGACTATTATTCCTTTTTAATATGTATTGATCTATTGCAGGTTAACTAGGGCTCATTAGTTTACATCTATAGGAATGTGACACTAATGTGATGCATGTGGATGTCCCATAACCCCAACCATTGAAAACACACTGACACAGTGATAACGGTATAACAAAGCTTTATTATTTACACAAACCACAATCAGAAGTGGTCAAGATTGTGCATTCAGATAACAGTATAACAAAGCTTTATTTTGGACACAGACCACAATCAGCAGTGGTCAAGACTGTGCATTCAGATAACGGTATAACAAAGCTTTATTTTGTACACAGACCACAATCAGCAGTGGTCAAGACTGTGCATCCAGATAACAGTATAACAAAGCTTTATTTTGTACACAGACCACAATCAGCGGTGGTCCAGATTGTGCATTCAGATAACAGTATAACAATGCTTTATTGTTTACACAGACCACAACCAGCACTGGTCAAGACTGTGTATTCAGATAACAGTATAACAAAGCTTTATTTTGGACACAGACCACAATAAGCAGTGGTCAAGACTGTGCAACAATAGCATAGGAGTGGTGTGGGCGGGTCCTGAGAGAGCAAGGGGCTAGAAGAAAACAAAGGGGATACCTACAGGGACCAATATTGTAGTCTAGAATGAGCATGATGCACAGCACCTTCAAGGGTCACATGCGGTCAGTAGACCGATGCAACCTGACTGATGAAAAAAAGGATCATCATAAATCACTCAATTTAACTGAAGAAACCATTATAGTGCAAAGCACTTACAACATATCTGGATCTGCTCAATGGAACCTCTGGACTGTGTTATCCAATCCAGTTTCACACATACAGTGTTGTGGTTGAAATTGGAAAAAAAAATGGTCCAAAAAAAAAGGCGGAGGAGGATACAATCATATAATGACAATGCATGCACAGTGCAGTGATAAATACTGTACCAATATACTAAGTTACCTGATTCCCATCTGCAAGCATTACTAACTATTAGCTAGGTCTCTGGATAATCAGTAATATGGGCAAATAGCCATTAATACGGAGAGGACACAAAGATCAGCAGCGAGAGTCACTGTCACTTACATCAGACCCAAGGATCTGTTCTCAGACCGATATTGAGGTCAGGATCACATGCTTCACTAGAGCATATATTAATGCTGGCTGTCATTAACATGCCATTGTGAAACTTTGCAAGTCCACCCCCATAGCGGTATTAGTCTACATTTAAGCTAACAACAATCATGTCTGAGATATCTGATTATATATATCTGATAGCTTTAAGATAGCTTTATATGATAGGCCAAGATCCAAGACCCTGTAGCCAGGCTAGCAGCCTTATTAAATTGTAATTCGGCCAATTGAATAGGGCTCTATGTAAGAGCATATTTTTTTTACAGACGTTTTTGCCACTGGAATATGTGTGTTGAAAAGAAAATATGTGTGTGCTATGTGTATTTAATAAGTGATGGGGTGTGGGGATGGGATGGGGGTATGGGTGTGTGGGGTGCGTGTACTAACTATATATATGTCTCTATGTGTGTTATTTAATCTATGTGTCTTGCAAATATGTGAAATCTGTAAATACTACTCTCACAACTGAAACTCTTTCCCACCTGCTCCCGGAACTGCGTGCTAACTCCAATGGCTCTCACAACACAGTCAACACATGGGTTTGTGTCAATCACATTTATAAGCTCCAACTGTCAATCAAATTCTTTAGCTCGTATGTGATTGGCTGAGCGGCGTGACTCGCTAGTACGTCCCCTTTTCAGCTTGCGAGCACGCTAACTGCTTCCGCATGTGCACTTGGCGGCCTGACATGGCGAATAGCGAAATAACGAAGCCTGCCAAAAGCCTCTAAGCCAATTACATGTGCACCTCGCCGTGTCAGGCTGCCAAGTGCGCATGTAATTGGCTGAGAGCCTTTGGAGGGCTTCGTTATTGCGCTATTCGCAGTGTTAGGCCGCTAAGTGCGTTTGTAATTGGCTGAGAGGCTTTTTGCTAACATGGCGAATAGCGCAATAACCCGCCAAAAGCCTCTCAGCCAATTACATACGCACTTAGCGGCCAGACACGGCAAAGCGCACATGTAATTGGCTGAGAGGCTTCTTGACTTAAAATCATCAGCTGGAATGCCACATCAAGATCCCCAGGTAACCAATTCCAAAGCTGTAATTAACATGCCTAATACCATGTGTTGTAAACCCCATCACCAACAAGTCATCAGCACGTCTGTAACAGCATGGATGCTCAACAAACGAGAGGGATGCTGGACAGTCTGAGTGGGCGTATGAAGTTGAGGTATTATTGTGTGTACAACATGACACAGCAAGGTGTGTGATTGAGGGGTTGATGGGGAGTGTCAGAGAGGAGTGTCTGGGAGTAATTGAGAGTGTGAGTGGTGATGTGATCCATGCTGGGGCAGAACCAATCCAGGCCAGGGAATTACAACAGGCCATGATAGTATTAGCTGTAATACACCTCCTTGCCTCTGGTAGCTTTTAGAACACCCTCAGCATAGCTGGAGTAATGTCTCAGCCAAGCCTCTGCAATTGTCTGAGTACATTCCTCAATGCTATTGTTCGGAAAGCTGCCAGATACATCAGTTACTCTAACACTACTGAAGAGATCTCGAAGGTGAAGGTAGATTTCTACCAATTAGGAGGGGTCCCCAATGTGCTCGGTGCTATTGATTGTACCCATGTGACACTGATACCTCCTAGAGAGCAAGAAGCACTGTACAGAAATTGCAAGCATTATCCTTCTATCAATGTACAAGTTGTTTGCGATGCGAACATGTGCATACAAAGTGTATATGCAGGCTTCCCGGGAAGTGCTCACAATGCCCATATCCTGCGTCTATCTGGCACATATGAGATTTCATCTGGATGGCTACTGGGTGAAAACACAGTAGGAATCACAGTCAACCATATCTTACTATGACTGGATACAATAACACATACGGTACATCATGTTTTCTTCTACTGCTCCGATATTCCCATGTGCATTACGGAGTAATACTATCGAAGCCAGAACATAATAGCTCATTGATGCCCATAACCCTGTGTTAGCTTGGCCAAATAGTATGCAGTTCACAACAACATATGACAAAATCACAATTGATTAATCATTAGATATATGTTCTGATGCATTGCCTTGTATCCTGTGACATGGACATCTCTAGCCTTCATAACGTGTTGTGTGTTCTTGTAAGGGCTATGTAAGTGAGATGGATTCAGAATGCATGTGATAGAGGAGAACTAATAGTGTTTGGAAAATATTTTCTTGCATGAATATATCCCGGAATAAACATTAATTAGCTTACCTTGAAGTTATCAAAATCTCCTAGGTCTTTTGGCATTTGCGTCTTTTGGCATCCTTCAAATTCCACCTGAATTAGCATATCATTTACATTCAGAATAATACACTATCATTCTTCACCTCAGTGACTTCTGGCATGTGCTCGGTCCAAGAACTGCAACAGCTCCGTCCTGTGCTCTCTACCAGAAGAGTCGCAATATGTACCCTGTTCTATTTCCCTTGTGTCCCAGCCACATGTAAGCATCCTGTGGGTGTGACCATCTGGATTTGCCATTTGTGCCAATCACATTGTAATTGAACTGAAGCTTCATATAGAACACATGTATTCATACACTACTAATTAGCCTCTATCAGAGGCACCCATGATCCAGCTCCCGTACATATATCTTTAACTGTGTGTTAGCCACAGGGATGTGTTCATAGGTCATGATGCTGATATTTGGGCATATGCTTTGTCAAACATCACAACATCCTATTCATATCAACATGTCACACTTTGTTTCAATCAGGTGATGCAGGATATGGGTGTTTGCCGTGGTTGTTGACCCCTGTGAACAATCCCCAGACCCGGGCAGAGGAGCGTTATAATGCTGCGCATAAAACCTGCCGGAATGTAATTGAGCGCACCTTTGGGGTACTAATCATGCGCTTCAGATGTTTACATTCCACTGGGGGTGCTCTACAATACAAGCCCAAGAAACTTTGTCACATCATCCTTGCCTGCTGTTGTCTGAACAATATAGCAGTACAAGCCAACTGTCTGGGGGACATTCATGCGGCTCCGCTACATGGGGAGGAAAAGGCTTTACCCCCCCCCCCCCCGCTGTAGTGTATAATCTGTAGGGGTTACAACAACGTAACCGCCTCATTTGTGAGTACTTCACATGTAAGTACATACCCACTATGTATGGAATACAGTCTAATGTATCTGGATTAGGCCTAACTCCCAAATCCACCTTGATCCATCGCCCTTGTCATACAGAATTCCAACTAGTCCACAGTAGAGGAGAGTTCCCTGATATGATATATGTACACTGGAACAAGCCACACAATCAGTTACAGGTAAGTAAGCACACATTCCCATACACATCTACAGTACTGAGAGTTCTAAACATCAATGGCATTGATAATTGGAGTGGATTATATATCCCACTATGTCAATGTATATATGCCCCACATTTGTATAGGAATACCTCCAAACACTATGGACCAGTATTGTTCACATCTTATGATCCTGCCAAACCACATGAAATGGGGATCAATATGTCGTAGATAAATACCATACACACATACTTTGGAGATCAAGAACCAGTCACGATAACACAAAACAGAGTCCTCTGGTTATTTTCTCATGATTAGAGTTTATTCAGTAGGCTAAAATGTGGATCAGCAGCCAAACACAACATGGTGGCTGCTGCTGACCTCCTGAAGAACTGACTACTACTGAAATATATCATGACAAAGCCTTTTAGACTTGTTTACGTGAGACAATGCCGAAATCCATATTTTCTCACCCTATAGCAACATGGCATAACCCACTAACAGGCATAACATTTTATTAAAAGGAGATATCCAATACGAATAGAACACATACTTTGTCTAATTTGTGACTGTAATCCTCACATCATATTAACCTTACAGAGCTGCTGCTGTGTGTCAACTCTTCTTGCAACAACCTAGACATGGAAAAACGTGAACAGCAACAGAACTGCTACATCAATCTGAACTACATAGTGAGTATTTGCGGAATAATATGGCCATGTATTCGGAAGGACACAAATAACACATCAATCACTCTATTAATGTAGGCCTATCACTCTCTTTCCAGAATACATCACATAGGTAAGCAGTGATAAATAATGACGATCCACAGCGCATGTGTCCTGGTGGAACAAATCACCTCGTGGATGAGCTTGGGACGGCGTCCAACGTAAAACACCACATTTGGCTCTCCAAAAATGCATTAATGTGTAATATTTGTGATATTCATACATCATTAGTCAACAGATATATCCTTCCTCATCTGCCAAATGAGTAGCTCATTTCATATGTATGGAAAGAACAGTGAAGACGTATTTATGAAATGACCAGCATATATTGGTATGTGATGAAGTAGGTGCTCATGGAGCATGTGCATTGTTAATATTGACATGTTCCTTGTATGTTTGTTTCAGATCGCAAAGATGAGTCTCATTCGACAGTCAGAACAAGGCATGATGATGAGCATTCCCATGTTTGATGACCATGCTATTGTGACATTGCATCATGTATGTTCATATGCCATAGTCGATCATGCGTTGCATCGGGTGTGATATCACATCCTCTACATAGATTTATATGGACCTATTGCTTTAGACATGCTATTCTCTCCCCTACTTGGACTGTTGTGAAGCCTGTATCATACTTCCTTCTAGATCTCTTCCTCAGTGCTGATGTGATCCTCCCTGTACATATGGGGAAGAGTAACTCTAGCCTTGGAACATAACTGTTAATAAGGTTCCGTTTCTCTTCAGTTATGCATATGCAACAGCAGATAATAGAGATGCTCATTCACAGAACAGAATACACCTCAAACTTACCAGTTTGTTGTGAGTTCTGCTAACACATGAAATTAGTTTGAACACACTGATATGGTCCTGGTCAGGTCCCCATCTGAGTGTTCAAACTTAGGTATTTAGAGTCTGCTCTCATAGTGGATTAGCATTTCCAGCGACTTGACCTATGGGGGTTCTAACATAGACTGATTGAGCACTTGTAACTCTGCAGCTGCATAGGAGTGTCTGTTGCACACACACACACCCGCACACACAATACTACAGATTACTTCTCCCCATGAGTATATCTCCTTATTCTGTATTGTTGGGTTTGAATATTGAATGTTGTTATCATGATATATTTAATAATGATATAACTGATATTGCCTCATGTTGGATGATGCACTGTATATCCTCCCTCAACTGATCAACTATATCAATGTCATCCCCCCGCCTGCATTCTGTCCCTATGTCCCTATTTCCATGTGTTACTGGAACTCTGTATCCTACCCACCTCCATCATGATACTGAGCAGGCCTGTGGTAATTCGTCACTGTGTGGCTTTGTGAACAATTAAACCTAATTTTTCAATGTTGTTTTTGTAATCCTGGATATTTACCATGTAACAGGTACATTACCCTGAAAATCAACAGATGTGCTCATCGCCATCAGTTAGGGGTGTAACTATTCTGTTCAATATGTGTTTACATTACTACATACCTCCCACCCAGGGATCATGCCCCTAACCCTTTGCCCCTTCTCCTTGTATTCCTACATCTGGGGGCACCTCCCTCCCCCTGCTCTCCTTCTCCTCCTCTCCCTCCTCCTCCTCTCCCTCCTTTTCCCCTCCTTCTCCTTCTCCTCCTCCTCTCCCTCCTCCTGTCCTCATCCCTCTTGATCTTATTCTTCTTCTCCTCTTCTCCTCACACTACCCCTCTGATGTTCCCCTCACTATCCTCCTCGCCTCTCTTGCCTTACTTTCCTCCTCCCCTCCTCTCCCCTCCTATGAAAATAAAATATGTGTATGTTTATGGGGTAAAAAAAAGCAAGATATTAGTATTATGTGTAGTTCAGTAATTGTATAGGGTGGGTCGGTGGCCGGGACGGGGGGGGGGGGGGGTTGTAGGTGTGCTGTGGCCTACCACTAGGTGTAATTATATGTGTTGTGAATTAAGGGTTAAATGCTATGATATTTCAAAAGAACCAAACTCACGGTATTCTTTCTCTCTTGCCCACTCTCCTTTCTCACAAAAACCCACCAACACCTAGACCTGTGTGTCTACTTGCAAAAGCTCCAGCACAATCAATGATTTTCTGTTTTGGCTCCCTTTTAAAGGCATACTGTCGTCTAGGTAATTTTACGTATTAGATATTTTGTGCTATTTTCTCACGCAAACCTTAATTGATTAATTGATACGCACGGCCATGGAAATCACAAGTTATCTTAGATAGCGTCCCTCGTTCACAAATCCTAAGGTGTACGAGATCACGTCCCTCGCTCCTACCTCGCAGCACTTTGAATTTAATGGTGTCGTAAACTGTCTCATTTTTCAAGTACGTAGGCCTTGCGTTTTCACCTCGTATTTACGAGGCTACAATTTAATAAGGCTGATGGTTTACCTACAGCACTCACTTAGCATTTGCAGGTCTAATTAATAAAAAGAGTTTATAAAAAAAATAAGTATAGTCTGGCAAAGCTGATGAATCTTTGCCTAGTGGCACATCAGATGTAATTCTAGCCCTGCTTGTTTATAAGGTCAACTATTGCAATAATGTTTTATAGACACTATCAGCCTTATTAAATTGCAATTCAGTAAATTTAAAAGGTCTCTATTTAAGCACACAGCATATTTTTTTTACAGAAGTTTTTAGTTGGTGAACTTCTATCCAAAAGCAAGTTCTTCATTAGCTAAAAAATTCTGTAAATAAAATATGCTGTGTGCTTAAATAGAGCCCTTTTAAATTTACTGAATCACAAATTAATAAGGCTGTATATTCCCTGTTGTGAGCTAAAGTAGCTGAAATCTGGGATTGCAATTTCAAAAATAAATTGGCTACATTCAGCTGGTACAAGAACATCAACAAACAAAACAAAAACATCCTTTTCGGCAAAACAAAGTACAGCTCAATTAATAAGTGCAGATCTTGGTAGCCAGGAAGTCCAGCTCTCCAAACAAAGTTTAATATCATACGATTTCTGTTCTGCCTGCAACCCAGATTTTTATATGTCAAGATCCTAGTTTTCCACTGGTACCTTTCCTGTACCTAAATCCATCCATTAAATCCATATACTGGTATGCAAACTTACAATTCATCTCTGATTATGCCTAAATCCGAGCCTTAATTTGCCTGTTGTCAAGTCAACATTATGATGTTTTTTCTTATAGTTAATGAATGTATCTACCCTGACGATCTGTTTGATATACATGATAATTTACAACTAGACAACTGTAATAAGAATGCTACATTTCTGGTTTTCCTTATAAGGCATAGACACTTTCCTTTTTAATTTGGTCAATTGTTCAATATCTGATCTGCAAATTAGTCCAAACTTCTCATAGCGGACTGTGAGAAGTTTGGACTAATAAATCTAAAGCAATAATGGGAAGGCAAGATGTAACATCATCTGCATATGTTCACATATGTTAAGTGAACATTCTAAAGAATAGTGATTGGAATTATACAGAAAGTGAACATACCTAATGGCACTTTACCAATGACAACAGCAATCAGGGCAAGCACATTTTATTTTCATTTTTACATGTTTTTTTTTTTTATATAGATTATGTTACAATGTTTTATTACACTTTCTTCTTCTGCAAAATGTCCTGCCTTTTTCTGTCTCTTTTCATGTTTCTCCACATCATGTCACTTTTCTATTCCAATTCTTATTTATCTCTCTGCTGCCTTTGATACAGCTGATCACCTTTTTCTTATCTAAATCTATCTCAGCACCAGACTTCTCCCCCTCTCTTCTAGCACATGGTGCCAACTGTCCCAAGCATATCTTTCTAGATGTCCACTTGTCAACTCAAACAAAGCATTTAAAATACCAAACTTTTAATCTTCCCACCTTCTACTACAGTTCTGCAAATATTTCTCAATGTTGAAATGCCATCATAACTCCCATCAGTCTTGGGACCTGCTGTCTTGGGGTTCTATTGGATACTAACCTCTCTTTCATTTCTCATTAATAAAATCATGTTGTCTTCGCCTAACAATAATCTATATTATATGTCACTATCTTATAAAACTAAAATTCTAATATTTGTTTTATCATATCTCACTTTGACAATTCTAACACTCACATATATAGTTGTCGTATTTGCAAGTTTGTGTGTAATGCTCGCAAGTTACAAGCCTTACACATAAACTTGCAATACTCACTTCGCATGCGCATTGAGCACCGAGAGTTGCGCATGCGCAATGATCGCCAAATGCCGCACATGTACAGAAAAAGGTTGGGAGATGGGGGAACGAGGGGGGGGGGGGGGGACACAGGGGAGGGAGAGGAGGGGAAGGAGACACAGGAGAGGGAGATGGGGGAATGAGACACAGGAGAGGGAGACGGGGGAAAGAAACACAGGGGAGATGTTGAAAGAAACACAGGGGAGGGAGGGGAAGGAGACACAGGGGAGAGAGAGGGGGAAAAGATAAAGGAGAGGGGGAAGAGACACAGGGTAGGGAGGGGGGTAAGAGACGGAGGGGGGGCAGAAAAATAATATATTATCCTGTCATTTGTGACGGGCAAGTGACTAGTAACATATAAAGTCCTTAACAACAGTTAGGAGGCACCCTTCAGGGGTCACAGGCCTTTTTCTTCTCCTTTCACTTGTACCAGCATCAGCAAAGGGCCGTTGCCTATTCCCATATCCTATTGCCTATTCCCATCACCTCCGATATGATCAGTTTTACAATTTTATACGTGGCACAGTGTATTTGAATAAAGTATTTTGTTTATTTTGTTTAGTTGTATTGCAAACATATTTCCTACTCAACTTGTTTGTATTGGCACTTAAACATATTAATAAACAATTCATAACTTTCAATGAACTACAACAGTTCCTTGTAGATCTATGGCAATTCTGCAATAACAAAAATAGGACTGGAGGCATAGGTGTAGGAACTGGGGAGGGGGGATACGGGTGATGGGGGGTTTAATCCCCCCCCCCCCCCCGATTTTTCTATGTTTGTATGTATGTTATATAAGCTATTTTACGGCCTGTGTATACAATGAGCTGTATCACTGCCAGAATTATTCTGGCTCCTACACCCCTGGCTGGAGGCCATAGCCTCCCTAATATTGAAAAATAAACCTAGAGGCCTGGTACCATCAAGCAATAGACTGGATCAAAAACACTTTTACGGTTACTTGTATAAAACAGCAGTTTTCCCCTATAATTGGTTGTATTTTAGGCATACATCCCATAAAAAGATAATTTCCCTCTGCTACAAATTTTAAAGATGAACTAACTTTCACAGTTCGGTTAATGAGCAGGAAAAGCACACCCAGTTGGTTAAATCAGAATGATCCCAAAAGAGTATAGGTATTAAATGTTCTGTGTATTGTTGTTTATAGCAGTTGACCATGCTTTTCCTGCTCACCTTAGATGAAGTAAAAGCAAAGCCTCGTCATATTAAGCTCATGTCAACATCAAAAAAACATGTTATGGATTGCTGTTGAACACAGGAGGTCTGTGGAAAAATGTACCAAAGTTGAAGGTAAACATAAGGTAAACATAAGGAGCCTCATTCAATTGAGCAATTGTAAGTTACTGTAGCCCGTAACGGAGGCTGCAAGTTATTTTGCTATTCAATTGGCGTTTTTTTGCGAGCCAGAAACGGTCTATGTGTTACGGGCTTGAAATCCTTGCTGTTGTTAAAACCAGAACTTACAGCCCATCGAAGCCTTTGATATTTCACGTCCGCAAGAGTTACGCTTGCTAAAATCACAATTCAATTGCTAAAATCCCTCAAGACCGCAAACACAAATGTAGGCCAAACTCTAACGGGTTCCAAATAGGACCCGCAAAGGGTCTACAAACTATTTTGTAACACTGCAAAACATAATAAAAACACACCAATAGACTTTAAAATATGGGCAAACCAATGGAAGGCATTATAATTATTTGCACAACTATTCCCAATTATCAAATAACTTCAAAAATATATATTTTTTCATATGTTGTAATGGTTATGCATATGCCAATATGAAAAGTCATGCTGCATGATGCTGAAAGCAATTCAAGAGACACTACCTGATTAAATTGCAACACAAATATATGGAAATGGGTGCCATATGCTCTAATGTGGATCCTAAAAATACAATGATCACCTGATATACATCTCACTCATCAATAATCTACATTGGAAAACAAATAGTGGCCAAATTGCACCGTCACATGGCATATATCAAGTACAAGGGGAACATTTTAGATGTGGTTGTTCAGTCCCTCAGTTGTGTCTGACTCTCTTAGACCCTATGGACTGCAGCACACTTACTTATGTCTTTTTGTATCCACAAGGTTTGCATGGAAAACATACTGGAGTGGGTTGCTGGTTCCTTCTCCAGTGGACTGTGATTTGTCTCTCTTCTCTGCTAAGACCTACCCACCTACAGTGGCCATACATGGTATAGCTCCCACCTTTACCACCACAAGTTTGCAATCCAGACCAGCCGTACATACCCCACACTAATGTACTCTAACCCATCAGGAAGGGCCGCAAACACACATGGGGGCTTTCAGAGGCAAGTGGAGCAACAGCCAACTCACCTCCATTAGGGATAATCTCCGCTACGCCAATCCTGGAGTGCCATTCCATTCCATTGCTGGTGGCCAAGTACCAAGATGTATACCCATTATCATTTGGTGACATCCCATTAAGTGTTTTGTTATCAACCAATTTACATTATCACCTATCATCTTTTTATCAGACCTTCAGGGGAATGCTGATACTCCACACTATCCCAAATGAGACTTTGCATGTGCATTAACCCTGTATTATTATATATTATAAATATATATTATTATATGATATCTAATGATATTATTAATATTATTATTGTTATGATATGTATTAACCTATTTCATAGTAACTAGGGTTCATTAGTTTACTGATATAGGAATGTGACACAAATGTGATGGATGTGGATGTCCCAGAACCAGAGCCATTGAAAACACACTAACATGGTGAGAATGGTATAACAAAGCTTTATTTCATACACAGAGCACAATCCGAAATGGACAAGACTGTGCATTAATATCATGGGTGTGGTGTGGGTGGATCCCGGGAGGGCAAGAGGCTATTTTTTTTTTAAAAAGGGGAAACTTAAAGGGGGTAATGTCATAGTCTAGAATAAGCATGATGCATATCCTACCAGGGTCACATGTGGTCCCTACACCAATGCAACCGGAATCTGAGGAAAAGAAAAGGATCATTAGAAATCACTCCATTTAATTGAAGAAACCATTAATGTGCATAACACTTTCAACTTGTCTATATCTGTTCAATGAAACAGAAGCAAAAATTAAATGAGAATTTCATACAAATCTATTCCACACACAGTGTGTTTTCATATATTAAGAAATAATCTGAAACTGATGAGCAGAATCTGTGACACAGAAAAGGGAGGAGGAGGAACATGCTTTCATAGTTGTGAGATTGGGCTATTAAGAGCTACAGAGACAAGAACAAGATATCAATCCCAACACTATTTGGATTAACTTCAACACATCATCTCAACGACAATCCACATTGAATCTCAATTGCAGAATTATTCAACATAATCATACGTGTACACACTATGTAGCCAGCCAATAGTATGTCAACATTAATACAAAATAATATTCATTGAGGAGTGTGGATAAGGAGGACTTAGGGCAGAGGTTCTTAATCCAATCCTCACGAGCCATCAGAAAGGCCAGGAACCAAAGGTGAAGCAACTATTATTCAGCAGGTGGTGGAGCGTCAAATTGCTTCACCTGTGTATTCACACAGTGTTACCTAAATCACGGTCTGTCTTGTGGGTCCTGAGGAGAGGTTTGACAACCACTGACCTAGGGAATATTCTCACCTTCTCCCTCTTTCTGAGCACTGGGCCCCACCTACCGTGCCGGCGATCTTCCTCCCTTTACCACGGTGAGGAGATGTTGGAGTGAGGGGTGCATCCACCTGGGGTGGCTGTGTCTGGCATTGGCGGTAAGTGGTGAGATAAGGAGGCAGTAGCCCCTGGTTGCGGGGGTGGTGGAGCCTGTGGAACCAAAGGCTGGAGAGTATTGACCTGGCCTTCCACCAACTACTATGGGATGTGGTGAGGTCAAAGGTGTTGGCAGTGGCGATGGTGTGGCCTGTGGTGATGGTGTGGCCTGTGCGGATGGTGTGGCCTGTGTGGATGTTGTTGACCAGATCTGTTGGGGCCACATCTGTTGGAGCAACATCTGATGGGGCCCGGTCTGTTGTGGCCTCATCTGTTAGGGCCCGGTCAGGAGTGGAAGAGCATTGGGGTCTGCCCAGCGCATCCATTGCATCTTGAGAGGGGTCTCCAGGACCTTGACATTCCTGCAGGTGGTTGCTGGCTCCATGCCTTGTCAATTGGTTCAAAGGGCTAGGAGCATGCCCATGATGCGTGTGAGGGCCCAGGGGTGTTCCCTGCAATGGTTTTGCTGTTGATGGGCCAGCTTCCTGTGCTGGTGCCGTGTCCTCAGCTTTCTCCACCACCACTTGCATTGGTGATTGTGGTTCCTAGAATTTGAGTATTGATTCTCTAAACAATTGTTTGCTGTGTGTTTCCATAACCCTGACATCATGGTCACTTGTCATTGGCTGTGGTGTATTATGTGATGTATTATGCAGATGAACATGGCAATGCTGTTTGGCACACAATGTTAAGCTCTAAGGACCTTCGACGCTCATTGCGAGCCTCTCCTTGCGTGTCCTTTGGCTCCTCTCTCTATTTTTTTAAATACTAATTAATGAATTCATTGAATAATAAATTAATCTAGTTTACCTTTTTCTAATTAATATATGTAACAATCAATAGCCTGAAGAGGTAACAATCCCTTTTTATTGTCCTGCAGCATGTAATGTCCAGTTGAACTGTTGCTGGGCTGAGGAGATAGTGGTATGAATGTTCCAACTGTGCATTAGAAATAGGATAGGTTTATTTGTGTAAAGCGCTACTTTAGATACGTAATGTTGTAAGTTGCAATTTAGGGTTGTAAAATTGCGTTGTTTGTCTATGTGCTACGCGGTTAGCGAGCATTTGCCCTCCTTTGTAATAGTGTATTCTGTACCTCGTACAATCCTGGGTGAAAGTGGTACGTGGTAAGTGGTGTTTTGCGCGGTCCAGGGTCGTGTAGCCTTGTTTTCATTTTGTTTGACCGCCATTTTTTTCTCGCTTAGCCAATAACTCAAAAGCTCTAGCCCTCACCCTAATTATAACCCCCACACCCTAACCCACTAAATCTGTGGGACAATCTAATTGCAAGTAAAATGCAGCAACATCTAGAGGCTGCTCACTGTGACTGCTGCTACCAGCAGTCACAATCAGATAATAGGAAAGGTTCCATGGCTCATATCACTTTATGTAATGCTGGTACGGTGTGCCATCTGCATTTCATTAGGACAAGTGCTCATCTGAATCTGCTGTGCAGTGTGTGAGACTGACCAATCTGTGACAAATTCTCAGCAACGGTTGATAACATGCTTATGAGACCTGGTCTAGGTTAGGCTAGTAGATGACACGCACATGCAGTCCTTCAGTGTCTGTATTGACATATGCTGAAGGGTGCACACCCATACATGTACTCTCTTTTGGATGTAAAATCAATCTTGATCTACAGCCATACCTCTGGGGCCAAAAGGCTTCCCCCCCCTTCTGTTCTCCTACACCTCTACCTCCACTCACTGACCTGCTTCCTCCTCTCCCTCTCTCCATATCTCTACCTCCTCTCCTCACTCTCCTCCTCCGGTGTTCCGCTCTCTCTCCGCCTGTGTTTCTCTCTATCTCTCACTCGCTCTCTCTAGCACTCTCTATCTCTCTCTCTAGCATTCTCTATCTCTTTCTCTCTGTCGCTCTCACTCGCTCTCTCTAGCGCTCTCTTTCTCTCTCTAACACTCTCTATATCTCTCTGTCTCAGCTCACCAATGCCTTTACCTGTGTGTTGCCTTTCTCAGTTACAGCAGAGTCAGGGAGTTACGGGTTTCACAAACTTTTAAACCAGTTTCCGCTGCATTAATTGATTCCTATTAGTTAATTGACATGTGACGGGATTGCAAATTATGGGCTTGCTTTATTTTGGAGCTTTTCATCAGATCGGATACTCAGAAGCATTACATGTAAAACCAGCCCGTAACTCGTGTCCTTGTTCAATTGAATAGCACCAGAATTGTAGCAGACTGCGAGCCTGCAGCAGGCCCACAGACATACAACCTATATACCGTGAGATGCAGCCTTTGAATTGAATATATATATATATATATATATATATATATATATATATTGAATTGAATATATATATATATATATATATATATATATATATTGAATTGAATATATATATATATATATATATATATATATATATATATATATATACTGTATATATTTGAGCCATCATCTTATGAGAAAGCTTGTAATGTATATTGCCTCCTGGTGCATGTAGAAGACTTTGGACCACATTGTACATGTGTAAATACCAGTCTGATACAATTACTTGATAAAACCCTTTGACTTCTTACTGTTCTCTCCTCCATCTACGGATAGATTAAAAAACCACACCCCTTTAATCCACCTCTCAAGTAGTGATGTAAACAAATAAATTAACTTGTTTACTCATAAAGAGTCTTCAAAACTTCAGATTTTTCTAAAATAATATTAGATTGTAACATACTTCACACACAAGCACCTTTTTTTTCTTGAAGCACATTGGTCATTTAAGTGATAACTTTAACATTTAGTGATTTTCTTGAAGACAGTTTTTCATTTCAGATCCAGTTCTTTTCCCTGATGATCCTTGATTTTTTTTAGGAAATTTTCTTAAGCTTCACTGAAGCTACAGGGGGAAAAAAAATTCTGCATAAGGTTTGATTACCTAGTTTTCAAATGGATAACCACTTTGGTTTGTCCTGAAAACATGTTTATCTCTCTGTAAGTTAAAAACAAGCAGATCTAATCTGCATTTTGGCAGCTGCTTCTGTTAATAAATCCTTCCAGTATGAGCCCCTCATAAAAGTATAATCTCCCCCTGTCAATGGTCCCTTTGGAGGTACAGTTCCTGTTTCAAGGCTAAATTCCTCTGTTCGTCTCTCAAATGTCCACCTTTTAAAGGAAATGCCAGTATTTAATGACACTTACCTATTTTCCACCACTTACTGTGCTCCACTTTCTTTTGTTCCTCTTGCTACTGCTTTCTCAAAATTCAGGCAAGGAATATGTATTTTCAGCTATATATAGATGATTTATAAAGTAGTGTGCAGATATTAAGTTTATTTTTTTCAAAAATATATAAAGTTTGCTTATTATAGAGAATTGGGGAAATATTTGCTAATTTAAAGAAAATAAGTGTTGTTTTTGGCCACTTGAAGTCTTGAAGAATGTATGCACTCAGAGCAAAAACTATACCTTGAAAAAGTGCTCCTATACTGCTGAATGCCACTGGAGGAAATCACTCATGCAGACGTTCTCCACTACAAATTCCTTCTTCACCTTTTCAAACATATTTCTCATCCATCTTATCCACCATTTAACTTCCTCTACTATCCAACTCCATCCCTTACTATAATCCACCAATTTCTTTCTTTCAACTGCCACATTTCCCTCTCCCTTCAGTTATTATATCCAAAGAGAAGCCCTCTCTTGATCCACCCATGATCTCTTAACAACTATCCTATTTATTTGCTGAGATTTGACTCTAAGTTACTAGAACAACTTGTCTATAATTTACTAACACATTTTCTGTCACCAAACTCGATACTTGAGCCTCTGAAATCTGGTTACCATGTGCAACACTCTACTAAGACAGTAATTACATAAGTAGCTAACAACCTCCTTACAGCCATAACAAATGGACACAATTCCTATTTATCCACCTGGACCTTTCTGCTGCCTTTGAAACAGCTGAACACTTACTCCTCCTCTAGACTCCTAGCAAACTTGGCTTCTGTAACACTTGTCTCTCCTGGTCCCAATTCTGTCTATCAAATGTCTCCTTTAGTGTCTCATACTTGGGCACATCTCCTCGCAGTTACCAAACACCACAAGGGTCAGTTTGTGTCCGTTGCTTTTCTTAATCTACACTGCCTCCCTTCGCAAACTGTTAAGCACTATTGGGTTCTAGTATCATCGCAATGGTGATGATTGATTCCCAAATCTACATCTCCTCTCCCATACTAACTCATGTCACCACCAGTCTACCCAACAACTCCTCCTGGATGGCCTTCCAACACCTAAAATAAACATGTCAAAGGCTGATAATGGCATCCTCTATCACATTCCATAAACTCTGGATTCAGCCTTCTTTTTCACTCCCCTCATTCAAACACTTACTCTCACACAAGAAAAAACTAAAATCCTAATTCACTCACTTATCATTTCCATCACTGGACTCTCAAAACTCAAATCCATCTTAAGTGCCTTAATTTGGCTCATATATCTCATTAGTCATTTTTCATGTTCTGCTCTACTCTGCTAATCCCACTTCACTGGGTTCCCTGCTAGAATTAAGTTCAAAACTTGACACTCACCTACAAAGCCTTCAAAAACACTGCACCACCTATCAAATCTAATCTTTAGGTACAACTCTGCTCTGCTCACAACACACATCTCTCTTCATTCATCGTCAACTCCTCACAAACTTGCCTCCAATACTTTTATTGTTCTACCCCTGTGGGATTCTATACCCTCTTAATTAGACTCCCCCATATGCTTCATAGTTTTAAACATTCACTGAAACTGCATTGTTTTAGAGAAGACAACCAACTACTTCCAAAATATCAGTTTTCAAACAAAACAGAGAACACCTCCTGTGACAGTACAACCTAGCCCACAAGACTTGTTAGAGACTAGTGTTGGCCTAGTTAGTGCAAAGCTACAGAGAGAGTGGAAAAGGGGGCCAAAGGGCCCAACCTGATAAAGATTTTTTTTTAATTATAGGCTTCAGGGTGGACTAAAGGAGCAGGTTATTAGCTACATATATGCCTTTATTATTAAATTAAACCTTTCTCTGCCACAATCGCAATGTATGTTTCTTCAATGTTAAGAGTCACGAGTGTCCTCTTTTTTCATATTTGAAGTTTACAAGAGAAAAACGGAAAATAGGTATAAACTGAAAATAATTAGTATAAAATAACTGTAGGCCCTGCAGCACGTTGACAGTCATACATAGTCACTCACACCCCCCGCTACCCATATTCTGTGTATGGCATTTTCCACCACTTCCACACTGTTACTAAGCTTGGTACACTGATAAAAGCTGGTGAGTCTATTACCAACTGTAGCACAAGGAAAACAATTAGGTTCCATGTCTTACAGTTAGTGATAGACTCAGAGACTGTGCTCTGGAGCAGTTTGTATTTCCTAGGAGAAGATTCATTCCAACTCTATTCACTTGACCTGCATCGTTTGAAAAAGCAGTCATCGCCAAGCCTCCATGGACATTATTATTGCTGATGCTTATGGGAGCTAAACAACCAGTAAGTAAAAATACCAATGACTAAATTCATTCATAATCAGTTTTAAAAACTCAGACATCTTTCCCACGTGATTTTCAAGCTTTCTTGTTGATAGTGAATGACAGTTTTAATAAGTCCTATGTCATTTTGACAAGACAATTACATTTTTAATTATCATTGTTATATGACAAACACGCAAATCTGTGAATACAGAGTGAACCCAAATTGATCACCAATAGCCATTTGATTCTAGTAATGAATATAATAAATATTCATCTTTGTACTTTATGGCAATTTATTCACAATACAGAAATTATTTATTGTGACAGAAATTGATTAAACTTTATTATTTATTTTTAAATAGAGGAAATATTTCTATATTTTGAAAAGTTTAAATCATACTCCTTATGAAAGAGTGAATGATCTGACATTTTAAAAACCTTATATTTGTTATTGTCATAGGTTTTGTGGGTAAAGAAATAGACCATGCATATATTATCTACATTATACGGTTGTCTATTGGTTTCCATACGAGCCTGTCTGTATTGCCATTGGATGTCTAAGTCATGTGGGTCCCTATCGAGGGGTATGATCGGGCCTGTATTTGTCAGTCATGCAGTATCCAAAAGCTGTATATGGGATATTCAAGTCCAGACGAGTTATGGTATATGTATTAGCACATGGCTTTCGGGATATATCAGCCCAAATTGAATTTGGGCACCGGGGTCCAACGTGGATCCCGCAATGGCTACTGGCTTGAATATTTGTCGAGTTTGGTGCCATTATGATTTATCTGGTTTTGAGTTGCGAGTGTGAGCCGCAAATCCGTTCCCCATTCGTAGGTGCGTTTTATTTCTTACGTGTTTTTCAATTGCGGGGGTCGAGCGGCCCCCCATTCCAGACATAATTAAATATTGAGCAACGGATTGTTCATTGGCCCCTGTCTAATGCGGTGTTGCTGGGTTTCGTGTCATTGTGGTATTGCATAGTAGGTTTTAATTGTAGTGGTTCCGGCTTGAGAGCTTGGTATGCACCAGTGGTGGTCAACTTCCTCATTCTCTTCGCACTATTAGGTGCATCTCAGGTAATGGAGGACTCGAAAGGTTGGTTTGGTGTGGTCCTATGTGGTATCTCTCCTTCATCCTCTTCAGTTGTATTACTCTTTTATCATTCAGCTGTGCTTCATAAGCGATGGTGATGCTGTCTAGTGCTGCAAGGTACTTGGCTTCAGAAATCCTTCTAGAATTATGAACTGCTTGTCGGTGGAGGATCAAGGGAGCAGTAAATTGTTTGTTTGGATAATACGGCTGTAGTGCAGGCTATTTACTCTCAGTTATGTATCATCCGGTTCTGGACTACAATGTCAGAAACGCTGGGCTCAGTACTGATAATGGAGCATATAGTGTAAAGAAACTCAGGTAGCAGATTTCAGGACAGGGTGGCTGACTGCCCCCTTTTATGTGTGCACCTCAGACTGCTCGCCAGAGTGTGAGGGTGGGCAGTCTTGTGCGCTGGGTACGCGCGAAGGTTCGCGATTGGTGCATTTGCAAGGTTGGGGGTTCTCAGTAACCCAAGGCCCAGAGGAAGTGTCCCCCAGAGGTGGGGCATCAGGTAGCAGCCGTGGCCTCTCAGAAACGGGCCGAGTTAATAGGACATGATGAAGGGAGGAATGTAAAAGCAAGGAGTAAAAGGTGAACAGGAGATATGGCAAAGGGATGGCAGACGACTGATAGTCTTTTCCCGAGGGCTGGAGATACCACTGTTCTGGAAGGAGGTCTGTGATAAGTGTGACAACCTTGCCATCTGTGCAGCCATCTCTCTTTCCCGCAGGTTTCCCGGTAGCGAGAGGTTGGTTGGTATGCAGACAAGGTATGGTGACCTCAGGTGCCTGGTCTTGGGATCCAAAGGGTGATCATGTGACCATATGGCTGCGTTAGAGATCCAAAGGGTGATCATGTGACCATATGGCTGCGTTAGAGATCCAAAGGGTGATCGTGTGACCATGTGGCTGTATACCATGGTTATGGAAAGAGGTCTGTGACAAGTCTGAAGCCTGAAGTCAAATAACTGGTTTATAAAAGGCTAAAAGGATCAGGCATGGTTGTATTTGCGTCAGCCGTCAATGTACATGATTGATCTGTAATCGAAAAACCTGTAAGAAAGCAATGGGATTTGAGTTCAGCTCTGCTCGGGCTCAAATTCTTGAGCAGATATGGAGCTCTGAGTACTGGTCTTTTAGGAGGGTATGCGGCTGACCATGGCGTTTTTGGGGGGAGTCGAAACCACAAAAAGTATTCTGCAGTGTTTTCCGTGGCGGGTGGTGAGGGGAGTCGCCGGGACAGTGGTAACAAGGGCGAGATCCTACCCTACAGGGTACAGATGTTCCAACACAGTAGGCCCTGGACAAGGGTTCAGGGCATAGGGTGTACTGTCTCTGGCCAGGCTCCTCCTCTCATGTGATTATATTGATTTATTTTTTGTTATGGTTATTACGTCATTTTGTGTGTACCAATAAATGCTGTGGCCAGTTATCCCCCCAGGACATGGTCCGTGCTAATTATTATATTTAATAGGTTAATGTGTATAAACCCTTATGTGCACATACCAACTGGGCCATGCTTAGGTCAAGAATAACACAGTAAGGGTAACAGTTGTTGCAGAAAGATCCCTGTAACTGGTTGTAACAAAATAGAGATAGGAAAACATCATTACATTGAATTTGGTGGTAAGAATCTGGAAATATCTCTGGCTACTATTTTTGTATACTTGTTAAAATGCGAACGATTTAGTTAAATGGGCTTGGATTTTAGGTATTTTAGGTATAAATTACATGAAAAGATCCTCTCTCTGCTACTAATTTTATCAATGGAGCTTAACTAAGTCTCACAGAGGGGTTTATAAGCAGGAAGAGTATGCCAAATTAAATCAGCATAATCCCAAAACATCATAAGCATTTGGACTTTATTTGTGCCAACTAGCTATTCTGTTAGTTAATGACAGAAGCATTACTTTGTCCATTTCAGTTACTTTCCACAGCATATAAATACAGCACAGAAACATTTTTATGAGGAGCTGTCCAACATGGGAGGTGTGAGAGAAAACCCAAAGTTGAAGTGAAGCAGATATCCTTGTGGGAAAGTGACTATATTACTTACATTTCTCACAAGTTTTCAATCTTGCAAGGGAAAGCATTATAGACACTGGATTCTTAGCTCAAAGACAGGGATCTCCATCTTTTGCAATATGGTAATATTGCTATTGTTTTTGCCTTTAACTTAACCCATGTATAGCACTATGAAATATGTTGGTGTGTTAAATAAATGATGATAATAATCACCTAGAATACTTGTCAAATGCGAGTAATGTCTTTGAGATGTGTTCTGTGCAGGCGTTACTCACAAGCTGATTGTGGGGAAACACTGGGGAGTTGTGTAACTGCGGCAAAGCACATGCGCTGTGCGATGGGGGTGGTGAAACGGGGAGAGAGGGGGAGAGGAGGCAGAGTGAGAGATGGAAGGGATGGAGGGAGTCAGAGAGTGGGAGGGAGGCAGAGAGAGGGAGGGGGAGAGAGAGGGGGCAGATAGAGAAAGGGAGGCAGAGAGAGATGGAGATAGGGAGAGAGAGGGAGGGAGAAAGAGGGAGGGAGAGAGAGGGAGGAAGGGAGAGAGAGTGAGGGAGGCAGAAAGAGAGGAAGAGAGGCAGACAGAGTGGATGTAAGGGAGGGAGAGGGAGGGAGGTAGAGTGTGAGGGAGGGAGGGAGGGAGGCAGAGAGAGAGGGAAGCAGAGAGAGAGGGTAGGCAAAGAGAGAGGGAGGGGAGAGATGGAGGGGGTGTAGAGTGAAAGGGAAAGAAAGAGAGAAAGGGAGGGAAGAACAGAGAGAGAGGAGAGAGAGAAGGACACAGAGAGAGACACAAGGCACAGAGAGAGAGAGGGTACACGGAGAGGGCGCACAGAGACAGTAGAGAGAAAGAGGGCACACAAAGAGAGACAGCACAGAGAGAGACAGAACAGACAATTGAACATATGATACCGCCATTTATGATGAGCAAGTTACTAGTAATAATAATTATAATGAGAGTTTGTTTTAACAGAGTGGAAAATAAAATGTAATAAATGGATAGAATTTGTTATTAGCTACATATGTGGCCTGCTAAAGAATGTTATCTGGCATTTGTGGGAGGGGCCCTCTCACAACAGTTGAACGATCAGGATAGCGATAAGAACCATGCCCTTCAGCTATGGAATGCTGACAAGTGGAATAACGTGGCGAGGGGTAGCCGAGAAGTTCCGGGTGCTATCGGACATCCGGCCTGCTCCGAGGGCCAGATGAGTCCTTGGGCGAAGCAAGGACTGCTGATATGCCTGGGAACAGCAACAATAGCAGATGAAGTTGCTAGTGACCTGAAAGTGAAAGAGGAGTGAAGAACTGCTGGTAACCCCGGAATCAGCAGCGACTGCAGAGGAGGAAGTGTATTATGAGATACATGAAAAGACATTAGCGGCAATCGCGAGGGCTATAGTAGAACTTAGAAGAAAGAGTGATGGAGGTGGTGCCTAGTGAAGGCTGACGTGGGGCTTGCGAGTATGATGATGCTTAGCGAAGGCAAGTGCGACTATGAAAGTGTGATTGAGGAGGAGCCTAGCGAAGGCTGATGGGGCTTGCAAGTGTGATTGAGCCTAGCAAATAAGTCTATGAAAGCATGATTGAGGTGCTGCCTAGTGAAGGCAAGTGGTCCCCATAGGGAGCCCAGTAGAGAGTGTAAGGAGAGTAGACGTTTAGTAGGTCTGGAAACTATTAGAGAAAAAAAGAAATGACACCCATATTTTTTAAGCAACTATCTTTCTAAAGAGATTGATGGTAAGAAGAAGGAGGCAACTATAAGCCTAAAGATATCCTCTTAAAAGTATAAGTTGTTGCATATAATTTCAAAAAGAGAAGGGAGATTTAGCAGATACAAATCATATAGAGAGAGACTCTTACTCCCTATCATTAATTCATGTATTTCAAATAATCTTCACAAAATTTATATAATATCATGTATTTCATTTTCATTTAAAATAGAAAAATATGGCGAATAAAAAATAATAAAAAATACAAACAGTATCCGCCTTCAAATTGATAATTGTACATTTATATACACAATATAATATATTAAATTAGGGTATAATTCAAGTGTTGAGCAAGACTGGTTAGATATATAGATGGATATACATAAAAAAAGGCAAGGAAGAAAGTCAAAATACATTTGCAATGATATATGATAATACCCCTTGAATAATATATTGGGATCTTATTGTCTAGGATCAATCCGTTCTGCCAGTGACCATTTAAAAAGTGCTATCATTAATTAATAAGTAAGATAAATCTACTATTGTGATTACCCATATAAAGTGCTAGAAATCAAGTCATATGTTAGATAAAGCTCAGGATTTGGGAATTACCCATTATCAGGGAATTTTAGAAATTGTATACTTGTCAAATGTAATATATTATAAAAGCAATTGAATATCACGCTCTAAATATGTGATAATTGGGAATTATCTATTAATATTATTAGTTAACTATTAGATGATCTGAGAAATAATAACTTTATGATTACAAGTATTTAATTATATAAGAAAGTTCATATTAAAATTGAAAGTTGTTATCATTCATGGCTATGTATTACATGGTCTGAGGAATAATGATTTTATGACCATTAGCACCTAACCATATTAGTGAGCTCATATTAAAAATCAGAAGTTGTTATGTTTTTGTATTTTTTATTTACAATAAATATTGTTGTGATGATTATTATAAATATACAAGAATCCACTGGTATACTATTACATCATGGGAGCGTGTTCTGTATTCCTTTAATTTAATTTAAATATCCAAATTAATATGACATCATTTAGTTACATAGTTACATAGTAATTAAGGTTGAAAAAAGACTTTCAGTCCATCACGTTCAACCTTTTAAGATCTCCTCTGATCTACAATATGCGGATTAGTTATTAATTAGTTGTTAATTAATTATGAATCAACTATTTAATTATTTAATTAATCCAGAGGAAGGCAAAAAGAAAAAAAAAAACAAGTGAATCTTAGCCAATCGTCTCAAAGGGGAAAAAATTAATTCCTTCCTGACCCCAGATACTGAGGATCGGATTTCTCCCTGGATCAATACTCTCTCTCTTATTATCCAGGATAACCCTGAATTCATTTTTTAATTAGAAAGAAATCCAGTCCATTTTTAAAGTTATCTATCGAATCCGCTGTCACCACCTCCTCTGGTAGAGAATTCCACAGATCAACCACCCTTACTATGACGAACCCTTTTCTTTCTTTAAGGTGGAATCTTTTTACTCTAACCTCAAGGGATGTCCTCTTGTCAGTTGAAAACCTCTTGGCACAAAAAGCACTCTTGACAAATCTTTATACTGACCCTGGATGTATTTATATAAGGTAATCATATCTCCTCTTAGATGCCTTTTTTTTAAGAGAAAATAAGTTTAATTTGGTTAGTCTTTCTTCATAACTTAGCCCCAACATTCCCCTTATTAGTTTTGTTGCCCTCCTCTGTACCTTTTCCAGCTCTAAAATGTCCTTTTTATGAAGTGATGCTCAAAATTGTACTCCATATTCCAAATGAGGGCATGCTAGAGATTTGTTAGTGGCAGAATTATATTTGCTTCCCTTGCTTCTATACCCTTCTTGATACATGCTAATATTTGATTTGCCTTTGCAGCTGCTGCTTGGTTTTTAACACTGTTACCTAGTTGGTTGTCTACAAGCACTCCTAAATCCCTTTCAATATCTGATACCCCTAAATTGTTATTTTTATTTACAAATCCTACTGTAAAGATCATTATAAATATATATGCAATGGATGCCATATTTAATATTTTCCTGTATGCTGTATATTTTATCTCTATAGCATAATCTGTATTCTCTAATATATATTCAATATATTTTTTCTTCTACTATGTCTTCCTGCATGTCTCACATCATATGATTTGATTGAATGTTCGATTACCTGCAAAGAAAAGAGAGCAAATAGTTAATTGTTTGAGAGCGACAAACTATATAAGGACTTACCTTAGAATGGAATATTCTGGCCCGGAAAAAGCAGCCGCGAAACGGTCGCTTCAGCCACCATCTTTTCACAGTCCACCTTTGATGACGTCATCAACAAGTACAGGCGGGACAGAGATACAAACCGCGGAAGTTTACCAGTAGACTGGTTACTGGGACTTTGCGGCAAAAACAAGATAAGACTTATTACTAGTGATGTTGCGAACATAAAATTTTCAGTTCGTAAACCGCGAACGCGAACCGCTGCAAATGTTCGCGAACCAGCGATCCCGGCGAACCGCCATAGACTTCAATAGGCAGGCGGATTTTAAAACCCACAGGGACTCTTTCTGGCCACAATAGTGATGGGAAAGTTGTTTCAACGGGACTAACACCTGGACTGTGGCATGCCGGAGGAGGATCCATGGCAAAACTCCCACGGAAAATTACATAGTTGATGCAGAGTCTGGTTTTAAGCCATAAAGGGCATAAATCACCTAACATTCCTAAATTGTTTGGAATAACGTGCTTTAAAACATCAGCTATGATGTTGTATCGATCAGGTAGTGTAAGGGTTAGGCCCGCTTCACAGTGACAGACCAAACTCCCGTTTAATGCACCGCAAACAACCGCAAACAGTCCATTTGCACAACCGCAAACTCCCCATTTGCACAAGGTTGGATACCAAGCTAGCCATGTCCCGTTTCTTGTCCTCACTGATGTCATTGAAGGTCTCTTCCTCCACCCAGCCACCAAGGGTCCCCGAAAGGTGACAACAAGCCCCTGGGACGCCTGCTGTGTTTGGTCTTCCACCACCTCAAAGCCACCTTCCTCCTCTGACTCCTCTTCTTCAGACTCCTCTCACTGCGTTGCCTCTCTCTGCATTATTATAAGGTGTGTTAAGTAGTACTACTCTTATCAGTTTAATACCTGTTACAGCACCTATCAGGGGGCGTGTATAAGGCCTGGATTTTTGGAACCAGGAGATGGAAAAAGATACTTGGTTGGTCGTATCACTTCAAATTTGGGGCACGGCGCGTGCAATCAAAGGTGCCACCATATAGGAGTGGCGTGTTTGTAAGTACTACTCTTATCAGTTTAATACCTGTTACAGCACCTATCAGGGGGCGTGTATAAGGCCTGGATTTTTAGAACCAGGAGATGGAAAAAGATGCTTGGTTGGTCGTATCACTTCAGTTTTGGGGCACGGCACGTGCAATCAAGGTGCCACCAGATAGGAGTGGTGTGTTTGTAAGTACTACTCTTATCATTTTAATACTTGTTACGTCACCTATCAGGGGGCGTGTATAAGGCCTGGATTTTTAGAACCGGGAGATGGAAAAAGATGCTTGGTTGGTCGTATCACTTCAATTTTGGGGCACGGCACGTGCAATCAAAGGTGCCACCAGATAGGAGTGGTGTGTTTGTAAGTACTACTCTTATCAGTTTAATACCTGTTACAGCACCTATCAGGGGGCGTGTATAAGGCCTGGATTTTTAGAACCGGGAGATGGAAAAAGATGCTTGGTTGGTCGTATCACTTCAATTTTGGGGCACGGCACGTGCAATCAAAGGTGCCACCATATAGGAGTGGCGTGTTTGTAAGTACTACTCTTATCAGTTTAATACTTGTTACGTCACCTATCAGGGCACGTGTATAAGGCCTGGATTTTTGGGACCGGGAGATGGAAAAAGATGCTTGGTTGGTAGTATCACTTCAAATTTGTGGAAATTTGTGACATTAGCTTCTTACGCTCAAACATGTCCTTTACAGGCACCTGACTATGGGCAGATGAGCAGGAACTGCTCAAGGCGAGAGACGGAGTGGCGGATGGTTGAGAGGGGGCAAGGAGGACAGCAGTGGTTGATGTGGCTGATGATGCTGGACCAGGAGGAGGATGGCGGCTTTGAGTTTGTGTGCTGCTTGTACTCATGTGTTGGTCTGGAGTCACCCAAACATTAGGTCTCAACCTGTAGAGGATAAGGGAACCAGGCTCCTCTAGACCTCATTCATCATTACAGGTTTTGACAGATTGGTACTATGCGTGCAAGCTACTGTGACAACAGATATGAGTGGCACTGTGCACTTGCAGAAGTTGGCAGAGTAGACGCTGTAGGCATGACACAGACGCTTGCAGACAAGTAACTGCTATTCAATGTATTACAGTCAAAATTGTATTCTTTGTTTAAATGTGCACTACTGACTGTTACACCAGATATGAGTGGTGGCACTGATTGGGCAAGTGGGCACAGTATACGATGTGAGCCTAAGACACACACGCTGGCAGGCAGGCAAATGAAATTAGATTACACAGAAAAAAAACTGTAGTTTTTTTTAAAGGTAGAGTGCTGGTACACCACTAGATTGGATTGGTTGAACTTGGCACAGTGTATTTTAAAATTATGAGAAAACATTTTCTGTAAACTAAATAAAAATCATATTAGGAGGTTGAAAGAAAAAGAAACCGGATGGGGGGATACCGAGCAGAGCACACCATCTACAGCCCACTGGGAGACAAACTCATCCATTCCCCCAGTAGACAAAGCCAGGTGGTACTCTGCCCGGATACGGGAGCGCACCAGCACCCGGAACATGGCCTCAGGTGACAAGGGAACCCCCCCTATCAAACACTGCTTCCTGGACTTATATATAGCCAACTTGGCTAATGCCAGGAGCAGGTTGACGAGGAGGTCCCTGGCCTTATTGCCCCGGGACACTGGGCGCCCAAAAATAAAAATGTGAGGGGAGAAATGCAGCCAGAACTGCAGGAGGAGGCCCCTCAAGAGTGACAAGAGGGGCTGCAGTCTGGCGCAACTAAAATAAACATGATACACGGACTCTCCCTTGCCACAGAATGGACAAGTGGAGGGAGAGTCCGTGAATTTAGCTAAGTACTCTCCCGTGCTCAGTGCACCATGGAGCACTCTCCAACTCAAGTCCCCGGTGGGTCGTGGAACTAAATCAGAATAAAGTTCCCTCCACCGGGGCCTCTTGCCCTCGTCAGCTGGTAGGACCCGCCTCCAGATGGTATCGGGACGGGTCACGAGGGCAAGGAAGTGCACTGTATGGAGCACGAGAGAATATAAGCTCTTCCTAGGCATGCCGCGAAAGCATGCCGAGGGTATGTCCCTCAACCTCGAGAGGTTGGGGACAGGAGGAGCCTGAGGGGAAACACGGGGCTTGTGTCCAATGCAAACAGCCGGAGAAGGGGTGTTGAAAGGTGCATGTGGCACTCCGGCCTGCAAAGCCCCGCGAAGGAAGGTGCGCGAGTCGGGGGAGATGGCATCTCTAATCTCCTGGAGCAAGCGCCCTGAGACTTTGGGCATCACATATCCCAAACGGAGCGCAAGCTCCTGGGGTGACACCCAATCAGAACGCCCGTATTCCAGGAGATCCCCGACTCGGGTCATCCGTGCATGACTAAGGCGGCGGATGATACTGGGGGACTGTAACATTGGAGCCCCCACTGCTGCATTAAATAGCAGGGGCTCCGTGAATATTTCATCCCCCAAACCCCAGACCATGCTCCAGGCCTTGAGAGTTTCCTGGTAGTATGCCGGCAACACAGAGAGGTCTTTTCCAAACCCCTCGGGCCTGATCAGAAATAATTGCCGGTCATACCCTAGGTTGCGCAACTGGCGATAAAAGCTGGATGCCAGTGCGCACCACTGCGGAGAGGGATCTGCATATAGGTATCTCTGCAGGTACTGAAGGCGGAAGGTGGACAACTGGGAGCACACACAAACTACTCCCTGTCCACCCTCCACCAAAGGCAGACTTGCCACCCCTGCAGAGACCCAATGCCTTCCCATCCAGAGGAAATCTAACAAATTCCTCTGGATATTGGTGACAAACTCGGGGGTCGGACTCAGACAAATCAGCCGGTGCCAGATCTGAGAAGCCACCAGCTGATTCACCACTAGAGTCCGCCTCCTAAGGGAAAGCATTTTTGCTAGACCCCTCCATCGTCCCAGACGAGAGAGGACACTGCCCTCTAACTCCCTCCAGTTGTCTGGGACGGAAGCGTCCGCAGTGGACAGGTAGACCCCCAGATATTTAATGACATCTGCCTCCCACGTGATGTCACGAAACGTGGGAGGCAAAGAGTCTACCTGTAAATTACCCTCTAAAAGGCCTGTGCATTTGGACCAGTTGATCTGAGCGGAGGAGGCAGCTGAATATACCTCCTGGCACTGTTTTGCCAGCTCAAGATCAACTGGATCCTGGGCCACGAGGAGCACATCGTCAGCATAAGCTGAAAGGACAATCCGCATGTCTGGATCTTTTAGCACCAGCCCTTTGAGCCTTTTCCTCAGTAGGCAGAGGAAAGGCTCGATGGCCAGTGCATATAACTGTCCAGACAAGGGACATCCTTGACGCACCCCTCGTCCAAATACCAAAGGTGCTGTTAGGGACCAATTGATTTTAAGTAAACACTCTGCAGAGGCGTACAGCGTTCTTATAAAGCCCACAAACTGTGGGCCAAAGCCGTACGCTTGCAGAGTGGCTATAAGGTAACCATGGTCCACCCTGTCAAACGCCTTCTCTTGATCTAAAGAGAGAAAGGCGAGTGACAGACCAGTCTTGCGAGAATAATGCAATAGATCCCGGACCAGAAAGATACTATCAAAGATAGTCCGGCCCGGGATCGCATAGGACTGGTCAGGGTGAACCAATTCTGCCAGCACAGACCCAAGTCTAAGCGAGATGGCTTTAGCTACAATCTTGTAGTCTGTGCTGAGCAGAGAGACCGGTCGCCAGTTCTTAATAAGCCGGAGATCCCCCTTTTTGGGCAGCAGGGCAAGTACTGCCCTGCGACAAGACAGGGGCATCTCCCCGGTCTCCAGGGCTTCCCCAAGGACCAGATGAAAATCAGGTCCCAGAGTCTCCCAGAAAAATTGGAAAAACTCTACAGTCAGTCCGTCCAGTCCTGGAGACTTCTCACAGGACATGGCACGGAGGGCTTCAGAGAGCTCTTGAAAAGATAGTGGTATATCAAGCCGCTCTCTTACACCCTCACTGACTGTGGGAAGCCCCTCCCATAGCACCCTGCAGGCGTCTGGAGAAATGGGATCCGGAGAGTAAAGATCTTTATAAAAGTTCCGGGCTCTATCCCGGATACTCTCCGGATCTGTAAGGGGGGCACTGTCTTCATCTAGAAGACAGGTGATGTGCCTACTGTTACCCCCCTTTTTCTCCAGTGAGTAGAAGAGGCGCGAGCCGCGGTCTAGATCTTTGAGAAAACCTAAGCGGCTGAGCACGTATGCCCCCTTGGCCTGGTGTCATTCCAGGTCACAGAGGACACCCTTCCTCTCTACAAACTCGCTCTGCAGGGATTGGTCCCTACAAGTGAACAGCCTCTGCTCCAGATGGCGTACCCCCCCCCGGAGTGACTCCAACTCAGCTTCGCGCTGCCCACTCGCACCCTTGGTATATTCCTGACACAGAAGTCGCAAATGAACCTTGCCCACGTCCCACCACAGTTTTAACGTGGCAAAGTCCCCCTTGCAACCCCTCCAGTCCGTCCAAAACTCCCGGATCAATGTCACGAGCCCCTGGTCCTTCAACAAAGCATTGTTGAAGTGCCAATAGGTGGCTCGTGGCGCTGTTGGCGTTAGCGCCACCGTCACAGACACACAGTTGTGGTCTGTGAACGGAGCCAGCCTAATGGCACAAGAACCGACTCGTGACATATAGTGACTAGATATATATAGTCTGTCGATCCGGGAGTGGGACACCAGACCGGCTCTCACCCTGAGGTAGGTGAAACCGTCTGATGCCCCTGGGTTCTGCTCTCGCCAGATGTCCTCCAGGGAGAAGCGGGCGATGATCTCCCGCAGGGCTGACGCAGAAGGCGGGTACGGCTCTGGACTATTCCGGTCCAGAGAGTCGAGGGTGCAGTTGAAATCACCCCCGAGTGCCAAACACTCATCTGCGTCAACCGTCTCCAAAAACTGGGACAGTCTGGCGAGGAACCTCACTCTCTCGGGCCCTCCAGCAGGGGCATATATATTAACTAGGTTAATGATGCTACCCTGCTCTCGGACCCGGAGGTGGATTAGACGGCCTGGGATAACAGCTTTCACAAGCAGCAGCTCTGGCTGAAAAGACTCTGAGAACAGGGTCACCACTCCACATGACGCCGATGTGAAGTGGCTGAAGAAGACCCTGCCTCTCCACTCCAGTTGCCACGAGGCCTCAGCCTCTGGAGTGGTGTGAGTTTCCTGCAGGAAGCTCACAGAGTACCCTCCCTGATATAAATAGGAGAGTACCTGGAACCTGCGGAAACTGTCTTGACAGCCATTGGTATTTAGCGTGCTGATGTGCAAAGCCATTACTGCGTGTCAGGAATTGTGCGTTTCTCAGACCCTTGAGACTGCTGATAGGACACGCACATTTTATAGAATTTCCGGACGCGGAGATGCTCCGCAGTCCCAGAATTCTTGGCCCTAGTGCTGACCACTAGATATTGCTGGAGAGAGTGGAGAATAAACGACATATTCTTCCACCTCTCCAAGGCCAGCCGCACCTTCCTTTTCTTTTGTCCATGAAGGGTGCTCTCAAGGAATAGATCTATTTCCTTGACAGGGATAACCCACCCAGAATCTGATGTTCCTTCTAGTGGGTCACCCCTGGGCTCCTCTTGGCTGAGGGCTTTTACTCCATCCTCCCCGGCTGGAGTCAGTTTCCTCAGCTTTATTCTCAGGGACCCCCTCTTAGATGATACAGAAGGAGTCCCTTTAGCACCCTTCAAGGTAAATAATGGACCCTTGGATTGCTGCTGCACCCCTGTAGCTTCAGGAGTGCATTCAGGGGTAGCTGGCTGGACAGCAGTGGCTGGCATGGCTTCCTTAATGGAAGCCTTGGAGGCTTTATATGCCTCCTCTGCCAGTTCCACCGCTGCTTGCTCAGCTTGGATGGCACCGATGTTAGGGTCAGTGGACGGCTGAGGAGGGTAGACAGGCTCTCCCATGATGTTAACAGGAAAACCTGTTTTATCACCCTCCCCCATTTCCACTTCCCCTTGTGCCACATCCCCCCTGACAGACAAATCCATGGGGTCCTGAATGGGGGTCATGCCTATATTCCCCCCCTCCAGTAGTGACTCGGCCTGGGGCTCTAACAAAGCCCGAGGTACGTCACTAGAGAGTGACACTGGAGGAGGAGACTGACTGGTGCCCTTGAAGCTCAGCACCTCAGGGACACTGACTACCCATTCAGCAGGGGCTTTGTTGGGACCCCCTTCAAAGGCCAGAGGCAGAACCTGATCTTTCTTGTCTACCCCTGCCTCACTTGGAAGACCCTCTTGCCCCTGCTTTTCCTCCAGACCCTTTTCCACATTAACCCCTATAGGGTCTGGAGAGAGAGATGTGTGGTCTGGCACCGGCTGGCTGAGCTTAATAACCGGGCCAGACAATGTCACCGGATGAGGAGGAGATGTTTTGTTCCTCTTCTTGCTTTTAGAGGGAGGTGCTCCACTATAGAGCACTTCCCACTTATCAGCAACCTCTCTGTTGGTTTTATGCTTCCTCTTCCTGGGGACGTCACTCCTGGAAGAGGAGCTGCCACTAGCTGCCTCCCCTGCAGAGGGCTTATTATCCCTCTGCTTACACTGTGCCCCCACACTAACTGATGTAATTATGGTGGGGGCAGATTGGGACTTGGGAGATGCAGCTGTGACACTGGGAGGACCTGTGACATTCTTCCCCTTTTCCCCCGTGTCTGCAGTCTTGCTGGAGACCACAGACACAGATGGCTTTTTTGGGGAAGAAGGGGGTTTGGAGGCCGTGGTGGTGGCTTGAGGAACGGCCTCCTTGCCTGAGCTCTGTGGGGGGGCTATGACCCTTGAGGTCCCCGCTGTTATGGGCTCAGCGGGGATGGGTGCCGTACTGACGGAGGTGCCATTTGCTGGGGCTGGGGCATGATGCTTTACATTAGGACAATTCCTACGTGTATGCCCCAACCCCTTGCAATGATAGCACTGCACCTCCGTAGTGCTGTAAAAAATCCTGTAGAGCACCCCCTCAAATGGAACCCCAAAAGACCCCTCTATGTTTTCTGCGCCCTGAGGCAGGCACATTTGTACCTGCCTCTTGAAAGAGAGCACATGACGAAGTGCTCTCTCTCTGCACCCCAGGAGAATTTTAATAAATGGTGTTTTTACTTCCCCTAGGGTTAGCAGGTGGGGGCGCAGGAGGGAGTCTGGTAGGAAGGGGGGCACATTAGAGAGTGTTACTTTTGTGCCCAACCCTTCCAGGGGTTCTATTGGGACATATAAACACATGTAAACACTCTGCAGAGGCGTACAGCGTTCTTATAAAGCCCACAAACTGTGGGCCAAAGCCGTACGCTTGCAGAGTGGCTATAAGGTAACCATGGTCCACCCTGTCAAACGCCTTCTCTTGATCTAAAGAGAGAAAGGCGAGTGACAGACCAGTCTTGCGAGAATAATGCAATAGATCCCGGACCAGAAAGATACTATCAAAGATAGTCCGGCCCGGGATCGCATAGGACTGGTCAGGGTGAACCAATTCTGCCAGCACAGACCCAAGTCTAAGCGAGATGGCTTTAGCTACAATCTTGTAGTCTGTGCTGAGCAGAGAGACCGGTCGCCAGTTCTTAATAAGCCGGAGATCCCCCTTTTTGGGCAGCAGGGCAAGTACTGCCCTGCGACAAGACAGGGGCATCTCCCCGGTCTCCAGGGCTTCCCCAAGGACCAGATGAAAATCAGGTCCCAGAGTCTCCCAGAAAAATTGGAAAAACTCTACAGTCAGTCCGTCCAGTCCTGGAGACTTCTCACAGGACATGGCACGGAGGGCTTCAGAGAGCTCTTGAAAAGATAGTGGTATATCAAGCCGCTCTCTTACACCCTCACTGACTGTGGGAAGCCCCTCCCATAGCACCCTGCAGGCGTCTGGAGAAATGGGATCCGGAGAGTAAAGATCTTTATAAAAGTTCCGGGCTCTATCCCGGATACTCTCCGGATCTGTAAGGGGGGCACTGTCTTCATCTAGAAGACAGGTGATGTGCCTACTGTTACCCCCCTTTTTCTCCAGTGAGTAGAAGAGGCGCGAGCCGCGGTCTAGATCTTTGAGAAAACCTAAGCGGCTGAGCACGTATGCCCCCTTGGCCTGGTGTCATTCCAGGTCACAGAGGACACCCTTCCTCTCTACAAACTCGCTCTGCAGGGATTGGTCCCTACAAGTGAACAGCCTCTGCTCCAGATGGCGTACCCCCCCCCCGGAGTGACTCCAACTCAGCTTCGCGCTGCCCACTCGCACCCTTGGTATATTCCTGACACAGAAGTCGCAAATGAACCTTGCCCACGTCCCACCACAGTTTTAACGTGGCAAAGTCCCCCTTGCAACCCCTCCAGTCCGTCCAAAACTCCCGGATCAATGTCACGAGCCCCTGGTCCTTCAACAAAGCATTGTTGAAGTGCCAATAGGTGGCTCGTGGCGCTGTTGGCGTTAGCGCCACCGTCACAGACACACAGTTGTGGTCTGTGAACGGAGCCAGCCTAATGGCACAAGAACCGACTCGTGACATATAGTGACTAGATATATATAGTCTGTCGATCCGGGAGTGGGACACCAGACCGGCTCTCACCCTGACGTAGGTGAAACCGTCTGATGCCCCTGGGTTCTGCTCTCGCCAGATGTCCTCCAGGGAGAAGCGGGCGATGATCTCCCGCAGGGCTGACGCAGAAGGCGGGTACGGCTCTGGACTATTCCGGTCCAGAGCGTCGAGGGTGCAGTTGAAATCACCCCCGAGTGCCAAACACTCATCTGCGTCAACCGTCTCCAAAAACTGGGACAGTCTGGCGAGGAACCTCACTCTCTCGGGCCCTCCAGCAGGGGCATATATATTAACTAGGTTAATGATGCTACCCTGCTCTCGGACCCGGAGGTGGATTAGACGGCCTGGGATAACAGCTTTCACAAGCAGCAGCTCTGGCTGAAAAGACTCTGAGAACAGGGTCACCACTCCACATGACGCCGATGTGAAGTGGCTGAAGAAGACCCTGCCTCTCCACTCCAGTTGCCACGAGGCCTCAGCCTCTGGAGTGGTGTGAGTTTCCTGCAGGAAGCTCACAGAGTACCCTCCCTGATATAAATAGGAGAGTACCTGGAACCTGCGGAAACTGTCTTGACAGCCATTGGTATTTAGCGTGCTTATGTGCAAAGCCATTACTGCGTGTCAGGAATTGTGCGTTCCTCAGACCCTTGAGACTGCTGATAGGACACGCACATTTTATAGAATTTCCGGACGCGGAGATGCTCCGCAGTCCCAGAATTCTTGGCCCTAGTGCTGACCACTAGATATTGCTGGAGAGAGTGGAGAATAAACGACATATTCTTCCACCTCTCCAAGGCCAGCCGCACCTTCCTTTTCTTTTGTCCATGAAGGGTGCTCTCAAGGAATAGATCTATTTCCTTGACAGGGATAACCCACCCAGAATCTGATGTTCCTTCTAGTGGGTCACCCCTGGGCTCCTCTTGGCTGAGGGCTTTTACTCCATCCTCCCCGGCTGGAGTCAGTTTCCTCAGCTTTATTCTCAGGGACCCCCTCTTAGATGATACAGAAGGAGTCCCTTTAGCACCCTTCAAGGTAAATAATGGACCCTTGGATTGCTGCTGCACCCCTGTAGCTTCAGGAGTGCATTCAGGGGTAGCTGGCTGGACAGCAGTGGCTAGCATGGCTTCCTTAATGGAAGCCTTGGAGGCTTTATATGCCTCCTCTGCCAGTTCCACCGCTGCTTGCTCAGCTTGGATGGCACCGATGTTAGGGTCAGTGGACGGCTGAGGAGGGTAGACAGGCTCTCCCATGATGTTAACAGGAAAACCTGTTTTATCACCCTCCCCCATTTCCACTTCCCCTTGTGCCACATCCCCCCTGACAGACAAATCCATGGGGTCCTGAATGGGGGTCATGCCTATATCCCCCCCCTCCAGTAGTGACTCGGCCTGGGGCTCTAACAAAGCCCGAGGTACGTCACTAGAGAGTGACACTGGAGGAGGAGACTGACTGGTGCCCTTGAAGCTCAGCACCTCAGGGACACTGACTACCCATTCAGCAGGGGCTTTGTTGGGTCCCCCCTCAAAGGCCAGAGGCAGAACCTGATCTTTCTTGTCTACCCCTGCCTCACTTGGGAGACCCTCTTGCCCCTGCTTTTCCTCCAGACCCTTTTCCACATTAACCCCTATAGGGTCTGGAGAGAGAGATGTGTGGTCTGGCACCGGCTGGCTGAGCTTAATAACTGGGCCAGACAATGTCACCGGATGAGGAGGAGATGTTTTGTTCCTCTTCTTGCTTTTAGAGGGAGGTGCTCCACTATAGAGCACTTCCCACTTATCAGCAACCTCCCTGTTGGTTTTATGCTTCCTCTTCCTGGGGACGTCACTCCTGGAAGAGGAGCTGTCACTAGCTGCCTCCCCTGCAGAGGGCTTATTATCCCTCTGCTTACACTGTGCCCCCACACTAACTGATGTAATTATGGTGGGGGCAGATTGGGACTTGGGAGATGCAGCTGTGACACTGGGAGGAACGGTGACATTCTTCCCCTTTTTCCCCGTGTCTGCAGTCTTGCTGGAGACCACAGACACAGATGGCTTTTTTGGGGAAGAAGGGGGTTTGGAGGCCGTGGTGGTGGCTTGAGGAACGGCCTCCTTGCCTGAGCTCTGTGGGGGGGCTATGACCCTTGAGGTCCCCGCTGTTATGGGCTCAGCGGGGATGGGTGCCGTACTGACGGAGGTGCCATTTGCTGGGGCTGGGGCATGATGCTTTACATTAGGACAATTCCTACGTGTATGCCCCAACCCTTTGCAATGATAGCACTGCACCTCCGTAGTGCTGTAAAAAATCCTGTACAGCACCCCCTCAAATGGAACCCCAAAAGACCCCTCTATGTTTTCTGCGCCCTGAGGCAGGCACATTTGTACCTGCCTCTTGAAAGAGAGCACATGACGAAGTGCTCTCTCTCTGCACCCCAGGGGAATTTTTATAAATGGTGTTTTTACTTCCCCTAGGGTTAGCAGGTGGGGGCGCAGGAGGGAGTCTGGTAGGAAGGGGGGCACATTAGAGAGTGTTACTTTTGTGCCCAACCCTTCCAGGGGTTCTATTGGGACATATAAACACATGTAAACACTCTGCAGAGGCGTACAGCGTTCTTATAAAGCCCACAAACTGTGGGCCAAAGCCGTACGCTTGCAGAGTGGCTATAAGGTAACCATGGTCCACCCTGTCAAACGCCTTCTCTTGATCTAAAGAGAGAAAGGCGAGTGACAGACCAGTCTTGCGAGAATAATGCAATAGATCCCGGACCAGAAAGATACTATCAAAGATAGTCCGGCCCGGGATCGCATAGGACTGGTCAGGGTGAACCAATTCTGCCAGCACAGACCCAAGTCTAAGCGAGATGGCTTTAGCTACAATCTTGTAGTCTGTGCTGAGCAGAGAGACCGGTCGCCAGTTCTTAATAAGCCGGAGATCCCCCTTTTTGGGCAGCAGGGCAAGTACTGCCCTGCGACAAGACAGGGGCATCTCCCCGGTCTCCAGGGCTTCCCCAAGGACCAGATGAAAATCAGGTCCCAGAGTCTCCCAGAAAAATTGGAAAAACTCTACAGTCAGTCCGTCCAGTCCTGGAGACTTCTCACAGGACATGGCACGGAGGGCTTCAGAGAGCTCTTGAAAAGATAGTGGTATATCAAGCCGCTCTCTTACACCCTCACTGACTGTGGGAAGCCCCTCCCATAGCACCCTGCAGGCGTCTGGAGAAATGGGATCCGGAGAGTAAAGATCTTTATAAAAGTTCCGGGCTCTATCCCGGATACTCTCCAGATCTGTAAGGGGGGCACTGTCTTCATCTAGAAGACAGGTGATGTGCCTACTGTTACCCCCCTTTTTCTCCAGTGAGTAGAAGAGGCGCGAGCCGCGGTCTAGATCTTTGAGAAAACCTAAGCGGCTGAGCACGTATGCCCCCTTGGCCTGGTGTCATTCCAGGTCACAGAGGACACCCTTCCTCTCTACAAACTCGCTCTGCAGGGATTGGTCCCTACAAGTGAACAGCCTCTGCTCCAGATGGCGTACCCCCCCCCCGGAGTGACTCCAACTCAGCTTCGCGCTGCCCACTCGCACCCTTGGTATATTCCTGACACAGAAGTCGCAAATGAACCTTGCCCACGTCCCACCACAGTTTTAACGTGGCAAAGTCCCCCTTGCAACCCCTCCAGTCCGTCCAAAACTCCCGGATCAATGTCACGAGCCCCTGGTCCTTCAACAAAGCATTGTTGAAGTGCCAATAGGTGGCTCGTGGCGCTGTTGGCGTTAGCGCCACCGTCACAGACACACAGTTGTGGTCTGTGAACGGAGCCAGCCTAATGGCACAAGAACCGACTCGTGACATATAGTGACTAGATATATATAGTCTGTCGATCCGGGAGTGGGACACCAGACCGGCTCTCACCCTGACGTAGGTGAAACCGTCTGATGCCCCTGGGTTCTGCTCTCGCCAGATGTCCTCCAGGGAGAAGCGGGCGATGATCTCCCGCAGGGCTGACGCAGAAGGCGGGTACGGCTCTGGACTATTCCGGTCCAGAGAGTCGAGGGTGCAGTTGAAATCACCCCCGAGTGCCAAACACTCATCTGCGTCAACCGTCTCCAAAAACTGGGACAGTCTGGCGAGGAACCTCACTCTCTCGGGCCCTCCAGCAGGGGCATATATATTAACTAGGTTAATGATGCTACCCTGCTCTCGGACCCGGAGGTGGATTAGACGGCCTGGGATAACAGCTTTCACAAGCAGCAGCTCTGGCTGAAAAGACTCTGAGAACAGGGTCACCACTCCACATGACGCCGATGTGAAGTGGCTGAAGAAGACCCTGCCTCTCCACTCCAGTTGCCACGAGGCCTCAGCCTCTAGAGTGGTGTGAGTTTCCTGCAGGAAGCTCACAGAGTACCCTCCCTGATATAAATAGGAGAGTACCTGGAACCTGCGGAAACTGTCTTGACAGCCATTGGTATTTAGCGTGCTGATGTGCAAAGCCATTACTGCGTGTCAGGAATTGTGCGTTTCTCAGACCCTTGAGACTGCTGATAGGACACGCACATTTTATAGAATTTCCGGACGCGGAGATGCTCCGCAGTCCCAGAATTCTTGGCCCTAGTGCTGACCACTAGATATTGCTGGAGAGAGTGGAGAATAAACGACATATTCTTCCACCTCTCCAAGGCCAGCCGCACCTTCCTTTTCTTTTGTCCATGAAGGGTGCTCTCAAGGAATAGATCTATTTCCTTGACAGGGATAACCCACCCAGAATCTGATGTTCCTTCTAGTGGGTCACCCCTGGGCTCCTCTTGGCTGAGGGCTTTTACTCCATCCTCCCCGGCTGGAGTCAGTTTCCTCAGCTTTATTCTCAGGGACCCCCTCTTAGATGATACAGAAGGAGTCCCTTTAGCACCCTTCAAGGTAAATAATGGACCCTTGGATTGCTGCTGCACCCCTGTAGCTTCAGGAGTGCATTCAGGGGTAGCTGGCTGGACAGCAGTGGCTGGCATGGCTTCCTTAATGGAAGCCTTGGAGGCTTTATATGCCTCCTCTGCCAGTTCCACCGCTGCTTGCTCAGCTTGGATGGCACCGATGTTAGGGTCAGTGGACGGCTGAGGAGGGTAGACAGGCTCTCCCATGATGTTAACAGGAAAACCTGTTTTATCACCCTCCCCCATTTCCACTTCCCCTTGTGCCACATCCCCCCTGACAGACAAATCCATGGGGTCCTGAATGGGGGTCATGCCTATATTCCCCCCCTCCAGTAGTGACTCGGCCTGGGGCTCTAACAAAGCCCGAGGTACGTCACTAGAGAGTGACACTGGAGGAGGAGACTGACTGGTGCCCTTGAAGCTCAGCACCTCAGGGACACTGACTACCCATTCAGCAGGGGCTTTGTTGGGACCCCCTTCAAAGGCCAGAGGCAGAACCTGATCTTTCTTGTCTACCCCTGCCTCACTTGGAAGACCCTCTTGCCCCTGCTTTTCCTCCAGACCCTTTTCCACATTAACCCCTATAGGGTCTGGAGAGAGAGATGTGTGGTCTGGCACCGGCTGGCTGAGCTTAATAACCGGGCCAGACAATGTCACCGGATGAGGAGGAGATGTTTTGTTCCTCTTCTTGCTTTTAGAGGGAGGTGCTCCACTATAGAGCACTTCCCACTTATCAGCAACCTCTCTGTTGGTTTTATGCTTCCTCTTCCTGGGGACGTCACTCCTGGAAGAGGAGCTGCCACTAGCTGCCTCCCCTGCAGAGGGCTTATTATCCCTCTGCTTACACTGTGCCCCCACACTAACTGATGTAATTATGGTGGGGGCAGATTGGGACTTGGGAGATGCAGCTGTGACACTGGGAGGACCTGTGACATTCTTCCCCTTTTTCCCCGTGTCTGCAGTCTTGCTGGAGACCACAGACACAGATGGCTTTTTTGGGGAAGAAGGGGGTTTGGAGGCCATGGTGGTGGCTTGAGGAACGGCCTCCTTGCCTGAGCTCTGTGGGGGGGCTATGACCCTTGAGGTCCCCGCTGTTATGGGCTCAGCGGGGATGGGTGCCGTACTGATGGAGGTGCCATTTGCTGGGGCTGGGGCATGATGCTTTACATTAGGACAATTCCTACGTGTATGCCCCAACCCCTTGCAATGATAGCACTGCACCTCCGTAGTGCTGTAAAAAATCCTGTAGAGCACCCCCTCAAATGGAACCCCAAAAGACCCCTCTATGTTTTCTGCGCCCTGAGGCAGGCACATTTGTACCTGCCTCTTGAAAGAGAGCACATGACGAAGTGCTCTCTCTCTGCACCCCAGGGGAATTTTAATAAATGGTGTTTTTACTTCCCCTAGGGTTAGCAGGTGGGGGCGCAGGAGGGAGTCTGGTAGGAAGGGGGGCACATTAGAGAGTGTTACTTTTGTGCCCAACCCTTCCAGGGGTTCTATTGGGACATATAATCCCCCCACTGTGATGCCTCTCTGTATAAGAATGTGTGCAGCAGCCAGAGTACGGGTAAAGAAAACTGCTTTCCCGTACATTTTGCTGGCTGCTACTATAACAGAGGGGCTGATGACATTAGCTGCAGCACGCAGATAGATATCAATGCTGTAGACCCCAGACATCTGACATTTAACCCCATGCTTCCTGGTGATCTGCCCCTCAGCCCCAGCGGTGGTATTACTGGGGCCAGCAGAAACCACCTGTGACCAGGTATTAGCCACAGGGGTAGGTCTGCTGGCAGAACCACCAGGAGCTGGGGCTGCCTTATCTGCCTGGGGCCTATGCTGTGCAGTGCTGCAGCTAGGATTTTCAGGGGCCATTATTCCCCCTTTTGACCCCTGAGGCTTCTTAGTGGTCTTATCCCTCATGTTTAGACCCTTTTTTTTTTTTTAGATTATTTGTTTTATTTATTTTTATTTTTTGTTTTATGATTTTTTTACTGTTTTCTTTTTTTAAAAATATAAAAGTGTGAAAAAGAAACCAAAAGACAAAACTAAGGGAGACAAAACTAAGGGAGAGAGAGAGATGATGCTTGGCAGTGGAAGGGTTAATGGCCTGTTGCAAGGTGTTGCTAATTGCGACAACACAGAGAACACAGAGGCTTTTTAACCCCTCTGTGTCTCTGTGTCAGATGTTAAAAAAAAAAAGCCTTTTAAACAAAACTTTAAATTGTTTCCCCCCCACTGCCTACAAAGATGTTACTTGTCTTCTCTCCCCCCAAAACATAAAACCCAACACCAAACAAACAAAACTTTAACAAAACCTAAAAAACTTTTAAAAAAAAGTAAAAGTAAAAAAAGTTTCAGGAGTGAAGGTAAAGTGCTAAGGGAGGGGTGTGGCAAAGTATCCAGGAGACAGCTCACTCTCCTGGGATAGAGAGTTGAGCCTGACCCCCAGAAAACTAAAACTTAAATTAAACTAAGAAAAAAAACACAAAAACTCCCAAAAATGAACAACACCGTGCACAAAGTGCTTATTAACAGAAAAGTGTTAAAATAAAACTTGTATTTGAGGGACTAAGACCCTAAAAAGCCTTTTGTTTAGAGCTCAAGCATGCACACAACCTCTTGGCACAGTACTTGTAAGCCTGACACGCACACTGGCTAGCGGTCAGGCAAATGAACTTAGATTGGCGGTCAGGAAAATGAGCTTAGATTTAAGAAAATAAAATTATTGTTTTTTTAAATGTAGACTGTAGGTACACCACTAGATTGGATTAGTTGAACTTGGCACAATACTTGTAAGCCTGACACACACACTGGCTAGCGGTCAGGCAAATGAACTTAGATTGGCGGTCAGGCAAATGAACTTAGATTTAAGAAAATAAAATTATTGTTTTTTTAAATGTAGACTGCTGGTACACCACTAGATTGGATTGGTTAAACTTGGCACAATACTTGTAAGCCTGACACACACACTGGCTAGCGGTCAGGCAAATGAACTTAGATTGACGGTCAGTCAAATGAACTTAGATTTAAGAAAATAAAATTATTGTTTTTTTAAATGTAGACTGCTGGTACACCACTAGATTGGATTGGTTAAACTTGGCACAATACTTGTAAGCCTGAAACACACACTGGCTAGTGGTCAGGCAAATGAACTTAGATTGGCGGTCAGGCAAATGAACTTAGATTTAAGAAAATAAAATTATTGTTTTTTTAAATGTAGACTGCTGGTACCCCAACTAGATTGGATTGGTTGAACTTGGCACAGTACTTGTAAGCCTGACACGCACACTGGCTAGCGGTCAGGCAAATGAACTTAGATTGGCGGTCAGGCAAATGAACTTAGATTTAAGAAAATAAAATTATTGTTTTTTTAAATGTAGACTGCAGGTACACCACTAGATTGGATTGGTTGAACTTGGCACAATACTTGTAAGCCTGACACACACACTGGCTAGCGGTCAGGCAAATGAACTTAGATTGACGGTCAGTCAAATGAACTTAGATTTAAGAAAATAAAATTATTGTTTTTTTAAATGTAGACTGCTGGTACACCACTAGATTGGATTGGTTAAACTTGGCACAATACTTGTAAGCCTGACACACACACTGGCTAGCGGTCAGGCAAATGAACTTAGATTGGCGGTCAGGCAAATGAACTTAGATTTAAGAAAATAAAATTATTGTTTTTTTAAATGTAGACTGCTGGTACACCACTAGATTGGATTGGTTAAACTTGGCACAATACTTGTAAGCCTGACACACACACTGGCTAGCGGTCAGGCAAATGAACTTAGATTGACGGTCAGTCAAATGAACTTAGATTTAAGAAAATAAAATTATTGTTTTTTTAAATGTAGACTGCTGGTACACCACTAGATTGGATTGGTTAAACTTGGCACAATACTTGTAAGCCTGAAACACACACTGGCTAGTGGTCAGGCAAATGAACTTAGATTGGCGGTCAGGCAAATGAACTTAGATTTAAGAAAATAAAATTATTGTTTTTTTAAATGTAGACTGCTGGTACCCCAACTAGATTGGATTGGTTGAACTTGGCACAGTACTTGTAAGCCTGACACGCACACTGGCTAGCGGTCAGGCAAATGAACTTAGATTGGCGGTCAGGCAAATGAACTTAGATTTAAGAAAATAAAATTATTGTTTTTTTAAATGTAGACTGCAGGTACACCACTAGATTGGATTGGTTGAACTTGGCACAATACTTGTAAGCCTGACACACACACTGGCTAGCGGTCAGGCAAATGAACTTAGATTGGCGGTCAGGCAAATGAACTTAGATTTAAGAAAATAAAATTATTGTTTTTTTAAATGTAGACTGCTGGTACCCCAACTAGATTGGATTGGTTGAACTTGGCACAGTACTTGTAAGCCTGACACGCACACTGGCTAGCGGTCAGGCAAATGAACTTAGATTGGCGGTCAGGCAAATGAACTTAGATTTAAGAAAATAAAATTATTGTTTTTTTAAATGTAGTTTGCAGGTACACCACTAGATTGGATTGGTTGAACTTAGCACAATACTTGTAAGCCTGACACTCACACTGGCTAGCAGTCAGGCAAATGAACTTAGATTGGCGGTCAGGCAAATTAACTAAGATTTAACAAAATAAAAGTTTTGTTTTTTTAAAAGTAGACAACTAAGAAACAATATTGTATTGGTTGCACTGTGCACACACAGTATAAGCTGTGAGCCTGACACACACACTTGCTAGCAGGGGCTAGCATGGAGACAGGCAAAAGAAGTTAGATTAGACAGAAAAAAAAAAAAAAGATGGTATAGCCCTAAAAAGGGCTTTTTGGGGTGCTATGTTTACAGCAGAGATCTGATGAGTCCTTCAGCACTGCACTGGACACTGAATAAACTTGCCTAGCTATTGATTTCCCTATTCAATCAGCATCACCTACACTCTCCCTCCTCTCAGTAAGACTGCAAGTTAGTTATGATTCCAAAATGGCTGCTGTCCATGAGGTAGAAGGGTCTGGAAGGCAGGGTATGATGCTGATTGGCTGGAAGGTGTCTGCTGACTGTGAGGTGCTGGGTCAAAGTTTGCTCAATGATAAAGTATAGGGGGCGGATCGAACATCGCATATGTTCGCAGTTCGCCGCGAACGCGAACATGCTATGTTCGCTGGGAACAGTCCGCCGGCGAACTATTCGCGACATCTCTACTTATTACTACATGGATTCATGATGATATTTATGCCATATAAATATATAATACTATATTTATATATAGAGAGGCATTTGTAATACTGTATTTTATTTTTTGATTACTTGATATCCCCACTCAATAATAAAGCATGTCTCTTTAGTGGTATAGATATATCAGGATAACAGACTATCACATTGTGAACTTGAATGTGACGAATAATGGCAAATATTGATATTAATATGATATATATACATGTATGCAGAACATAGAAATCAATTTCAGTACTAATGAGTTTTAAACCTATCAATATTTATGTAATTGTGATACTGTGTATGTAAAAGTGCATGTTTATTGATACCAATTGAACAACTGATCAGTTATCAATCCCTGTTCTGCTCTTTTATAGTACTGCCATTATATCTTTAAATCTTTAGGGGTCAATTGCCTAGGTATATTAGTGTAGTCAGTTAGATATTTTATTAGAATATTTATGGGGTAAGTGACAGGCGCCCAGTTCCACCACATTTATTTAGTACTTAGCACTAGCTGTGTGCAGCACTTCTCAGCAGGGGATAAGTGGGGGGTCCTCAGCTCTGTCACTTTAGATAGATTAGGGACTGACCCATATTCTCATTCATAGATGAGTCTTCTTTGACTAGGATTTATTTATTTTTAGCACTCTATAGCACTTTATGTATTAAGCATTCATTTCATTGGTAACAAGCACTTTATATAGGTAATAACAATCGTAGATTTATCTTACTTATGAATTAATGATAGCACTTTACAATTGGTCACTGGCATAACGGATTGATCCTAGACAATACGATCCCAATATATTATTCACTTGGTATTATCATATATCATTGCAAATGTATATTGACCTTCTTTCTTGCCCTTTTGTACTGTATTTCCATCTATATATCTAACCAGTCTTGAATTATACTCTAATCACATGTACAGTTCTCAGCAGCGCGAGCATGCCAAAATCCGTTGGTAACGCAACGTTAAAACTGCAGGCTCGCAAAGCGAGCCCACAGCAACTGCGGCCCACGCAAAGCGAGGGTCTAGGTTGCGGCCAGGCAAGGAGCGCTGAAAGCGCTCATTGCGCTGGTGGAGATGAGCGTCATAGGCGAGCCTCGTGGTTGTTGTATTTTTTTTTTATCAGAGGCGCTTTTGCTCTCATTGTAAGGTCGGCGCTGATCTGCTTTTTCCGCTTATTGCAAGGCTGTCCCCTGGTGTAGTTTGTGTGCTATGAGCAGCGTTGGTGCTCGTTGTGAGACGTGCAGTGAATGTCTTTTGTGTTTATTGCGATAGTGTTTTTTTTTGTGTATATGTATTTTTTTATGCTAATTAAATAAGCAATAAATTAATACATTAATATACTTTACCTATTTGTAAGTAATATATGCAGGCAGCATTGTGCTGAAGAGCTGACAATCTTTTTTGATGTTCCTGCAGCATACAATGTAGGTTTGCACTGTTGTGGAGCTGAGGTGTCAGCAATGTGTGAAGTGTGTAGTGTAAATAGGCTGCGTGCGCGAGGGGAAGCCGTTAGTGTAGCTGGGTACATACACATTCTGTAAGTTAGTGTTGCAAAATGGCAGCGAATGTGTATGTGGTAGGCCGTACGGGTTTTTCTAAAATCAGTATTGGCTTTGTGGTATTTAACGACTTTAGAGGTCGTGTAACCTTGTTTTCGTTTTTTTCGTGTGCCATTTTTTCTCTCGCTTAGGGGATTTTTGAGTGTGCAAACTTTGTAAATTTGACAGAATTCGAGGTTTAAGCTGTGTTGCAGAGGTCCTGGGTGTCCCCCCTTGGTGTGGGTAAGGTTTTTATTTATTTTTTGTGTGTATTTTTGTGTTTTGTAATGTTTGCCGCTGTCCACGGGTTGTCCGTTAAGGTCATATTTTTGCGAGTCCGTAATGGATTTTTTCTAAGTCCCGCAGGTCGTTATTGTTTTTGTGTAAGTCCATAATTTTTTTTTTCTAAGTCCTGTGGCTCGTATTTTTTTGTGTAAGTCAGTAGTTAGTCATTGCGTGTTTATTGTTTTGTTTACAAGTCCCGCTTGTGTGGTCATTAGTAACCGGATGTGAGGCTCCGTAAAGCCTCCAACTCCGCAAATGCGGCCCATTTGCGGCCTGCAATGAGCCTGTGGCTCATTGCAGCCGACGTGGGAGCCTCCACCTCCGCAAATGCCATATAAGACGCACCTGACCATAAGACGCACCTAGTTTTTAGAGGACAAAAACAATAAAACAATTCTGAATCAAACACAAATACACTTCACACACATATACACACCTACATCACACACAAATATATATATATATATATATATATATATATATATACATACACCACACACACACATTTGGAGCATTTGGGAGCCTCCAGAAGCTCTTGACCCTCCCTGATCCTCCTGATCCCCCCTGCCCCTCTTGATCCTCCCCTTTCCTCTCTTGATTCTCCCCTCTGCCCATCCATGATCATCCCTTGGCCCATCTTGATCTCATCCCATCGCGCATCGCTTCCTACCAGCACTCCTCCTGTACTGCAGCCTTCCCTTGCGTTGCGTGTGTGATGTGACTAAGATGCACTGGCAGACAAGATGCAGTTCAGAGGCATGCTGCTGGTGCCGTAGGAAGCGCCAATGGGGGGGCGATCAGGAGTGGGGATCTAAAGGGGGCCAAGGGAAGGATCAGAGGGGTTGAATGGGAGAATCAGGAGGGGGAGAGGATCAAGAGTGGCAGAAAGAGGACTGCGAGCAAGTACCACACAAAGTTAGGGGCGGTTTTAATGCAGGCAAAATGTGTATTTGTCATATAAGACACACCAACTCCCCCCCCCCTAGTTTTGGGTAAGAAAAAGTGCGTCTTATACAGCAAAAAATACGGTATATGCAACAATTTAAACTTTTAAGAGGATATCTTTACGCTTATAGTTGCCTCCTTCTTCTTACCATCAATCTGTCTAGGAAGATAGTTGCTTAAAAAATATGGGTGTCTTCTTTTTTTCTCTAAAAGTTTCCTAAGTATTATACACTCTTTTAAGCAAATTATTGATATTGTGTTATATAATATATATTGTGACAGATCAATATCTATATACTTCTATAAGAGTTAACCCACATTCTTTCCCTTTCCTACAGTTTAGTAGGTCTGGTCCAGAAACCACATAAATAAGGCGTAGGTAGGCCGAAAATGCCTCTTTGGACATTGATAAGTGGCATAGACAAGTAGGTTCGAGCCCAGATCTATAGTATGAAAGCGTAAAGAAGTCAGGATAACTTAACTCAAGAGGAACCATCGCTCTCCAGCAATGAGAGTGCCCTTTCAAGCAAGAGTAGGAGCCAGAATCTGCACGGCAGGAGGCTCTGCATAGTATTTATAGAGTGACAAAAGTGGTGCCCAAAGAAGGCCGATAAGAAAGCGTAAGGAGGGTAAAAGTTTAGTAGATTTGGGCCGGAAACCACGTGAATGGGGTGTAGGGAAGCTGAAGTGCTACCTTGGACATAGATAATGGCATACGTTAAGGCCCAGATCGATAGCAGGAAAGAGTAAGGAAGTCAGGATAAATTACCTCGGGGAGATATGCACAGGTGCTGAAATGAGAGAGCTGAGGATAGCAGAGAGAGGTAAATAAAAAAGGACAGGCCTAGTTAGACGATAGAGCTGAGCAGCATACTGCAGGACGTACAGTCAGAATGAGCAGAGGTGCAAACAGCTCAAGTGTGAGATTAGAAAAAGGCCTAAACACAGAATGAGCAAACACATGAGCTGAGGTGCAAACAGGAAGCGATTATAAAGCTGCAGAGAGCCTCACCTAAGAAAAAGGCGGGGCTAGAGGGACTGGCTGTGTATGAAGCAGCTGAGGGCCCAACCCATGGAAGAGGCGGGGCGACAGAGGGACCTAAGCACAAATATTTATATTTTTATAGTAAAAAGATAAAAAAAAAATTAAAATGTGTGGTAGACAAGGAAGAGATTTTTGCTCAACATAATGTTTGCTAATAATGAATGTATTTTACCCACACCTGTTGATAAACCTAATGATGTATATTGCTTCCTGGTCTATGTCAGAAAACACACCACAGTATAAATAGCTTGCAACAGTAAACATCAATTTTGAACAATTCCCATTGACAGATAGTAGAAAAGTTCTGCCCCTGTATGACTGCTGTCATTGCCTGGCTGGTCAAATGATCTTGATAGGTTAAGCCTTCTTTGCTCATCAGAATACTTTTTGTTTACTTACAAGTACAAAGTCTATCACAACTCTCACAGATTCCAAACTATTTCAGCTAATGGGGAGCTGGAAGGTATGGTCATGGAGGTATGATCACTGGAAGTTATGATCCCTAGAGAATACTCTGATTTTCGGAAAGATTGACCACACACAAAGAAGGGAACGGCAGAGGCAGAGATGGATAGATAAGATCATTGAAACAAAGAACACGAGCTTGATGGATGCAGATGTGCCTCGTGTGCTGTGGTCAGTGGATTTGTGCAGAGTCGGACACGACTGAATAACTGCACAACAACAATAGGGGGCCCACTTATTTTTGCAAGTGTTGAATACAATAGGTGGACCAGGCAGCGCCTATCTTTTCTGCAAAAGATTATAAAAGTAAGCTATTAATATAGAAAACAATATTTACTGAGTTTATCTGTCACCCCCAAATCAATCATTCTTAAAGAGCATAAAGAATTGCCTATACATTTCTTGCTAAATCAATCCTGGGAAAAGCTATGTTGTTACGGCATTTATAGCAAAGGAGCATTTCACACATATTAATCAGCTGATGTGCTAATTAGGATTACAGTTTGCTCGTCTGCTTCTGAGATGGCCAAGATAAAGGACCCTAATTTCTTGAAGATGTCGTGAACACTTCGAACTCATTCCTTTTCTCCTCCGATGATCCTTTTTTTCTTTAACAAGGCTTTGTAAATCCTTAGAGTTGCTTATTTAAATCCTTAGATTTTCTTTTCAGCATACAATTTGTTTGCACAGTATTTAAAAAGATAATTGTGATTTATCCAGGAACCATGTTTATATTTGGGTGGGTTAACAAAAACAATCAGATCTAAACAGCATTTGGCAGCTGCTTGTGCAAATAAAGTTGAAAGAAATTGAGTGTAAAATTGACATTTTACCCTTTGTAATATAAACATACAGAGTTGTTTTGGTCTGGGAGAAATAGCTGGGTACATCAATATGTCAATCAGAGGTAAAGCTGAGGGCAGCATACCCAATGTTAAACTTGAAATGGTGTGAGGTAATGATTGCTACTATTTAATAATATTCTGATAATAGATGGGTAAATTTAAGATTTTTCTATTGAACAAACACACTATTAAATCGCTTATTACACATATTTTATGGAAATAACTGGGAAAAAGACACTTGTCAAGTATATACCAAACTATCAATATTAGCAGCTTTGAAGCAGTGGACTTAGAAAATCTTTTTATTAATAGGGGAAACAGGCATATGTCGAGAGCTTTTGTTTGATAACTGGAAAGCAGGAAGTTGTATCAAAGGATGCAGCCATAGCTCTCCACAAATGTAAACACCCCTCTCACACACACAGTTTCCACCAATGTATCAGGGACAGCAATTTTACGATTTTTTTCACATGCTGGTCATGGTTGCATTTTCCTGCTGTAGAGTTTTCGGGTTTTCTTATCCCTTTTCACATGAACCTCTCTGACACTCCCAAGCACTGCCAGCATGTCATAGAGAGCAGGGGAATGCTTATATATATATATATATATATATATATATATATATATATATATATATATATATATATATATATATATATATATAGTGTGTGTGTGTATGGGTATGTACTGAAACATTCCAAATGTCTAAGATACCATATTTATACTAAAAACACCATTGGGTGCTCTGTTAGCTTATTTTACTGCCATTTATTACAATAAACAAACTTTCCATGTTTCAGAGGAACATGCACTTATATGTACTGTAAGTGAGACTAAAAGAAAAATAATAATACCATAGGAAGGATGCAATTTTGAGTTACATGCATGACCAGGAAAAGCAAAAGGGTAATGTCACAGCATATAAAGGTGTGTCTGTACAGTATAAATGGATGCCATTTTTGCACGGAAGATTTATCGCTGATTCTTTGACAACTGGTGGGGGCGTCATATTGAAAGAGTCAGACATCAATAAAAGGTTATATTTTATTGTGAAGAACAATTTTAGAGGCAACATTAAGATATTTGTTGTCTTATTTTCAAGAAAATTGAAAGAAAACACAGGAGGACTTGATTTAAGAGGTCTGCATGGTGAACAACACTGCCAATCTGACAATTCCCTCAAATGAAAAAATAAACCAAAACATATACAATAGAGCTTTTATTGGATTTTTGAATCTTAAGTGTTTTCTTTGTGTGCTTAATTTTAACACATTGGTAGAAAGAAGTACATATGCAATGTGCAATAAGAAGGCAATGAATTGTTATGTACCATAAAGGTGCTTCCAATATCTTTTTTTCTGTTGAAGTACTTTCTTCAGAGTTGGTCATATATCAAATGAAAAGATCCTTAGACTTCCTTATTGACCTTCCTTATTATCCGATTTATTCATCTTAAGTGCATCTAGGCACAAATACAGAGGTTCCTCTTATCTGGAATCCCCTGCCAACTGTAAGACAATGTACAATGCAGGAGAGAGATCAGCATGATTATTATTGCTCTATTGCTATTCCCAGGCAAGGATATGTCAGCAAGGATGTCAAATCCTTCCGTAACAACCTCATTTGTTTTTTAATTGCTGGTTTAAAGTAGTATTGATAAATCAGATAGTTATTATAGTGTTTGTGTTTATTAAACCTTACTGTCCTGTAGATTTATCAGTATGGACGTCTGACATGGCAGACATGTGGTGAATTATCCTTGTTCTAAAAGCTTGCATTTTTCCTACAATGTTTCTATTGGAGCATTTCACACAAAAAAACATGTCTAAATGTCAGCACATTCCCCTTTCCATCTATCCTTCACTTACTTTCCAATCCTGTGATTTACTCACATAATCTGCCTCTCCCCCTTTCACCTCCATTTCAATGTACACTTTGTTCTGTTGGATGACCTCATATCGATTATACAATTTTTCAGAAAAAAGACCCCTAATTAAAACCTCTGTCCCCTGGAAATGAATGAGTATTTTTGGAAACATCCTCAGGTGGCAGGACAGCATAGCTCACAACTGTCTCACTTTTTGCAGTTGAAATTCCAATGTAATTTTTCTATTTCCAAATTAAAAAATTTTTTTAAGGAATGTCCACCTTTTAATTGCACAAGCCCTTTTCGAGGCCTGACCATGGCCAACTTTACACAGTTGCTCCTTTCGGTTTTTCTTATAATCTAAGAGAAAGACGGAGGTCTGAAGTGTCTATTTTTGCTCCTCTGCGCACCTTCATCACTCATTATAAAGAGAGATATTTATTTATCTATATTTACTTAATCAATAAGGAATGAATTTTCCGTATTGGTCCAAATATAAGCCTCACCCGCATATAAGCCGCACCGGTAAAGTTCAAGGGGAAAACATAGAAAAAAGATAGTACTCAAATATAAGCCGCACCCGTAAAATTGGAGAGAAAAAGACTCTCCATTGCAAGAAACAGGCTTTCTAATTAGCACTGTAGCTTTTTTTGCAGGTTACAGGCTTTACAGGATGTTAGAATCACTAAAACCGTAAATCGCTATTCAATACAGCAGTCTCATGCACGAAAATCAGCACCATTAACTTGCAATCATGCAAATTGGCAGTAATTTTGCGTTTGCGATTACAAGCCGCACACGTAGCAAGCAAAGTTGGCAAATCGGCAATGATTTTTTTTTACGGTCGCGAATATAAGCCGCACCCGTAACTCGCAAGCTCAAAAATCGGAAAAAAGGTGCGGCTTATATTCGGACCAATACGGTAGTTCTTGAATAAATTAATATACTTTACCTCTTTGTAATTAATATACCAAGTGATCAATAGCCTGAAGAACTAACAATCTGTTTATATTTTCCGGCACCATACAATGTACAGTTTGAGTGTTGGTGCTCTGGTGATAAAGTGTAATGAATGTCCCAACTGTGCATTAGAAATTATTTGTGTGCGCGAGGGAAATCCGTTGCTGTAGTTGTGTTAATTGTAGATTTGTAATGTTATTAATGTATTAATCGTCTCTCAAGCATTTTCCGTCATTTGTAATAGTGTATTTTGTAGTTTGTTCGTTCCTGTGTGAAAGTGCTACACGTTTGGCAGTGTTTTGCGCGGTCTGGGTCGTGTAGCCTTGTTTCGTTTTTTTCGGCGCCCATTCTTTTTCTCGCTTAGGCGATTTTCGTGTGGTGAAAGTCGTCAAAATCGCCTCAAATTCGCATTCCACCTCACTTCCAGACGTCCTGGCTGTCACTCTGTGCTGTGGGCGATGTTTTTGTTGGATTTATTTGTATTTTCTTTGTGTTTTTTGGATTTATGTGGTTCGGCCGATAACCTCGTATTTTTGCTATGTCGTATTTTTTTTTCAAAGTCCTGCATCTCGTAATGCGCCATTATAGAGATTGGTAATGTTATTAATGTGTTACGCGACTCGCAAGCATTTTCCTTAATTTGCAATAGTGTATTTTGTAGCTTGTTCATTCTTGTGTGAAGGTGCTACGCGTTTGGCAGTGTTTTGCACAGTCCGGGTTGTGTAGCCTCGTTTTGATTTTTTCTGTGGCCATTTTTATTCTCGCTTAGGCGATTTTCGTGTGGTGAAAGTCATCGAAATTGCCTCAAATTCGCGTTCCACCTCACTTCCAGACGTCCTGGCTGTTCCCCCGTGCTGTGGGTGATATTTTTGTTGTATTTAATTTTATTTTATTTGTGTTTTTTTGTTTTTTGGGGATTTTTTTGCAGTTTGGTCGTTAACCTCGTATTTTTCCTATCTCGTAGTTTATTTTTTCAAAGTCCCATGTCTCGTATTTTTTTTTTCAAAGTCCCGCATCTTGTCAAGTGCTTGGAGGCTAATGCGGTCGGGCATTTACTAAGTGTTTGATGGCTAAGCCCCGCGTGTTTCATTGCCTTCACCTTTGGTGCTCATTGCCTTTGTGCTGCGAGTATAATTGACTTGACAGCTCGCCTCGCTATGCTCGCCTCGCAGGCGATGAGCGCCGCAACTCGTACACACCGCTCAAAGTGTGATGACGTCTCGCAGTTTGACAACTATTATATGTGATATGTGTCTGTACTAATCAGTGTGCACATATTTAGGAGGTGCGTCTCTGAAACATAGTTTACAGAACAATGAATGGCTGTTACACCAACTAATTGTGCATACCTTTTAAAAAATACAAGTGTTCCTCATTGGCCACATACATTGTTTGAAGGTATGGAATAGTTTGTTATGGGAGTTGTTAGGTTTCACAAATGTGAATGTGGTCTAATTTATAATTTCACATGCGCAATCCTTTCAGAGCTGTTAGTCCCACAGTCTCTGTGTGATTCTGCCCATTTAAAATTAGCTTGGTGATTTTATGCTATAGAGCAAGGGTGGGCAAATTTGGTCCTGGAGGGCTACACACATGCCTGGATTTGATGATATCCCTGCTGTGCATAGGTGAGTCAATCACTTCCTCAGTCATCCTGATTGCACACAAAGGATATATTCAAATCCAGGCATGTGTGTGGCCCTCCAGGACCAAACTTGCCCACCCCTGCTATAGAGAAAAAAATATTGGTACTCTTTGCATATGAGCTACTATATACAGTGGATATAAAAAGTCTACACACCCCTGTTAAAATGTCAGGTTTCTGTGCTGTAATAAAATAAGACAAAGATAAATCATTTCAGAACTTTTTCCACCTTTAATGTGATCTATAAACTGTACAACTCAATTGAAAAACAAACTGAAATCTTTTAGGTAGAGGGAAGAAAATTTTTAAAATAAAATAATATGGTTGCATAAGTATGCACACCCTTAAACTAATACTTTGTTGAAGAACCTTTTACATTTTATTACAGCACTCAGTCTTTTTGGGTATGAGTCTATCGGTATGGCAAATTTTGACTTGGCATGATTTGCCCACTCTTTTTTGCAAAAACACTCCAAATATGTCACATTGCGAGGGCATCTCCTGTGTACAGCCCTCTTCAGATAACCCCACAGATTTTCAATCCGATTCAGGTCTGGGCTCTGGCTGGGCCATTCCAAAACTTTAATCTTCTTTTGGTGAAGCCATTCCTTTGTTGATTTGGATGTATGCTTTGGGTCGTTGTCATGCTGAAAGATGAAGTTCCTCTTCATGTTCATCTTTCTAGCAGAAGCCTGAAGGTTTTGTGCCAATATTGACTTGTATTTGGAACTGTTCATAATTCCCTCTATCTTAACTAAGGCCCCAGTTCCAGCTGAAGAAAAACAGCCCCAAAGCATGATGCTGCCACCACCATGCTTCACTTGGGGATGTGCAGTGTTGTTTTTGCACCAAACATATCTTTTGGAATTATGGCCAAAAAGTTCAACCTTGGTTTCATCAGACCATAACACCTTTTCCCACATGCTTTTGGGAGACTTCAGATGTTTTTTTGCAAAATGTAGCCTGGCTTGGATGTTTTTCTTAGTAAGAAAAGGCTTTCGTCTTGCCACTCTACCCCATAGCCCAGACATATGAAGAATACGGGAGATTGTTGTCACATGTACCACACAGCCAGTACTTGCCAGATATTCCTGCTACTCCTTTAATGTTGCTGTAGGCCTCTGGTAGCCTCCAAGACCAGTTTTCTTCTTGTCTTTTCATCAATTTTGGAGGGAGCTCCAGTTTTTGGTAATGTCACATATTTTCTCCACTTGATGATGACTGTCTTCACTGTGTTCCATGGTATATCTAATGCCTTGGAAATTCTTTTGTACCCTGCTCCTGACTGATACCTTTTTAACAATGAGATCCCTCTTATGCTTTGGAAGCTTTCTGTGGACCATGGCTTTTGCTGTGGGATGCGACTAAGAACATTTCAGGAAAGACCAACTAGAGCAGCTGAACTTTATTTGGGGTTAATCAGAGGCATTTTAAATGATGTCAGGTGTATGCTGACTCCTATTTAACACAATTTGGAATGTGATTGCTTAATTCTGAACACAGCTAAATCCCCAGTTATAAGAGGGTGTGCAGACTTATGCAACCACATTATTTTTTTATTTTTTTTTCTTCCCTCCACCTAAAATATTTCAGTTTGTTTTTCAATTGAGTTGTACAGTTTATAGGTCTTATTAAAGGTGGAAAAAGTTCTGAAATTATTTATTTTGGCTCATTTTTTTACAACACAGAAACCTGACATTTTAACAGGGGTGTGTAGACTTTTTATATCGACTGTAGGTGCGCTTTCAGGGCTCATTTTCAGAAAATTCATGTGAAGCACAGGTCATTAAGTCAAAAAGATTGATTCACCTGTACTCAGTTCCTCATTTTGTTTTTTCTTAAAGTCTAAGGCCCTCATTCAATTGCGATTTGGCCAATTGAATAGGGCTCTAAATAAGCACATAGCATACATTTTTAAAGAAGTTATTAGTTAGTAAAGACGTTGCTTTTGGATAGAAGTTCACTAACTAAAAACTTCTTTAAAAAAATATGCTATGTGCTTATTTAGAGGCCTATTCAATTGGCAAAATCGCAATTTAATGAGGCCCTAAGAGGAAGATGGAGGTCTGGAGTGTCAATTATACATTACTAGCGACTTGCCCGGCGCTCATGGCGACCCTCTCGTCTATTTTTGCTCCTATGAGCACCTTCGTCATTCATTATCAGGAGAGATATATATTTATCTGTATTAATGAGTCAAATGTGCTTTTCAAGTCAAAATGATTGATTCACCTGTACTCAGATACAATATCCTGAAAATGTGGCCTGGATCTAGTCTCTTAGGATAGTGTGTTTGATCCATTGGTGTAGATGATATTTCCAATTTATTTTAATTTCAGTTTAAATTGAGTGTGTTCTTAATTAAAACAGTCCCCCTACTTTGATATCTTTATTTCAATGGACAAAAATGAGTCTGCTATAACACAAACACTGCAAGTAGTTGCTTTTAAAGGACTCTTTTAAGGTCATTTTAGAGGCTAAAAATGAATACACTAGTAATTTAAATTTCATTTTACCTTTTGTTTTAAAAAAATGTAATCTCTAAAGACTTATTTAGAGCAGACAGCTGCGACAACTAATGCCCAATTTTAGTATATAAATGAGCTCCACTGTGGGTACGACTCATGCATTGAAAAAGATCAGAAAGTTGATTAGGCCTTCTGGGCTTGTAGATTCTGCCAAAATCTTTTAAATATGTTTTAAAAAAATCCCTTGTTATAATGGAGCTTAAATGGAAAAAACATTAATTTAGGAAACTAAAATCTAAATATATCCTTTAAGGCTTTATATATATTGTTGTAAATGTGCCTCTTTTAGTGAATGTTTTATAATAAGGTGGTGGATAAACTTTACTGCTTCATGAATAAATTGTAAATATAGAAAAAAATATATAAATGCTGCAAATGCACATAGGTGGTTCAAACTATATATTTAGGGCCCTATTAAATTATCCCTCGTAGTTCTCTCGGTGCTCGCAAAAGGCAGTTTTCCTGCTGTTTAGAGTACCGAATCTCTCGCAGCCTGCTTTGCGATATGACTGCGAGAAAATGGCCGAGAATAGGCTCCGAGAGAGCTACGTAGCCTTAAATCTACGCATGATTCTCGCATATCGTAAGAATCCCTACGTGGACAAAAAGTGCACGCAAGGGATCCGAAAGCCTCTACGTACTGCCTCGGAACAGCCCGATACAGCAGTGTGAGGCTCCCCCCTGCACCCTATACACATCCCCATGCTTCAGGGGTCTCTATCAGGACCCCTGCAGCATCCCCACATTAACCCCTTGCAGCGGGGGTCCCTGATCTGCATAGATCAGGGACCCCGCTGCATTTAAAACTTTTAAATTCCCCACCGCGGCTCCTTAAAGGGGCCGCGGCACACTATTATTCAATCCCGGCCGCGGCATCTAAAATTAACCCCCCTCTATGCTGGGGGTCCCCATCGGGACCCCCGAAGTGTCCCCATATAAACCCCCTGCAGCGGGTTCAATTTTAAATTTCCCGCCTCGCAGGTCCTTAAAGGACAGTAAAGGTCCTGAAAGGACTCGCACTAAAAATATTAACCCCAACTATAATTAGCCCTATAACTCATGGTGGTCAATACAGACCACCATAAGCCTTAATTAACCCATTAACTCATGGTGGTCAATACAGACCACCATAAGGCCTAAATTAACCCATTAACTCATGATGGTCAATACAGACCACCATAAGGCCTAAATTAACCCATTAACTCATGGTGGTCAATACAGACCACCATAAGGCCTAAATTAACCCATTAACTTATGGAGGTCAATACAGACCACCATAAGGCCTAAATTAACCCATTAACTCATGGTGGTCAATACAGACCACCATAAGGCCTTAATTAACCCATTAACTCATGGTGGTCAATACAGACCACCATAAGGCTCTATTTAACCCCATCAGTCCCATAAGGGTATATTATTACCATTAGGGCCTGTTACAACCCAACATTAACCACATAAGTGCCATGATGGTCCTCAAGGACCATCATGACACTAACTACAAACACTACACTATAACCCCCAATAAACCATTTAATCTAAACTAACCCCCCTCTACACTAATCTATTAACACTTACACTACCTACCTACACTACCTACCCCCTAATAAACCTCCCCAACACTCTAATTACAAAAAAAACCTACCTTACAGAAAACAAAAAACCTACCTTACAGAAAACAAAAAAACCTAACTTACCGAAAACAAAAAAACCTACAGTACAGAAAACAAAAAAATACATTACAACCCCACTCCCCACTACAGAAAATAAAAAAATGACACACCTGAAAAGGAAAGACAGATAAACACAATACAATACATACATATAATACATATAATACATTACATACAATACATGACATTACATACATTACATATAATATATTACATATATTACATATAATATATTACATATATTACATATAATATATTAAATATAATATATTACATATAATATATTACATATAATATATTAAATATAATATATTACATATAGTCCAAATCAAATACCCCCTATCTATCTAACATACAATCTATTTAATTTAAAATAAATCCTAACTATATCAAATACATCCCCCTATCTATCTAATATACAAATCCTAACTACATACACAGACCCTTATTCTAAAATAAAATAATTACAGTCCTAACTACACAGACCCTAATTCTAAGCTTAAATAAAATAATTAAGACCACTTACCTTTAAGATGTTGCTTCAGATCACTAACCTATGGGTCAAACAAAACAAAATAATTAGTACAAAACATTAACATCAAATAAATAAACATTATATACATTCAAAATAATATACTCACCTTTACATCATGTCCCGTCATTGTTTAGCTCTTCCGGCGTGGCCCTGTTAAAAAAAAACACAATACCTGAATACATTAATACAATATATAAACAATAAATAAAATAAACATATAAACATCTAAATATACATTTAACTTACCTCCCCGCGATGTCCCCGGCCTTCTCTCTTTCAGCCCCGGCTGGGCCGCGGAACCATCCGCGCTCTAAAAAAAAACAAAAAAAAAACTAACGGAGGTCTGCACTGACAGACCTCCCCGACGTTAATGAGCCTCCCGGAGTCCTTTCCGGGAGGAAATTGGCATTGGCGGCTTGTGATACCATTAAGGGCCAGTGTGGGTGGGCGGGTGAAAGCAGAGTGGTCAGACAAATACCAAATCACTTGAAAAGGAACTGACAAGCCACTCCAGTATCACCTGTCATAATCCTGTTAGGCCCTCAGGGGAATATTCCTACTCCACAGTATCACTAATTGGACTTGGTCTGTGTATTAACCCTTTATTATGCCTAGATTGTAGATGTAGTATTATATGATATCTAATGCTATTAGGACTATTATTCCTCTTAATATGTATGGATCTATTGCAATATCATGGGTGTGGTGTGGTGTGGGCGGGTCCCGAGAGAGCAAGGGGCTAGAATAAAACAAAGGGGATGCCTACAGGAGCCAATATAATAGTCTAGAATAAGCATGATGCATAGCTCCTAAAAGGGTCACATGTGGTCAGAACAGAGCTGCAACCTGACTGATGAAAAAAAGGATCATCACAAATCACTACATGTAACTGAAGAAACCATTAGAGTGCATGGCACTTACACCTTGTCTTGACCTGCAATGGAACAGGTGATTCAACCTCTGGCCTGTGTAATCCTATCCAGTTTCAAATATACAGTGCGGTCGGCAACATTGGAAAAAATAAAAAATGGTCAAAAAAAAAAGGCGGAGGAGGATAAAAAAAACAACTAATGTCAATGCATTTACAGTACAGTGCTAAATACTGTACCAATAAACCAACTCACCTGATTCCCAGCTGCAAGCATTACTAACTATTAGCTAGGTCTCTCAGTAATATGGGCAAATAGCCATTAATACGGATAGGACACAAAGGTCAGCAGCCAGATTCACTGTCACTTACATCAGACCCAAGGATCTGTTAATGCTGGCTGACATGCCATTGTGAGACTTTGCAAGTCCACCGCCATAGCGGTATTAGTCTACATTTCATCTAACAACAATCATGTCTGAGATATCTGGCTAAATGAGGCTTTAAGATTGTGGGAAATACATGTTAAGGGGAGGGGGGGGAGCTGTCATTGAAGGAATGTCTACCTGAGAGGCACTGGGAAAACCTTACACCTCATACATTTCCTTCACAATGCTAACAGATGCAGAAGATGCCTTCAAGGACCTGAATTGTAACTAAAACAAAACAAATGGGACAGGAAAAAAACGGTCTGCAGCATCTCTTCCCAACAGCATTCCTCAGTGACCATCAATCGGTGGCATGTTCAACAGAACCCTACGTGTCCCTACAGAGAAGAGGATCATGGCCCATGGGATGGGAGGTAGCCATCTGCATACAAAATATCACCATGACATAGGCCAAGATCCAAGACTCTGTAGCCAGGCTAGATTAGGTTAATATTGTGACCAATTGATTGTCACCGTTGAGAAGGCCCAAACATGTCCGCATCCGCTAGGTCCTCCTCCGCCTGGGCGCAGGGCCAGCATGGTCCGCTCCCGGATGCCGTTTTCCCACTGTTGGTGGTGGCGGAGAGGGGGAAGGTAGTGGCGGCCAACAGCGCAATAACGAAGCCCGCCAAAAGCCTCTCAGCCAATTACATACGCACTTGCCGACCCCTGTTAGGCCTCACAGCCAATTATATACGCACTTGTAGTTAGGCCGCTAAGTGCGTATGTAAGTGGCTGAGAGGCTTTTGGCGGGCCAATGTGGCCAATAGCGCAATAACCAGCCAAAAGCCTCTCAGCCAATTACATACGCACTTGGCGGACCGTGTTAAGCCTCTCAGCCAATTACATACGCACTTGGCGGCCTGACATGGCCAAGTGCGCATGTAATTGGCTGAGAGGCTTCTTGCTGTAAAATCATCAGCTGGAATGCAACGTCAAGATCCACAGGTGACCAATTCCAATGCTGTAATTAACGTGCCGGATACCAGGTAATGTAATCAACAACCTATATAACGCCATCCCCAACAAGTCATCAGCACGTCTGAAACAGCATGGATTCTCAACAAGTGAGAGGGATGCTGGAGAATCTGAATGGGCGGATGAATTTAATTTATTATTGTGAGTACCACATGACACAGAATGGAGATCCGGAAGCAAGGTGTTTAAATGAAGGATTGTTGGGGAGTGGCAGAGTGGAGTGTCTGGGAGTGGATGAGGGTGTGAGTGGTGATGTGATCCATGCTGGGGCAGAACCAAGACAGGCAAGGGAATTACCACAGGCCATGCCTAGTATCGTGGTGGGGGATCAGGGAGAAGAGAGAGCTCCAGTAGCACAGGGATCCCGGGATATAGGGCCACCTGCAGACAGAGAGGCTGACAATGATGTTGGTGATCAGTTGTTGGGGGAAGAAGTACAGGACATGATGGCTCAGGCAGAAGGGGGGAACCTGTCCAGGAGCCCGTGAGGAGGCAAAGGGCACCCAATGTGTACAGGGAGAGACTCACATTAGAGGGGTTAACTGATGGGGAGGTGAATGAGCATTTTCAGCTGACCCGAGCCTCGCTCAAGGACCAATAAAGCAATCCCAGGAATGACACGGATGTTAGCTGCAACACACCTCCTTGCCTCTGGTAGCTTTCAGAACACCCTCAGCATAGCTGGAGGCATGTCTCAGCCAAGCTTCTCCAATTGTCTGAGTGCATTCCTCCATGCTATTGTTTGGAAAGCTACCAGATACATCAGATACACTAACACTGTGGAAGAGATCTCAAAGGTGAAGGTAGATTTCTACCGATTAGGAGGTGCACTCAATGTGCTCGGTGCTATTGATTATACCCATGTAGCACTGATACCTCCTAGAGAGCAATCAATGTACAGATTGTATTCGATTTGAACATGCGCATACAAAGTGTGTATGCAGGCTTTCCGGGAAGTGCTCACGACGCCCATATCCTGCGTCAATCCGGCACATATGAGATATTTGAGGCCGGCAAATTTCCATCTGGATGGCTACTATGACTGGATACATTAACACATAAGGTATATCATGTTTTCCTCTATTGCTCCGATATTCACATGTGCATTACGGAGTAATAATACTGAAGCCAGACCATAATAGCTCATTGCTGCCCATAACCCTGTGTTAGCTTGGCCAAACAGTATGCAGTTCACAACAACATATGACAAAAAACACAATTGATTAATCATTACGTATATGTTCTGATGCATTACCTTGTATCCTGTGACATGGACATCTCTAGCCTTCATAACGTGTTGTGTGTTATTGTAAGGGTTATGTAAGTGAGATGGATTCAGAATGCATCTGATAGAGGAGAATTAATAGTGTTTGGAAAACATTTTCTTGCATGAATATATCCCGGAATAAACATGAATTAGCTTACCTTGAAGTTATCAAAATCTCCTAGGTCTTTTGGCATTTGTGTTTGATCGTGTACTCCCCTCAAATTCCACCCGAGTTAGCATCACATATAAATTCAGAATAACACACTATCATTCTTCACCTCAGTGACTTCTGTCATATGCTCGGTACAATAACTGCAACAGTTACTTCCTGTGCTATCTACCAGAAGGGTCACAATATGTACCCTGTTCTATTTCCCTTGTGTCCCCGCCTCATGTAAGCGTCCTGTGGGTGTGACCATCTGGATTTGACATTTGTGCAAATCACATTGTAATTGAACTGAAGCTTCATAAAGAACACATGTATTCATACACTACTAATTATCTTCTATCTTATACATTCATGATCCAGCTCCCTTACATATATCTTTAACTGTGTGTTAGCCACAGGGATGTGTTTATAGGTCATGATGATGATATTTGGGCATATACTTTGTCAAACATCACAACATCCTATTCATGTCAACATGTCACTCTTTGTTTCCATCAGGAGATGCAGGATATGGGTGTTTGCCGTGGTTGTTGACCCCTGTGAGCAATCCCCAGACTTGGACAGAGATGCGGTATAATTCCTGCCGGAATGTAATTGAGCGCACCTTTGGTGTACTAAAGATGTGTTTCAGATGTTTACATTCCACTGGGGGTGCTCTACAATACAAGCCCGAGAAAGTTTGTCACATCATTCTTGCTTGCTGTTGTCTGCACAATATAGCAGTACAGGCCAACTGTCTGGGGGACATTGATGCGGCAATGCTACATGGGGAGGAAGAGGCTTTACCTCCCCCTGTAGTGGATAATCTGGGGTCACAACAACGTACCCGCCTCATTCGTGAGTACTTCACATGTAAGTACATTCCCAATATGAATGGAATACAGTCTAATGTATCTGGATTATGCCTAACTCCAAAATCCACCTTGAACCATGACCCTATTCAAACAGAATTCCAACCAATCCACAGTAGAGGAGAGTTCCCTGATATGATGTATGTACACTGAAACAAGCCACACAATCAGTTACAGGTAAGTAAGCACACTTTCCCATACACATTTTAAGTACTGACAATTCTAAACATCAATGGCATAGATAATTGGAGTGGATTATATATCCCACTATGGACCAGTATTGTTCACATCATATGATCCTGACAAACCACTTGAAATGGGGATCAATATGTCAAAGATAAATAACATACACACATACTTTGGAGGTCAAGAACCAGTCACAATAACACAAAACAGAGTCCTCTGGTTATTTTCTCATGATTAGAGTTTATTCAGTAGGATCAAATGTGGTTTAGCAGCCAAACCCAACATGGTGGCTGCTGCTGACCGGCTGGAGAACTGACTACTACTAAAATATATCCAGACACAGCCTTTTAGACTTGTTTACATGAGACATTGCAGAAATCCATATTTCTCACTGTCTAGCAACATGGCATAACCCACTAACAGGCAATAACATTTTAATAATAATAGATATCCAATATGAATAGAACCCATACTTTGTTCAAATCTGTGAGTACATCTACTTTAGATGATACACTTGTGTGCAGTGAATAATGATTATTAGACCTTGGGGGTGAGTGAAATATCCATATCCATATTTGCTATGTCTAGGGCTTTGTACTTGTCTCTAACTGAAATTGCTAAGTCATGGGTCATGTAGACTTAACTATTTCATAACTTATATTGTATGCAAATAGAAAATACTGGTTGAATGCTTATATCCCAGCCACATATCACACTAACTGGAAAGAGTGCTAATTGTGTATCTATATACGCTACAAATGTAAGGATACTTGTATTTCCAAACCAAATACAATTCATATCAATATTAAAATTATAACATTCCTGCAGATATGTAACGAGGATATGTGTAATGCATGAGATATATATATGTGTTTAATAATCAGATCTCATCTCGATATTCAAGGCAAAATGTTTGCAGTGGCTAATTTGTGACTGTAATCCTCACATCATATTAACCTTGCAGAGCTGCTGCCATGTGTCAACTCTTCTTTCAACAACCTAGACATGGAAAAACATGAACAGCAAAAGAACAACTGCTACATCAATGTAAACTCATAGTAAGTATTTGCAGAATAATATGGCCATATATGCTGAAGGACACAAATAACACATCAATCACTCTATTAATGTAAGCCTATCTCTCTCTTTCCAGAATACATCACATAGGTAAACGGTGATAAATAATGATCCACAGTGCATGTGTCCTGGTGGAGCAAATCACCTTGTGGATGAGCTTGGGACCGCATCCAAGGTAAAACACCACATTTGGCTCTCCAAATATGCATTAATGTGTAATCTATGTGATATTCCTACATCATTAGTCATCAAATATATCATTCCTCATTATCTGCCAGATGAGTAGCTTGTGTCATATTAATGGAAAGAACAGTGAAGATGTATGTATGAAATGACCAGCATATATTGGTATGTGATGAAGCAGGCACTCATGGAGCATGTGTAATGTTAATATTGACATGTTCCTTGTATGTTTGTTTCAGATCGCAAAGATGAGTCCCATTCCACAGTCAGAACAAGGAATGATGAGCATTCCCACATTCCATGACCGTGCTATTGTGCGTTGCATCATGTATGTTCATATGCCATAGTCGATCATGCGTTGCATCGGGTGTGATAACACATCCTCTACATAGATTTATATGGACCTATTGCTTTAGACATGCTATTCTTTCCTCTACTTGGACTATTGTGAAGCCTGTATCATACTTCCTTCCAGTGCTGATGTGATCCTCCCTGTACATGTGGGGAAGAGTAACTCTAGCCTTGGAACATAACTGTTAATGAGGTTCCGTTTATGTTCAGTTATGCATATGCAACAGCAGATAATAGAGATGCTCATTCACAGAACAGAATACACCTCAAACTGGCCAGTTTGTTGTGAGTTCCGCTAACACATGAAATTAGTTTGAACACACTGATATGGTCCTGGTCAGGTCCCCATCTAAGTGTCCAAACTTAGGTATGTAGAGTCTGCTCTCATAGTGGAATAGCATTTCCAGCGAACTGACCTATGGGGGTTCTAACATTGACTGATTGAGCGCTTGCACCTCTGCAGTTGCATAGGAGTGTATGTTGCACGCACACACACAAGACTACAGATTACTTCTCCCCATAAGTATATCTCCTTATTCTGTATTGTTGTTTTTGGATATTGATTGTTATCATGATATAACTGAAATTGCCTCATGTTGGATGATGCACTGTATACCCCCCCTCAACTGATCATCTATATCAATGTCATCCCCCCTGCCTGCATTCTGTCCCTATGTCCCTATTTTCCTGTGTTACTGGAACTCTGCATCCTACCCACCTCCACCATGGTACTGAGCAGGCCTGTGGTAATTTGTCATTGTGTGGCTCTTTGTGAAAAATGAAACCGAATATTTCAGTCAATGTTGTTTGTGTAATCCTGGATAATGTTCACACTATATATTTACCATGTAACAAGTACATTACCCTGAAAGTCAATAGATGTGCTCATCACCATCAGTTAGGGGTGTAACTTTTCTGTTCAATATGTGTTTATATTACTACATAATAATCATGAAGGTAGATTCATACCATCATTCAAGTTGAGCCCTTCAAATCATTATATACAACCCTACATGTCTAAAGACATGACTCCTGAATTCACACTCCTCTGGCTGACACCTACATCTATATTGGCAAGGTACAGATTAATGTAGTATATGTATCTCTCTAAACAAACACACATATATGTATCAAACAAGGACACTTCATTCTATCTGTATTCTGTCAATTAGAAAGCATGATATGGTACACACACACATAAACAGTGATAACAGTATAACATCATCATACTTTATTTAATACACAGAGAACAATCAGAAATGGACAAGATTGCATTCATATCATGGTTGTGGTGTGAACGGATCCCAGTATGGCAAGGGGCTGTGGCAGAGGACATCTGAAGGGGAAACAGACAACATGAGGGTAATGCATAGCATCTACTAGTGTCATTGATATAACCATTAATGTGCATTCAACAACCATATGGTTGCCAGAAAAAACAGAGACTAGAAAACATGGATCATGTGATACTAAGCGATTCCACACACAGTGTGGTCGCATACATTATTGCTGATTGGTCAATAGATGGTGTGAATCTGGAAAACAGAGAGGAGATGTTAGAACAATCATGAGCTGTTATTATAGTACATTGTTTTTGCTCTGGACTACTATAATCCAATTAACATGAACGTCATCTACGAGCAGTAATAACCATACTCATTCTGTCCTGTTCAATTAGCCTTCCAGGAATATGTTGAGGATGTGTAATACGACAAGGCATGCTTCACTGTGAACACACTTTTTCAGCAAAAAGTACTATCACTATCTACATGGAATAGTTGTGCCATGCTGATATCACATCTCATTGGTATATGGGTGGTACCAAGGACAGACAGATTACACTGTTCACATTACCCCTAAACACTTGCACATTGATCAAGATGTCAAACCAAGGAAATTAGCTATTTGGTTTGGATGACATGAAATAAATGAATCCCCTCTCATAATGTTAACGGGATGAAATGCTACAAAAACTTATGTAGAAATACTGGTTTGGATTAGCAGATCCTAATGGGACCGTGCAACTCTACAGCTGGGACACTGATTATTATAATGAAAACTCACACCAGTCATGTTCATTAGTGAAGAGATATGTAGTCATATATTGCATTTCCGATTTATCTGCAGTGGTGAATGACACTGATCAAATGCCTGTTGGGAACTGGGTTGAGTGTTTACTCACATGATGGTATTGTACTGCTCGAAGATGAAAATGTCTTCATAGTTGTGAGATTTGGCTATTAACACCTACAGAGACCAGAACAAGATATCAATCATAACAATATTCTGATTAACTACAGCATTTCATCTCAAGGTCAATCCACATTGAACATCAATTGTTGAAATGTTAAACATAACCAGACATGTACACACTCTGTAGCCAGCCAATAGTATGTCAACATCTATAACAATCAGTATTCTATGAGGAGTGATCAGGGGAAGGCCACTCTAGCCTAGAGGGATGTATTGCCAGCCAGGATGGCGCTGCGAAGGCGGCACTGCCTCTCGCTCAGTCGAAGCATCCTTTCATCCATTTGTTGTCGTGCCTGGTAATTTCTGTTACACTGGGCCAATATCTCACACAATTAAGTGGTTACTGGTCCCCAGGTGAGCACTGAAAGGCAGGAGTTGGCTGTCTGGCTGGTGGAGGAGATGGTGACTCAGCGGGTGCCGACTCTGCGGGTGGCACCCTGAGGGGGGCACCACTGAGGGTGGCACCACTTAGGGTGGCATTGCTGAGGGTGGCATCGCTGAGGGTGGCACAGCAAATGGTGGGAGGTGTAAGTGTGCTGTGGCCTACCACTAGATGTAGCTATGTATACGTATTATTCTATGTGTGTGAATTATGTGATATCAGTAATTATATGTGTTGTGAATTAAGGCTTAAATTCTATAGTATTTCAAAAGATCCAAACTTACGGTACTCTTTCTCTCTCACCCACTCTCCTTTATCACAAAAAAAAAACAACAACACCTAGACCTGTGTGTCTACTTGCAAAAGCTACAACACAGTCAATGATTTTCTCTTTCTGCTCTCTTTTAAAAGCATACTGGCGTCTAGTTAAGTGTTACATATTACGTATTTCGCGCTCTTTTCACATGCAAACCTAAATTGATAAATTGATATGCACAGCCACGAAAATCAGAAGTTATCTGAGATAGCGTCCCTCGTTCGCAAATACAAAGGTGTACGAGATTGTGTCGATCGCTTGTACCTCGCAGCGTCGTAAATGGTCTCATTTTTCAAGTACGTAGGCCTTGCGTTCTCACCTCGTATTTATGAGGCTTGAATTTAATAAGGCTGCTAATGTTCCACCATGTATACATCACATATTATAATTGTCCAACTACCATTCGTCGTCACGCTGTGTTGCGTGGTGCGTACGACTTAGCGATGAGAAGCGAGGCGAGCCGTTAAACCATAGCACTTGGGGCAATGAGCGCTGCAGGCACCCATTGCTGGCGAGCCTCGCGTAGCGAGGTGAGCCGTTAAACACGTCACACGCACGACTTAGAAAAAAAAAAACACCTCAGAACCAACCTTAACGTAACAAACACCAACACGCACTAAGAATCCGACTATAACGGCCGACACGCGCGCAACTAAAAACAGTGAAAATACACCAAATACTCACACAAATTACATACAAAACTTACCCATAGCAAGGGGGGCACCCAGGACCTCTGAAAGTGAAGTTACACCTCCATTTAAGTCCAAATTCCCGAGTTCAGACACACGAAAATCCGCTAAGCAAGAGAAAAAATGGCCACCAAAAAAATGAAAACGAGGCTCACAGCCCAGCTTCGTACAAATTAGCCAAGAAGGGATCCGAGATAAGCTCGGAAACCCGCATTATCCCCAGGGGATCTCATTAACCCTGTCACTCATGGGGGTCAATACAGACCCCCATAAACCCATCATTAACCCTGTCACTCATGGGGGTCAATAGAGACCCCCATAAGCCCTTCATTAAGCGTGTCACTCATGGGGGTCAATACAGACACCCATAAGCCTCTATTTAACCCCATCAGTCCCATAAGGGTATATTAACACCATTATGGGCCTGTTACAACACTACATTAACCACATAAGTGCCATGATAGTCCTCAAGGACCATCATGACACTACGTATAAACACTACACTGCACTATACCCCCCCAATAAAACATTAAATATCAACTAAACACCCTCTACACTAACCTATTAACACCTACACTACCTACCCCCTATTAACCCCCACCACTCTAATTACAGAAAATAAAAAAGCCTTAAGTCTCCAAAAAAAAAAATCTACATTACATGAAATAAAAAACAACTACATTACACAAAATAATAAAACCTAAGTCACAAAAAATAAAAAAAGGAACATTACAGAAAAAAAAAACTTTACAACCCCCCACCTCACTAGAGAAAAAAAAATACACACCTGAAAAGGAAATACATATAATACAAATACATACAATACAAATACAAATACATACAATTACAATACAATTACATAAAATGACAATACAATACACCACTATCTAATATACATTACACAATCTATCTAAATAAATAGTATAATCTAATATACATCCTATCTATATAATAATACATACCCAATCTATCTAAATAAATACCTTAATCTAATATACATCCTATCTATACAATAATACATTCCCAATCTATCTAAATAAATACCATAATCTAATATACATCCTATCTATATAATAATACATTCCCAATCTATCTAAATAAATAACACAATGTAATATACAATCCATCCTATGCTATCTATATAAAACCCCTAGCTAACATACAATAAATGCTATCTATATATTAACTAATCTAAGTCTAAGCTAAAAGAAAAAAATTAAGACCACTTACCTTTGCACATGTTCATTGCGATCAGCCACCTACGAAATTTTTTTTACAAAAAATGAGTGCAACACGTTTACACTAATAAAATAAACATTATAGATATTCTATACATTCAAGACATTCTATACATTATATACATTCTATACATTCTAAATATTCTACTCACCTTTCCGCCATGTCCCTTCTGGCATTCTTTCAATCCTTCTCCGGCACGGCACCTGTTAAAAAAAAACAACATTAATACACATACATCAAAATAAAATAAACATAATCTACATTATACTTACCTACCCGCGATGTCTCCGGCCTCCTCCGGATCCTCTTCTGCCACGCCCTGTAAAAAAAAATATATATATATACTTACATCCGCACTCCCGGACATCCCCGACGCTAATGAGGCTCCAGGATAATTTTCCGGAAGAAAATAAGCAATGGCCCCTTCTGATTGGTTGAAAACGCTGTCTATCAAATTCACCCAATCAGGAGGCGCCAATGTGTGAGTCAATCAGAAAGGGATACACCCTAAAATCCCACTCTGATTGGATAATGCACCTATCAATCTTTATTTAAACCAATCACAAGGCGCAGATGTCTTCAGCCAATCACAATGGAATACACCCCCACAGGGTGATTGGTTGGAGCCTCTGCGCATTCTGATTGGTTGCACTAACAATAGCCAATCACAATGGAATACACCCCCACAGGGTGATTGGTTGGAGCCTCTGCGCATTCTGATTGGTTGCACTGACAATAGCCAATCACAATGGAATACACCCTCACGTACTGATTGGTGAAGGATTTGCGCATTCTCATTGGCTACTGTTAAAATCAATCAATATTACAGCCAATGGGAAGGCGCAGATGTCTTCACCAATCAGTACGTGGGGGTATATTCCATTGTGATTGGCTGATGGCAATAAAGCCTTAGGATTGGTTCAAATAAAGATTGAAAGGTGTGTTATCCAATCAGCGTTGTATTTTGGGGTGTATACTTTTTTCATTGGTTCACAAATGGGGTCTTCTCATTGGCTGAATTTGATAAACAGCCTTTTCAGCCAATCAGAAGCCGCCATTGCCAATTTTAGTCTGGAACACTCCATAGGAAGGTCATTAGCGTCGGATGTGTTTCGTTTTTTTTTTGTTTTTTTTTAAAGGCGCAGATGCTTCGTAGAAGACGAGGAAGCCGGAGACATCGCGGAAAGGTAAGTATAATGTAGATTGTGTTTATTTTACTTTGCTTTATGTTTACTAATGTAATGTTTTTTTGGGACAGGAGTAAAGATGGCGGACGGAACATGGCGGACGGAACATGGAGGACGGAACATGGAGGATGTGACATGCTGGAACGGGACATGCTGGAAAGGTGAGTATAATATTTAGAATATTTAGAATATTTAGAATGTTTACAATGTTTACAATGTTTAGGTATTTCATGTAAACGTGTTGTATTAATTTTTGGAATCTTTTTTACCGTAGGTTGCTGATCTGAAGAAACATCTCAAAGGTAAGTGGCCTTAATTATTTTATTGTAGCTTACAATTAGGGTAGCTATATATATATAGATAGCATGTATTGTATATTACATAGATAGGGGGATGTATTATTAGATGGTATTGTATATAACATAGTGGGATGTATATTACATTATATAGTGGCATATATATTACATAGTGGCATTTATATTAGATAGTGGCATTTATATTAGATAGTGGCATGTATATTACATAGGGTTGTATTGTATTTTATTTACTTGTATTGTATTTTATTTAATTTAATTGTGTTGTATTTTAGTTTATTTAATTGTGTTGTATTTTAGTTTATTTAATTTTGTTGTATTGTATTATATGTATGTATTATATGTATTTCTTTTTCAGGTGTGTAATTTTTTTTACATTTTTTGTGGTGACGGGAGGTTGTAATGTATTTTTTTAGTTTCTGTAATGTTCCTTTTTTTATTTTTGGTCACTTAGGTTTCTTTTTTTGGTTCTCTAATGTACATTTTTTATTTTTGGTGATTTTAGTTTTTATTATTTTATGTCATGTAGATTTCTGCTTTTTGAGGAATTTAGTTACTTGAGGCACACAGTATACTCACATTGTGTGACAAACAGCATTTCAACACTTTCTTTTATTGACCGTCATTTTTTGACGGGCAAGTCGCTAGTTTCTTAAGAAAATGCCTCTTTGCCATGAGTTCTTCTGTACTAGATGTTTCTTTTGTTAATGCTGCATCCTTTTACTTTTGTGTTGCTGAATGTCTTCAAGTTCAGGTATTATATTTCACATGCATTATAACCTGAGTTCCTAACGAGCTTCACCATTGCATTATCTCATCTTACATCCCCTGCAGTGGACTGATCAAAAAATATGATTATAGGAATTGAAACTGTGCTTTTTGAGAGCAGAGAAAATTTCTCAGCCTCTGCTGAGTAGGGAATTGAAATCGGAGTGTAATCATTGCAAAGAAAACTCGTTTCCATTGCGTTATATCGCCACTACCACATCCATGCTGTTTTCTTCTAATATACACTTGTTTTGTAGTACAGCACATACCGATTTTCCTTTTTTTTTACATTAAAATATTATATGGACTAGGTATAGTCAATAGATGAACCTGGCCTAAATCAGGACTTTCAGACCCTTATTTCCTGACCTCATTTCATTATTATTTTTACTATAAATCCATCATGAAGATTTTAAATCATTGAATAAGCTATCAGTTAAATAGCGCTACATTCCTGAAGACTCTGTTTAGTAGAATAATCCATTTTAGGCTTGTTAGATAATTACATAAGACTGAAGTTGACATCACAACATTTCCTTTTCACAGTCCCAAAACAGGCATCTTACAGCAGGAAATGCAAGTATTGCTCTCCTGAGATGTAAACACTACTCTCCTGGCCAGTGCATCATTGATTCATCCAGGGTCCAGTAGAGACATCAGAATGTATTCTAATTAAAAACAAGTTTAATTACCTTAATTTTTGAATTGTATATATATTCATTGTATAGTGGTACTTCAATATAATTGCAGTATGTTGCCATTAAAAAATGTTGAATGGAAACATCAGATAATTGTTGGGATCATGTATTTTATCTCACTCTCCAACTCTTTATCTAGGGTCAATAAAGAATCAATGTGGTGAAATATTTAAAATAACCTCTTTAAAGAACTTCACTGTGGAATCTACTATTTTATTTTCAGTGATCTATTTCTTGAGGTGGGAGGAGACTTTGAATAAACAGGAAGCTTCTATCTACACAAAGGTTATATGACATTGACAACTCCCAGTACATTTATTATGTCCAATGGAATGCTCATTGTTTTGAACGAATGCAAACCCATTGAGATAGAAGCTACAAGAAGCAGGCTCATCAATAAAAAATAAAGCCTTCAGAAACACATAAAATAAAACTCTGTTTGTTATTTTACTTTATGTTGTGTATTTTGTTGGGTAAAAAAAAGGTTATATCTATATATTATTTACATTATATGATTTTCCATTGGTATTACTGTTACCAATGTAAAAATACACATACATTTATAGTATACCTTTCTAACATATGAAAAGTTTAAATATTTTCCTGTTAAAATTAAATAAACCTCTAAAAGTCTCATTAAATTGGGGCTACGTTTTAAAACGTAGCTCGTAACTCCAAACTTACGTGTTGCGGCTAGTAAATTAGCCCTGTAACGTTGCTTGCAGCAGACTTGCATGTTAACATGCAGGACGGACAAAAATAGGGTACATGTTAAGCAACGTTGAACTTTGCGCACGTAAATCCTTTGATCTATTATGCCCGTAACCGCTACTTGTTCAATTCAGCTATTAAATTGCAACGTGGTCACTCGAGAGCAAGCACTTAAAACGCAAACAGAGTCCAAAGCCCTACAAGTGCTCAAGAGCACCCGCAAGGAGGTCAAAGTACAATACGTGTCACTTGTAATGCAAATAAAAACTCGCTACTGTACATTTATTATAAGGGAAAGTGATGTTAGGTTTTAGAATTAATAGTACAACATTCTCAAGCAGGCAAATCGGCCCCAAAAAATACTTTATTTCATCTGTATATTTTGTGTTATATCGATCCCTGCAATGTGTTAATACATATACTGTAACTAGCATGTAATATAATATCATATTTACGGCTTTATTAATATTGCATTATATCTTGAATGTGCGTCCGATCGCAAACTGTAATTGAAGCAAGTAGGACTTCGAAATCTACCCTCCCCTTTTTCAGTGACGTAACGATAACACTCTCTTTTTCCATTGGCTCCGTAACGACATGCTTTCTTAATTGTTTGCCTGCGAGCATGCAACTCCGACGGCAGTGAACTGGTTTAGCGTCTCTCGCTCTTAGCTCGCAGCCCGCAGCCCATTTTAATTTAATAGCAACGTGGAAACACCCTTGTGACGATGAGTAGGAAATATTTTATCTAATAGGCAGCGAGAAGGTTCTGGGTCTTTCTGGTCTTTCTGGCCTTTCCTGGTCTTTCTGGTCTGTCTCGTCTTTTTCTGGTCCACTGCTCTGGTCTTGTCCGTCTGTCCTGACAGTCCTGTCTGTGAACATCTCATTCTTTGGCATAAACTTATGCCCCCTTCATATCTTCTCTATTATATCTAACTATATCTAACACTAAAAGGGTCCTAAAATGAGAAAGGATTGTTACCCTGAAATTCTATACATGCTAATGTATAAACTTGTCTAACTTTCTTATTTGTAATGGAGGTAAATTAGTCCAATATACCACAATCCTTTTGTTACCTTTTTGGGAGTGTTTCCAGAACAAAGACTAATTAGCACTTGTATTCCGGACTGTAGGTGTTAATCAATATATTGCATTATGTACCCATATTCCCTAAAACAGACTGATTGACTTTATTCAATAATGTTATCATTTAACTCTGTTACAAAACCAATTATTAAAAATGCCTATTCAGCAAACCATACTTAGCAATACTCAACATATATTGTCTTGTATCACACAATCAACAAAACTGTTTTACATCACTATTGATTGAATTTACCAATTTGATAAATTAAATTAAATGTAATCACTTTCGATATAAGACCAATAACCAATAATAATAGCTTGCCAATACCTAAATATAAAGGTTAATTAGCTTGCAATCTTACATACAATGTAACCAGCATTAATGCATATTGCTTCAATATATATTTCTATATTCTAACTGCCATATAAATTGTTATACCATATTTTGCTATTTACTGCTTTTGTATTCTAAAATACAAATATTTTTGTGAAGCAATATATAGGTGAAACACTATATGAATTTACTGTACATTAGCTTACAGGCATAACTTATTTTTTACTGTCTCTACCTCTCTTTGTCTATCTGATTCCCTATTTCCCTCTCTGTGATTCTGTCTCTGTCTCATTGTGTATCTCCATCTGTATATGTGTCACTCTGTTTCCTTGACCCACTTTTTTCATTGTCTCTCTCCCCTCTTCTGTGTTTTTTTTTTAAATCTGTCTCACTCTCTCTGTATTTGTCTCCCTGTCTTACTGTCTCTTTTTCTTTCTCTCTCCATTTCATTCTCTATGGCTCCATCTCTGAAATGTTATGTATGTGCCTATGTAAGAACATTTATTTATACATCTATATGTGTACAAATATTTGTGTTTGTATTAGACTGAGCAAGTGTCCCCAATTCAGGTGACTGTTCCTTGATTGAAACCTGTATCCCTACATAACATTTTCACTGAAAATGCCTGGGGATCTCACAATAGGCAGACATGAGTATCATTAGATAACTAGCGACTTGCCCGTCAAAAATGAAGGGGCAATAAAATTGTAAGGCAGGTAATGTTGTTTGCCACAGAAAGTAAGTGTATTGGTCGTCTGAGATCCTTCGGCGATCATTGCGAGCCTTGCTCTGAGCGCCTTTGATGCTCATTGCGAGCCTCTCAGTTGGTGTATTTTTTGTTATGAGAGGCACTTTTGCACTCCTTGTAAGGTCCACGCTGATCTCCTTTTTGCGCTTATTGCAAGCCTCTCCCCTGGTGTAGTTTGTGTCCTATGAGCACCGTTGGCGCTCCTTGTGAGGCGCGCGGTGAAGGCCTTTGTCGTTTATTGCTATACTGTGGTGTTTTTTTTTTTAGATAATAGTTTTTCATGCTAATTAATTAATTTCTTGAAATCATAAATTTATATACTTACCTATTTGTAATTAATATATGTAGCAAGCAATGTGCTAAAGAGCTAACAATCTGTTTTGATGTTCCTGCAGCATACAATGTAGATTTGCACTGTTGTTGAGCTGAGGTGTAAGTGTCAGCAATGTGTGCAATGTGTAGTGTAAATAGGCTGCATGCGCGAGGGGAAGCCGTTATTGTAGCTGTGTACTTCTGTAAGTTAGTGTTGTAAAATGGCGGTGAATGTGTATGTGGTACGCAGATGTGCATGATTTAGTGTCCTTGCTATTAGTGTATCTTGTACCTCGTACAGCTTTTTGGAAAAGTCGTATGTGCTTGGTGGTGTTTTGCAACTTTAGGGGTCGTGTAGCCTCGTTTTCGTTTTTTCGGCTGCCATTTTTCTTTCGCTTAGGGGATTTTCGAGTTTTTAAACTCTGTCAATTGGACTTAAATTTAGGTGTAACCTCACTTCCAGACATCCATTGCTGTGGGTAAAGTTTTTATTGCATTTTTGTGTGTATTTAGTGTATTTTTATGTTTTCCGCTGTGCGCGGGTCGGTCATTAAGGTCGTATTTTTGCGAGTTTGTAAAAAAAATTCCCGCGGCTCGTATTTTTTTGTGTAAGGCCGTATTTTGTCATTGCGTGTTAGAGTTTTTTTTTTCTTCAAATTCCCGCTTCTGTGGGTGTTTGTAACCGCTTGTGAGGCGCCGTATTGCCTCCACCTCCGCGGCCCGAACTACATCCCTCGCTTGGCGAGAGACGCAGTTCTTGCGAGTTTGCTTCACGAGTTCGCGAAACGTGACAACGTTTCGTAGTTGGACAACTATTATATGTGACTAGCAACTTGCCCGGAAAAAATTACCGCAATAAGAGAGAAAGCAACTCCCTGATCAAGGACATAACAAGTAATAACAAGTCACCATCATTTGGCGGCATCCTTGTGAGAGGGCGGTACCGAAAATGGATCGTACACCGGCGCGAGTATGAGCTGGTGGTAGGAGAGTTGGGAGGTCATGCATAACAGCAACTTCTGAATTAAGAAGATTCCAATTGTTGTAAATGACGAGATACCTGTGAGGGCACAGTGGGAGTGATGGAGATGGGTGATCTGCTGCTGGTTTGATGCTGTGTGCGGACAGTGCCAGCAATGCACTCTCCGGAGAGCAGAGCGTTCATCCAGAAGCTCCAGCGGAAATCCCGAGAGAAGACGCGACAGACAAGTACTGGCGGGAGCTAGCAAGCAGGACGCCGGATCAGATAGATATCCGGAGCAGGACGGATTCCTGTAACAGAGACGGAGACCTCGAGAGACGACACAGCAAATGTGAGTGGGGTGCCGGATCAGCCAGGCAACGGAGACAACTACCACATAGTGGAAAAGATGAAGAAGAGGATGCCAGACTGCTAGCTGGATGCCATGTAAAGCTAAATCCTGCTATAAGCTTATAATACTAACTGTGCCAAGTTTGTGATAAAAATGTATATAGGATTGACACTTTATTTTTCTAGAGCATAATAGATTCACTTTTAATAGAGATTTGCTCTCTTATTAGTAAATATTCTAAGCACTTTACAAATTTGCACTTTTAAGTTTATAGTTTATTGATTGATTATATATTAATTTAATTTTAAAATATAAGAATATAGCATTGATGTATTCCCTCTTCTTGTCCTCATGTTAAAAGGCAATCGGGTTGTTAATTCTGTGGTAGTTTATTATCTCTTAATGGCCATGATCCTATTTATTTATTTCACAGTTTTATGCCATAGGTGTATATTTCAATATCTTTACTAAAATAAAAGGTGACTAATCATATGTGTCAATAAATTCCACTTTATATTTCGAGGAAAAAAGGTTTATAAAGGTTAGAGAGTGGGAAAAGAGTGGAAGAGAAAGGTAAGAGGAGGATTAAAGAGAAAACTTAAACTAGAATATATGACAATCTAGTTTTTAATTAAAACTATATGGCATGGGATATAAAGGAATAATTAGAAGAAAGAGGGAAAAGGGTTAGCTAGATAAGAGAGGAGCAGGATAAAGGAAGAGGAGAGGAAAACGACTTAAAATCAGGGAAAGAACTAGAAGAGGAAAAAGAAGAAACATGACCTCCCAACATACCAGCAAGGTTTAATAACCTCCTAACATTTCCCAAAATCGGCATAAAGGCCTTAAAAATCAGGTTGGACTTAAACTTAAGTCCAATCCAGAATATGTTTAACAGATGTATGAATGTGAGAATGAATGTGCTTCCAAAAAATCAGAGATATATAAGTGAAACAACAAGAAAAGATAAGGCAGAAATGCTAGCGAGAGATAAGGAAATTTGGTATATCAAATGAGGAATAAAATTGAAATTTACAAAATTAATGGGAAAACTTATCGACCAAGAGGAAAGGTAGGCATAAAATATATTAAAAATAAAAAAAATTAGAATTCATAAGCGAGTTAAGACAACAGATAAAGAAACTCAATTATGGTTAAAATAATAACTCATAATGTAAATGGATTGATTTTGCCTGCAAAGAGGAAAATAGCCTTCAATAATCATATTAAAATCAAAGCCGATGTTCTGTTACTATAGGAGACAACATTGGAGTAAAGACTCATTAAAATATGTATTCAACCAAAATTATAATATTAGGATTGATTCGACCTACAATACAAAACTCACGAGGTGTATCAATCGTTTTTAGCTATAAGTTCAAAGTTTTTGAGGAAGCTAGAATTATAGACCCCTTAGGAAGATTTATAATTTGTTGAGGTTCCATTAATGGAAAATCCATGACATTGGTCAATTTATAGTTGCCAAATGTCGATCAAATTAGATTCCTGAAGAAGAAGACTCAAAGAAAGAAAAGAAATTAGAAAGGGCCTGATAATTATTGGAGGCGACTTTAATATGCTGATGAATCCTATAAATGATGGAATCGGTAAATTGAAAATAATAATCTGAAAATCAGATTAATAAAGTGTCTCGAGAATTTGTAAATTAAATATCTAATTATGACTTTTTGGATTCTTGGAGAATACTACATACATATGACAAGGATTATACTCATTTTTCTAATCGATTTCATTCCTATTCAAGACTGGATTATTTTTTTATACACCTTAAAATTAATCAAGGATATAGAATTAAGTATAACACCTTGGTCAGACCATTCTATGGTATATACTAATGCCACAAATGTAAACCCTCACGAAGTGAGGGGCCGCATTTGCGGAGGTGGAGGCTCTACGGGGCCTCACAAGCGGTTACAAACAAGCACAGAAGCGGGATTTGGAAAAAAAAACTCTAACACGCAATGACTAAATACGGACTTACACAAAACAATATGATGTTTATTGTAAAAAAAGAAAGAACTCCCACATTGATCCTGTCACTTGATGCGGAGAAAGCATTTGAGTTCTTAGAGGCAGTGATGCTGAAATTTGGCTTTGCCGACTTTGCGTTAAAAACAATTAAAGCCCTGTATATTGAATCTACAGCTTATATTGCTGGTCCCAATTTTGAGACCAAGAAGTTTGCAATAAGTAACGGGACCCGTGAAGGGTGCCCTCTATCGCCATTATTATTTCTACTATTTATGGAGCTTTTAGCATCAATAATAAGGGCATCAGAAAATATTAAAGGAATAAAAGTCGGCAATAATGATTATAAAATAATGTTATTTGCTTACGACATTATAGTAACGGATCCAATAAAATTGTGTGCCAACTTACAACATCATTTGGCAGAATTTGGTAGAGTATCATATTTTAAAATAAATTCTTTGAAATCCGATATTATCCATAGAGGTCTAAATATGAAAATTCTAAATACATTAAAGGAAGCATATACATTTAAATGGCACTCTAAATTTATCACGCATTTGGGTGTAAGATTTAGTTTCCACAATAAGAAAGTAATACCAGATAACATAACAGAAATATTAAAACAAATCAGAATGCTACTTTCTGACTGGCGTACAATAAGATTTTCATGGTCGGCTAGAATTGCCATTGTCAAAATGAGTATTGTTCCTAAGGTTACCTACCTATTTAGATGTACCCCAGAAAAAGTTCCAGTTTATATTATTAAATCTATTCAGAAAACAATAGATACATTTATATATTTAGGTAAAAAAGTGAGAGTTAAAAAAACAATTGCCAATAGGAAATTTGAACTAGGAGGTATTGGAACTCCCGATATAAAAGAGAAATATGAAAACATTGCCATATCTCATATAATTAATATAAATAGTCAACATAGTACAACATGTTGGAAAATAATTGAGGAAGAGCTTATAGGAACTACGACAATTAGAACATTATTATGAAAATTTTATGAGGAGGATGAAATTTGGGATAGATTACCAGAAGGGATAAGGTCCTTAATAAAATTCTGGGGGGAAAATCAAATCAAATCTGAGCTATTTCATATTCCATCACTATCATCGCCCATAGATATATTGAGGGAGGAGTCATATAAATCAGAAGTGGATTTAATGAAGAAAGCCGAAATAGTTTATTTCTGATCTATATCCAGCAGGATCGTTAATAAAACAAGGGGAGCTTCATAATAATTTCGGCCTAAAAAAAATCTCATGGTTGAAATATAGATCATTGGTGGAAAAATTAAAGCAAAAGGGATATATATCCGTAAAAATGGAAAAAATTTATGAAAAAGAGAAGAAATTTTGACCAAAGGGCCAGTGTCACACCTTATTTCAAAAATTTGTAAAATCAGAATAAAATCAAAGAAATTTATAAAATCAAAGAGTATAAAGGAATGGGAAAGTAACCTTAACCAAATCTATGATGACCAAGATTGGTATAGAGCCCTAAAGTTGATAAGGAACACCTCCATAAATAATATGTATAGGGAGCTATACTTTAAGTTAACACAAAAATGGTACCTAGTCCCTGTAATTATGAATAAGATAGATCTCCAAATGTCTCCACTATGTTGGAAAGGATGTGGAAAAGAGGGTACTGAATTCATATGTGGTGGGAATGTTTTATCAGAAAAGTAACAACAACTCTCTAAATTAAATAGAGTAAATAATAATATTATAAATTTTGAGTTCCCAAATGCACTGAATCTACTATGTCTATATCCCGTGCACTATAGGAACGCCCAAGACTCTATTTAGAATTTTGTAGCAACCAATTACAGAAAAAACAAAAAAATCTTTATTATAGAAAAAACAATGTGAACTTTGTGTATGTACAATTATGTGTGTAATAAAAGATATACTAATAAGTATATCAAGTAGCAGGCTGGTTAGTGGGGGTAAAGGCTATACAAATTGCCCCTTGGTAGATATGTAGATGCCCCACATTAAATGTAATAATATAAATTGAACCAGCACCTGTCCATTTAAAAAGGCAGATAGCGGCTTCCAGTTGCTGTAATTACTAGACAGGTGGATCTCTATGTTTTCCTTAGGGAAAATAAATGACCAGAGCACTCACAGTCCCATGAGCTAAGGTAAGATCTTACAGGATCAACATAGATTAAATCCACAAGTAGGATAGACTAGTAATCTTGATAGACAGCACAGTGCACTATCCACTATCCCAAAGTTAATAGGCTAGCTGCACTGAATCATGAATCTTATGGGACATGGTGTACTAAGAAATGAAAAATGTCTTTATTACCTTTTAGTAGTGGAGGAATAGGTGTTGTACACCTCAATGGGAATGCCTACCCCCTTTAGCCTGCTACTCCGTGGTGGGAATGTTGCATGGTTAGAAAATGTTGGGAAGAGTGTTGTGGGCACTTAACCTCAATGTCAGGGGTGGACTGCCCATGTACCCCGGGAGTAGTCTATTTCATTTAAAGCTAGATAATATATTCCCTAAAGACAAATTATTGATTTCACATTTATTATGGATCATCAAATCACTATTAGTTAAACAATGGAATAAATCCACAATTCCTTCCCGGAAAGAAGTTACTAACAAAATAAATTATAACAGAGAGTTGATGAAGGAAGATTACATAGGGGGCTCCAAAAGAAAGAGATCTACCAATTTGACTATTTGGGACCAATATATGGATAAACTAAACTGGATTCAACTAATTTAGGTAAAAGTGCATATTAATTAATTAAATTACCTATCTCTCTTTTTATTGTTGTATTTTTTTGTTGTATTTTACTGTTGTATTTCCTTTTGTATCATTAAAGTTGTATATATATATGATATGTATTAGGAGGGAAGATTGTATGTAGTGATTTGTATGTTTTTTTATATATCGAAATAATACAAATTACATAATTAAAAAAAAATTACGACAATAAAATGTGAATCCTGGCAATGCTGTTTGCCACACAATGGGAGCTTCTCCCCCTCTACTTTACTGGTCTTGCAATGAGCGCCTTTGGTGCTCATCGCGAGTCTCTCCCTCTGTCTACTTCCTCCCTTGTGTCTCATTTCCCCACTCCTCTCCCTCCCTTGTGTCTCCTTTCCCCCTCCTCTCCCTCCCTTGTGTCTCCTTCCCCCTGTGTTTTTACCCCTCTCCCCCTGTGTCTTTCCCCCTATCCCGTTTGTGTCTCTTTCCCCACCTCTCCCTCCCCTGTGTCTCTTGCCCCCCTCTCCCTCCCCTGTGTCTCTTCCCCCCATGTCTCTTTCCCTTCATGTATCTCCCCCCGTGTCTCTCCCCCTCCCTCATGTCTGTTCCCCCCATTTCCCTCCCCTGTGTCTCTTCCCCCTCCTCTCCCTCCCCTATGTCTCTCCCCCTCCTCTCCCTCCCCTGTGTGTCTACCCCCTCCTCTCCCACCCCTGTGTGTCTCCCCCTCCTCCCCCGTGTCTCTTCCCTTTCCTATCACCCCCTTTTCCTCTCCCTCTCCTCTCACTCCCCTGTGTCTCTCCCCTCACTCCTTTTTGTCTCACCCCCATCACTCCCCTGAGGCTCTCCCCTCTCATTCCCCTGTGTCTCTCCCCCTCCTCTCGTACCCCTGTGTCTCCCACTCCCCTGTGTCTCTTCCCCCCTTCTCTCTCTCCCCCTGTGTCTCTCCCCACTCTTCTCACTCCCCTGTGTCTCTTCCCCCTCCTCTCACTCCTTTGTGTTTCTCCCCCTCCTCTCACTCATCCTCTCACTCACTTACCTGTGTCCCCCCCCTCCTCTCACTCCCCTGCGTCTCTCCCCCTCTCCTCTCACTCCCCTGTGTCTCCCCCTTCTCTGTGTCTCTCCCCCTCTCATTTCCCTGTGTCTCTCCCCACTCCTCTATGTCGCTTCCCCCCCACCCCTGTGTGTCTCCTCTCTCCCGTGTCTCTTACCCCTCCTCTCCCTTCCCTGTGTCTTTCCCCCTCACTCCTTTGTGTCTCTCCCCCCAGCTCTCACTCCCCTGTGTCTCTCCTCCCTCCTCTCACTCCCCTGTGTCTCTCCCCCCTCCTCTGTGTGTCTACCCCCTCCTCTCCCACCCCTGTGTGTCTCCCCCCTACCCTGTGTCTCTTCCCCCCTACTCTCCATGCCCTATGTCTCTCCCCCCTCTCCTCTCAATCTTCCCCCTCCATCCCTGTGTTTCTCCCCTCCACCTCTCTCTCTTTTCGGCGCATAAAAGCACCTGTGTGGGCCATTGCGCAATGCACCTGCGCAAGCGCGGGCAGTTGCACAATGCACCTGCAGGGCTTACGCCGCGCAATGCGCATGCGTGCCCAATGCGGGGCCCATTACGCAATGCGCATGCATGCCCAATGTGTGGTCTGTTTTGCAATGCTCAAGTGTGCCCAATGCACAGCCCGTTGCGCAATGCGCATGCGCGCCTAATTTGTGGCAATCGGAGTTGTCAAACTGCAATTTGTCGCAAGCGTGACGTCGAATCGCAGTTTGACAACTATTATATGTGATAATTGATGGGAAATGTCCTGAGTGTATGTGTAATATATTATTTTTGAATGTAATACATGTACAGATGTGCTAGGCCTCATCTTTTATCATATTACTGGGTTATGTAAACAATTTATCATCCCTTTTCTATTCAAGTCAATAGAATTTGAAGGTGACAATATAAGGTTCATGTTATAGTTTCAGACAATTAAAAATACAAACAATTGAAGGTACGAAGCAAGTTTCCTGTCGGATTCATACCTGATGCCTTTTGGATATGCTTTCACCTGCTTTAATATTAATACATGTAATATTAAAACAGTTATTATTAGTTTGAAATACAGTGGAATAAAAGCAAAAATTGTCTTTCGAACCCAAATAAAATTATTTAAATGCCATGTATTTGTCTTATTTTCTATATATGTATACACATACCTATCTATCTATCTATCTATCTGATTTTGTGCATTACAAAATGATGCATTAGAGCAGTGGTGGTGAATAGGGTCGACCAGGGCTACAAGCGTTCCTCGGGTACCTCCCTTGCAACCCCCATTATATTCACAGGACTGGGAGAAGATGCCTCTTTTCAATAATACTTGGTCCATTATATATTTCTAAAACAAGCAAATAATACTAATTTGTACCCATAAAAAAAACCTTTATCTATACCTCTGTTGTTAATAATTGCTTTCCTCCAGCAATTTAAAAATTTAGCTTTATGTAAAATACAAATATTTAAAGAACTGGATGCTTTTTTCAGTACTTAGGGGCCATATATGATGCCCTTCAAATTAAATAGGTTGCCTGTTGCTGCCTCAGAGTGTATGCAAGGATTATGTGAGTGTATTTGAGATTGTGTGCTTATGGTTGTGTTAATGAGATAGAATATATGTCAGTAAATGTATGAGTCTGAATTTAAGATAAAGCTAAACTGGGTGACAATGCTCCTTTTTATATGATGCGACTGAACTTCTAACAATTGACATTAAACGGCCAATCTGGTCATTTTATTTCTACAGGCTATTTTGAATAAATACATTGATAATGGGCAACATGTTTTTGTAATATCATAAAATAAACACAGCTTTTACATTTTACAAGTTTTTATGTAACTATTCTATACAGTACCTCAGGCAATGATTTGCTTTACAGAGCTGGCTTCTTACAGTGAACCTCATTCGATTGCGATTTGGCCAATTGAATAGGGCTCTATATAAGCAGTTTTTAGTTAGTGAAGACCTTGGTTTTGGATAGAAGTTCACCAACTAAAAACTTCTGTAAAAAATATGCTCTGTGCTTATATAGAGCCCTGTTCAATTGGCCAAATCGCAATTGAATGAGGCCCAATGTCTCTATCAGCAGTATGTGTCCTTGTAAACTAAATATACCTATTGAAGGCACTGGCAGTTGAAGATGCCAAATTTCCATGGTGCAGATACAAACTTCCTATGTATTTGAAGTTTTCACCCACCTCAGGATATAGATCACTGGAAACTAAAATTATAGTTTCCACATTGCATTTAGAAGTTATAAACTGGGAAGGCATTTTTTTTACATTCTTAGAACACATTGAGCCTCATTCAATTGGCTGAATTTGAGATCTGATGGCCCGCAAGTGAGGTTGCAGGCAAATTTGCTATCCAACTGGCATTTTTTTTGCGGGCTTGGATCGGGTTACAAGCTACGGCCTTGCGCAAAATGGCGGCCGTCAAACTCATAACGTAAACCCTCCAGAATCCTTTGACCTTTCACTTTTGCAAATCCCTATTCAATTGCCCGATTCCCCCAAGCTCTCAAACGTATCCTAACTCGTAAATCGCAAATGAAGGACGAAGTCCTACATGTACTAGAGAGGACCTGCAAGGGCTATAGAAGCCCTTACGTATTCTCCCCAAAATGTTCCCAATGCTCATAACACCTCCCACACTCCTAAATAAACCCCCCATGATGCAGGGGTCCTAATCGGGGCCCCCACCGGGCCCCCACATTAACCCCATGATGCAGGGGTCCCCATCAGGACTTCCGCAGGTCCGCACATTAACCCGATGATGCAGGGGTCCAGATCGGGACCCTCGCATGGTCCCCACATTAACCCCTTGCTGTTTTTTAAATTACCTGTCGTGGGTCCTTAAAGGGCCCGTGGCACACAAATTGTTAAACCCATGCCGTACCTAACATGAATGGGCCCTATGCTGTAGGATCCCCATCGGGAGCCCCGCAGGGTCCCCACATTAACCCTTAAAGACCTATCTTAAAGACCATCTATAAAGACCCCCATGAGCCTCTAACTTATAGTTACATAGTAGTTACATAGTAATTAAGGTTGAAAAAAGACTTTCAGTCCATCAAGTTCAACCTGTTAAGATCTCTTCTGATCTGCAAAATGCGGATTAGTTATTAATAAAATTATTGATTAAATAATTATTAATAGTATAGTATTGGAGGATAAATAAAGAGTTACCCCATCAGTCCCATAAGGTTGTATTTAGACCCTAATGAGACAATAATTAACCCTAACGTTAACCCTAAAAGTACCATAAGGGTCTTTCAGGACCTTCATGACACTAAGTCTAAGAACTACCCTACACTACACTATTAGCCACCCCCAAAAATTATTAAATCTAATTTAACCTCCTGTAAGTAATAAACCAACTCTAAATAATTAACCCTCCCTCTAATTAATTAACCCCCTTAAGTAATAATTCCCCCTCTAACTAATTAACCCTTCCTCTAAGTAATAAACCCCCCTCTAACTAATTAACCCTATTTAACCTCACCATACCTAATTAACCATATCACTAATCACTTAACCCTATCTAGACCCAGTTATCCCTATCTAGTCCTATTTAACCCGAACTGGACCTATTTAACCCAAACTGTTCCTAATAAACTCTAAGTGTACCTATTTAACTCTAATTGGACATAGTTAACCCCTAACTGGACCTAGTTAACCCTAACTGTACCTAATTTCCCCTAACAGTACCTAATAAACCTAAGTGTACCTATTTAACCCTAACTGGACCTAGTTAACCCAAACTGTACCTATTTAACCCTAACTGGACCTAGTTAACCCTAACTGTACCTAATTACCCCTAACTGTACCTAATAAACCTAAGTGTACCTATTTAACCCTAACTGGACCTAGTTAACCCTAACTGTACCTATTTAACCCTAACTGGACCTAGTTAACCCTAACTGTACCTAATTACCCCTAACTGTACCTAATAAATCCTAAGTGTACCTATTTAACCCTAACTGGACCTATTTATCCCTAACTGGACCTAGTTAACTCTAACTGTACCCAGTAAACCCTTATCCTTTTACCCCCCCCCCTCTACCCTATCCTATAACACCCTACACTACCTACCTAAACCCCTATTAAAATAACTACCACCCACTAATTACAACAAATAAAAAACCTTAATTACACAAAATAAAAAAAAGACATTACTGAAAATAATAAACTGCATTACACAAAATAAAAAAACACATTACGCAAAATAATAAAACTATATTACATAAAATAAAAAAAGCTAGATTACATAAAATAAAAAATCTACATTACTGAAAATAAAAAAACCTTGATTACTGAAAATAAAAAACCTCCATTACTGAAAAAAAAAACTACATTACAAAGAAAATAAATCAGCCTTACTAAACATAGAAAAGGGTTAAATAGACCACTGACTGGGCCAAAATGCCTCTCCAGCAACGTCCAGCGATGCTGTGGTCTTCAGTTCTTCGTTACTGTTAATACACAAATACATACAACATGTAATAAAATAAAGGCTTAATAGTCAACTTATCTGTCCAAAATGCCCCTGCGTCAATGTCCTGACATCCTGTTCCACCCGAAATAAAGAAACATTACATGATTGGCGGCAATCTGATTGACAGTTACATCAGCCAATCAGAAGGCGCTATTGCTGTTAGTCAATCAGATTGGGATACACCCCACAGGTGTTTATCCCATTCTGATTGAGTCCAAGCATCCACACCTTCTAATTGGCTGATGTAACTGTCAATCAGCTTGCAACCAATCAGAAGGCACAGATGCTTGAAGCCAATCAGAATGGAATATAGTGGTGTACTCCATTTTGATTGGCTCACACATTTTGCCTTATGATTGGCTGAAATATGATGGGTATGTCAGCCAATCAGAAGGCACAAATGCTTTCAGCCAATCAGAATGGTATACACCCCTGATTGACAGCGACTTGATTGACAGCGATTTCATCCAATGAGAAAACGCCATTTTGGATTTTGTATTGGAGCATGCGCAGAAACCTCAATTTGCATCAGGATTTATTTTGGAGGGGCCCTGCCTGGGACGAAGAACTGAAGACCTGGGTATCGCTGGAGGGGCTTTTGGGCCAGGTCAGTGGTCTATTTAACTCTTTTCTATTTTTAGTAAGGATGGTTTATTTTCTTTGTGATGTAGGTTTTTTTTTATTCAGTAATGTAGGTTTTTTATTTTCAGTAACCTAGTTTTTTTTATTTAATGTAATCTAGGTTTTTTATTTTATGTAAAATTTTACTTTTATTTTTTTAAATCAGTTTATTATTTTCAGTAATGTGGCTTTTTTATTTCGTGTAATTAGTGTTTTTTTTTTTAATTAGTTAGGTGCTAGGGATATTATTAGGGGGGATAGGTTGGTAGTGTAGGGGTTAATAGGATAGGGTAGAGGGGGTTAATAGGATAGGGATTGTACTGGGTATAGTTAGGGTTAACTAGGTCCTGTTAGGGTTAAATAGGTATAGTTAGTATTAACTAGGTACAGTTAGGGTAAAGTAGGCACATTTAGGTTTTATTAGGTACAGTTAGGGATAATTAGTTATAGTTAGGGGTGATTAGGTACTGTTAGGATAAACTAGATCCAATTAGGGTTAAATAGGACTAGATAGGGTTACGTGGATAGTTATAGGGTTTACTAGGGTTAATTAGTTAGAGGGAGTTTTATTACTTAGAGGGAGTTAATTAGTTAGCGGGGGTTTATTACTTAAAGGGGGATTAATTAGAGGGGGATTAATTGGTTAGAGGAGGTTTATTACTTAGCGGGGGTAAATTAGTTAGAGGGGGTTTATTACTTAGAGGGGGGTTAATTTACATGTATTAATTTATTGGGGTGGCTTACATTTTTAAATGCTGCTGGGGTTAATGTTAGGTGCCGCGCAGGCATGGGATTAGCCATTTTTTGCAGCTGGTGCTTTAAGCACGGAATTTTTATTTTTAAATGCTGCGGGGGTCCCAATTAGAACCCCTGCAACAAGGTTTAGTGTGGGGACCCTGTGGGGGATCTATTTTCAAGTGTAGTCTGTAAAAAAAGAGACTGTTAGGGGATTGGAAATAGGGTAGGTATAATTGCTCAGCTATGTAAAGTAGAATACCGGAGTACCAGCACCCTGTTGCTCTGGCTAGATTATCTAATCATCTGGTATTTGGAATTGTCCTTTAGTCCTATATAATGTGTACTTTGGGATGAGGAAAGGGATGCACGGCCTCAATACTCCATTATACATAAACACTGCTGTTGTATGAGAAGAGTGAGAGTGAGCCAGAGACTGACCTTTAAGAAGGAACACAAGTAATTAGGAGTTAGATGATGAAAGTTTGCTTCCCTTGGATACTGACTAGAAACTGAAAAAAAAAAATGTAGTAACATTTTCCTGGACAAATTACTAACTGGACTTTTGTAGAGTTTGATGAGTATAAATTAACGATATCAGGAGTATAATTGCTCCTGTCTTGCTTTTGTGCTATAGTAGTGGTCATCCAATGCCTCACGTTGTTGCTATACCTTATACAATGAATATATCTCTTCTCATTCGCCTCCACTATCCTGGTCTCTGCATAATGCTACTGCTTCAAATCAAATTGTCCCCATAAACCACTGCTGCAAAGGCATGGGAACGGCTACTGCGTGTCTTCATATTATGCTGTACATGAACTAGAGGGTAACACTTATGTCTCCTGAGAAGTTCTCAACGATGAGCAAGGTTTAGTGGTGTGACAAGTGTCTTGAGATACAGTCAAGTGTCCATTCTCCTTCAGTACAGAGATTGATGTATTGGGACAAGGTATGAACTGCCATGTAATTGCACATGTTGGTATATGAAAGTACTAATCTCTACTAAGGTAAGACCTTTTATTTATCCCATATTTCTCCCATTGTAATTGCCCCACAGTGGTGGAATGACATCCATCTAGACCCAGAGGTTCCAAGGTTCTTATGCAAATAGTTTAACAGATAATGGATTTAACAGAGCCGTTCAACATATAGAAGTTTCAGTATGTCATGCTGCCCTTTTTAGTAAATAGGGAGCACCAAGTTTTCCTACACGTATATTAGAATGTTGGATACAGAAATATGGTGCATGGACGTTTATATCCATTTTGTTCTTATGTTTCCTTTACTTTTGCTGCAGACATTGTGCTCCAGGTCTTTCATTTCACTTACTACTCAGAAGTCAATAGCTACATAGTTGCCAGCCTAACAAGAAAAGAAAGTGGAACATGACTTAGATTTAGATACATTTGTCCAGTTTGCCGGGCCAGTTATCACTTCCATGGGAACTTGAGACCCTTTGGCACTGTACGTATTGGTAGTCGCATGGTCTAGTGAGGACTGTTAGGGGCTTCAAAATAGGGTAGCTGTAATTGCTTGCCTATGTGAAACCACAGAGAAAAGCACCTGACTGCCAGCACCCATGTCATCTTTTCTTCTTGCAGCAATAGTGGTTATGCAATGCCTTAATTTGATGCTATACCTTATACAAACATTTAAAATCATATAAAAGCAAAATAGAAGTTACCGTTTGAAATGTTGGCATAGTCAATTCGCTATGACCTCAAAGGGGTACCACCTAGATGGAAGGAGTAATGACAGCTGATGTCACAAATCTGACTGGTCCCTATTTTAAATGAATTGTATATCCAATTCTAACAAAGATGGAGGTAGTATGTTATGTGCTCATGCATTTAATTGGCTCTATTACAAACAGATGTCCTTTAGTGATCTACACAAACTGTAATCATATTTATGCATTTCTATAATAATAATGTGAACTTATACAAATAAATAAGTTAAACAGTTTTGACCACAAAAAAGTATGCATATTAAAGATGAGGTCTGTAATAGATCCCTCTACATGTCTCGACCTAAATGTGTAGAGGGATCTATTATAGATTCTCCTCACAAAAAACTTAGTCCAAGAAAGGAAAGTTGAAAGATCATTACATTAAAACCAGTAGAGAAAGGTGTAGTGGCAGTTATCATGGATTCAAATCACTACATGTAAGAGGCATCCATACAATGCTCAGATGTGAGACACTACAGCAAACTTCTGGCTTACTCCAGCAATCATACCTAGACTCCTTCCAGGTATTAGAGACCAGGTAAAATGCCTAATTTCCCCACACCTTATAGTGGACACCTACATGATTCCTAACACAGACAAAAAAGGACACTTTGGAAGACCCATTATATCAGGACATCAAAAAAAGGTTTGTGTCTGGATGAGAAATATTCTAAAACCCCTGGTAAAAAAAAAAAAAAAAATCATCCACCTGCCTTTGGGACTTCATGGATCTTCTAAACAATCTGTTCACCATTGATCTTGTTTCAGAAGGTTATCATAATATAGAAAAATGTATCTTTTGTATGAGAGTTGACCTGTCTGGTTAAATAGTTGCCTCTTTCTTTTTATTATGATAATTTATTAAATTGCAACTCCAGTGGTGACCTGAAACTAAGAAATATTTGCCAGAGTATTGGCTATTATTATTATTTTTATTATTATTAGGTCTGTACGATCCACAATATTATTAGCACTTGCCAACATTGGTAATTTCTGGGCATCCGCAAAATTTTTAAAATCTTGTTTCAGAAGGTACCATGTTAACCATTATGGATGTTGAATCTCTTTACACCAACATTCTACACAATGATGGTTAAACCTACTGTTAAATATACATGGAACATGAGAAATACCTGCAGCATCAGTCACACATATAATACAATTCATTCTTACCCACATCTACTTTAAGTTTGAACACGGCCACTGTTTACATAAATGGGGACAGCTATGGGTACAAAAATGGCCCCACAATATGCCAGTCTATTCATGGCAAAACTGGAAATAGAGTACATGTCAACCTGCCACATTAAACCTCTGCTCTACCTTTGTTGCATCAATGAGATTCTTATCACCTGGACCACCAGCGAGGATGGACTTTTGGAGTTTCATACTACGTACACTATAATGCATTCCAACCCCTTATCCACTTGAACTCATTTACTCAGAAAAAAACTTCCTGGATAATACAATGAGCATCAATAACAACCAGATTCACACATCACTGTATCACAAGGCAACAGACAGACTCACCTATCTTAAAAAGAATAGCTACCATCCAAGACATATCAAACACGCTAATTTACTGCCAGGCCATCAGGTATTACCACATATGTTCTGACAGCTAAGGAAGAGAAAAGCACCTCCAAAAACTCGGGATATACTTATGTTACTTAGTTATCAGGTACAATACTAGGGTTGAAAGACAGGAAAGAACAACTTTAAATCTGACCAAATAGTTTCCCATACACAGGCAGCTAAATATGTTTGAGAGTGTACAGAAATGGACCAACGATATAAAAATAAAAAATTTACTTTTATTATACACAAGAGTAAAAAATATATGCATCACCCATAAGATCCAGCGATTAAGAGAAAGAGGATGTATTTAAAAGAAAAACTGTCCACACCTATACAAGTCATTTTCTCCTTGTATGGATGGATACAAGGTTAATGTAATTACCTTATATATATGGGAGATTGTAATTACCTTATATATGGGAGATTGTGTTTTGCATTATTATGCTGTACACTTATATATGCTAATAGTCACCTGTACTTGTTGTGGACGAAATTCATGAAAATGTATATTATGTCCATGCTGCATTCCTTTCCTTACAATATATCATAAGATAAGGCACTAATTACTTTTATTCTTTATCCGGAGAGTCCTAAGATGGCTACTGAGCTGTATCCTGAGAGTCCTAAGATGGCTACTGAGTCATATCCTGGGAGTCCTAAGATGACATTTATATCAGTGACCAAATAAGAATATGAGCCCCGCCACCTTCCAGAGCCAATCAGAAGCTTCACATAACCTGACCATAATGACATCAACATCCGAGACCAAATATGGAAGGACCCTTCCTACCTTGTCAACCAATCAATAACTCACTCACTGTCTAACAATGAGTTGTATGATTGTTATATCTGATCAACTTATATTATATAAGTTCCTATGTTGTATTTGGGGGGGTTCGTTCGTTGGGAAGAATACAATAAGTTTTATACCAGAACTTTTGGGTCTGTGTAAATTCTTGTCTCTGTGTGCACACATGGCCAACAGACGGATGATTTGGACAGGAACGGATATTATACAATGGGATTATTTTTATCCATCCAAAACAATTGGCGCTCCAACGTGGGACCCTGGGTTGTGACCAACAGATAGCAGACAAGGAAGACTTTGGGACGGTCTATGGTGGCATAAAGGAGCCTGATCAACTCAACTCTAATATATGGTAAGGTTTAATGTTTTAAAACCTTGCATATATATGAATAATGCTGCTATAGTTCTGCCACTTTGTCTTGGGCTGCTACTGAAGGCACCAAAAGTACAGATAAATTGCTTGCCCAGGGTCTACCTTGAAGAAATATCTGTACTGAATAATATCTGTTAACTGTTGAGAGTGTGGGTTGAGTGATTGTGATTTCTTGGATATTGTGGTCCCGGACATACATGTGTGCGTGCGGCAGACTCCAGGGACGGATTGGGTAGTGTCCAGGTAACACTATAGCCCTAAAGTAGCTGTACGTATAGACGTGCATATACATACCTTTCCTAAGGAGGGTCTAGGCATGTTGGATAGCCGAGTGTCTCTTGGGGGTCATTATGTTCGTACCTTGGTAGCGTGATGACCCCGGGAGATATCTATCACACACTAAGGTGTAAAGGCATGTATGTGGGATGCAGACTTCAGGGACGGAATCATTGTGTCCGAATAGCACAATAACTCTCTGAAGGCGTCAATTTTAGCACACAACGGTGTGAGACTTTGGACTACAATATCTTAAGAGTCAGAAATTTCTGGAGGAAATTGTTTAAATATTACTGTGGTCTGTTATTGCTGGTTGTGATGCATATTTTAATGAGAAATGTAGCTTAGAATTTCTCTCCCTGTACTTGTGAATTTCTCTGCAGCTGTGTGTGACTCAAGCTCAGAGCGCACAAGCTGCGAAAGAATTTACTCCCCCTCCCATCCCGGTTGAATTCTTTTAAGGACGTATCTTAGTTGAGAGAATTCTTTCTATGCCAATGCTTAAGGTCGTATGAGTTTGTACAGTAAGTGAAATAACTGTCATGTTTCTGTTCATGTTTTCATGATGTTGTTAGATTTTGCTTACAGTACGTGAAGTAATGTTTGTGTAAAAGTAGGTGTGTCCCGGGAGGAGATTGATTTAAAAAGTAAATAGTTCAAGATATATACACGGAGTTAGACTTTGAGACCGCACCTCGAATAGGTATCTCAAAGGAAACAGTTCCTTTAGGATTGTAGACGTACCCCTAAGAGTACAGTATATATATGAAGCAGACTGAGAATTGGTTATGTAACAAACACAACAACGTAACAATCATCAGGGGTGTCAATGAACACACCTTAGACAGGTGTGTTGGGTTTTCGGATTATTGAACCAAGAAATAAATCTCCATAAGATCTACAATGTAATGGGAGATTATTTTGTTTAAATGCATTGCATGTAACAGTTTGCATATTTCTGTGTGCTTGTATGGATATATATATATATATATATATATATATATATATATATATGTATATGTATGTATATGCGTGTATTCTTTTGAAATATTTTGTCTGAAGTTTCTGTTTGTTTGTAACTGTACTCTTTGGAGGTGATTGGTCTGCGTTTTGAGAAGACGTGTTAGGGGTTTGGCCACCCCCTCACAATTAGCATAGCAGACCACTCCCCTTTCTACTCCCACTTTCTCTGTGTGTGTGTTAGTTTTTATCTGAAAACATGCCTGTCTGTATCATTGAGGGAAAAATAGAAGAAGGGAGGTTGCAGGCAGAAGAATGGTGGCTGGTTCTGGGTGGGAACCAAAGGTTGCTACAAGATAGTGGTTTGTGGAACAAAAACCATGAAACTCGTAACACAACCACCGCCCTGTCATGGCTCCCAACTTAGAAAAGTGGGAGTTGACTATAACTTTATGACCAACCCCTTTTTAAAACGATGACGATGCCCACCGCACCCACTGGATACACGCCCCTATACCCCATCTTAAAGGTAAACAGCACCTACTATACTACCTCTGCTGGAATCAGTGCCCTGTATCCACTACTTTTTGGCAATAATTAACCCTTATTAAAAGGAAGATATAGGAGACATTCAATGTTTCATTAAGCTTTACTATGGAACAAGAAGTATACGACAGAAAAAGTAAACGCAACGTTACTTTAGGATGTTTTCAGAAAGTTACTTCGAGACAATGTCTGTCTCATATGATGTTATTTTTAGATTCTCTGTGAGCGACTCCCCCTGCTTGTCTCCGCTTCTGTAGTTAACTCCTGCACGCCTGTCTGCAACGCTGATATAGAATTCTGTGAGTTATTAATAGCATGCACTACGGATGAAATAGCAGATCAGGCTATTAATTTGTCAGATATTACACAGGATAAAACAATCAGTGGTAATATATCATTCCAGACACGAGTCTCAGATGCTGGGAGCAGCCTTTGTGGAGGGATTGAAGATAATCCATCAGGAAAGATTTATTAACATCTCGTCCTGAATACAAGGTGTTGCCATTAGAAACTTTGTTATTAGTAGCAAAAGGGCTTGAGTCCTCACAAGGTAATAAGGAGACTACACACATTATGGTGTCTTCTAAACAGGAGGAGACAGAGCCAACAAGAACAAGAAAGTGTTTTAATTATAACAAAGTTGGACACCTTAGGGTTTCACCAGTTATGGTGAAGTTAAAACCAGTAGCTGAAATAGCACAAAAAAAAAGAAAAAAAAAAAGAAACTGGTATCTCATGGCCAGAAAGTCTCCCTATAGCACTGTTAAGTGTGGGGTACACCCCTGGAGGGAAGTTTTCTCTGTCCCCACACAAGATCCTATTTGGGTCTGCTCCTAGATTAGGGTGTTATTATCCTCAGCAATTTAAATTTAAATCTGATGTATTTGTTGATTATGTGATTGCTTTATCTCAAGCACTGACAAAAATACACGCACAAGTGTTTTCTTCTATTCCAGATCCGGAAGTAGACACTGGTACTCATCAACTACTTCCTGGAGATTGGGTCCTGGTCAAGAGATTTGTGAGAAAGAATCCTCTGGAATCCAGATATGATGGTCCCTTTCAAGTTCTTCTAATTTCTGCACCGTCAGGTAAACTTGAAGGATGGCCTTCAAAAAAAAGGATGGCCATTGCAAAAAAAAAAAAAGTTTCAGCACCAGACCCATAGCAGCCAACATCATGATGATCATAACACATATCCTTTTCTGTCTGTTCTTAACTAAAGTAGAACCTTCTGCATTCATTAGTGAGAAGAAAGATGGTATTACATTTTGGTACAATTCATCTAAAACACATATGATCACATTATTGTATGTTGCCAACAGCTAAGCGTGAATCAACAATGTAACTTGTGCGAAGACACTCCCAGCACATCTATATACATATGTGTTACAGACCAGACTTGGGAAAAAAAATTGTAGTCATTGGGAAGCTGTAGGATGGAACACTGGCACAGCTTGGGGCTACAGACCACAGAGTGCCTTAAATAGTACAGATTTGAGTGGAAGCCCTTTACTTGAACGTATGACTCTAATAAAGCCAGGCAAATGCTCGCCAAATGGCAAGACTGGAGCTAACATGCGACTTACTCTGACTATCAAGAACCCCAGACCCACAGACACAGGTACATACATAATGGGTGGCTGGGTTAGAGGAGAAGCAAAAGGACGGATTGGTAAATTTATGCTCAGAGATCTAAATGCACCACTCATATCAGAAGGACTAATGCAAGTACAACACACTCAGGCATTACCCCAAATGACTGATATCAGTGAACTTACGTACGAAGAAACCCTAGCAAATGAAACTGGGTTCACAGACCTCAACTTATGGCTGGAATGGATGAAATATAACGTAGAGTCACAAAATAAGACTAATTGTTATGTTTGTGCAAGTGCCAGACCTCATCTAGGCACTGTTCCACTTATGGTAACTATGAAGGAAGGAAAGTGTTTCTTAAGTCTTTATAAAACTACCCAGACTAAAAGATCTAAATTGTGAACAATGGGAGAACAGGTATCCCATTATAACTGACAATCTACATCCAGGTGAAGGTATAACCATATACCCAGGTAATTACACATGCTATACAAGGAGTACATCTCAAGGGAAAAACCTAAAGAGGTTTAAGCAAGAGTTCTGCATTATATATTGTATTGGCTTTACAGTTTACAGAGCATACACAAACATTGGGAGACATATATTGGATATGTGGGGACATGAAACTCAGATCAAGGCTAGAGGGTATCTGGTATGGAGAGTGTATCCTCGCAAAGGTCATAATGCCATTGCACATAGTGCTTATCCAAGTTGATACCTCCCCACACACCCTACTGACAACATCTAGACACAAAAGAAAGGTCTCTTCCCCACAAGGTAGCTTTGACCCCCATGTGTACATAGACTCTATTGGAGTCCCAAGGGTGGTGCCTGATGAGTTTAAAGCTAGAAATCAGGTTGCAGCAGGATTTGAAGCACTATTCCCTATCATAACTGCAAATAAAAATGTTGCTTGGATCAATTATATATATATTATAACCAACAAAGGTTTGTGGATTACACAAGAGATGCTCTGCAAGGAGTTGCAGAACAATTGAAGGCCAAATCACACGTGGCCTTCCAAAATAGAATGGCACTAGACATGATCCTTGCTAAAAAGGGGGGAGTGTAAAATGCTCCCTGACACTGGCAACTGCTGCACCTACATACCTGATAATACGGGTCCAAACGGTAAAATTACTTAAGCCATTAAAGAACTAAACAACTTGGCACAAGAATTGAAGGAGAGTTCTGGAACCACAGACTATTGGGATAAATGGTTTGGGTGGATGAATAACTGGCAGAAGGTATTGTCACAGGTTGGAATTGTCTTTCTTTCAATACTGATAATTCTTGCATTTGTTACCTGTTGTATTATCCCCTGTGTCCGAACACATATTCAAAGATGTCAGTTGCTGGAGTCACACCAACCTTTGTGCACCAAGAAATTTATGAAGATGACTATGAGGAGTCGCATAGAGCGTTACAGTCCATTGTGTCTAGAAATGAAAGTTCTACATAAACCCCTTGTCCCACATGTTCCTGAAACAAGGGGTCAGGGATAGCATCTGACTCGCCTATGACAGTGGCAAGAGGGGTCATGGACAAGCCATGGCAACTCTAACGTAGAAAGAAGAACGGGCATTCATTGGTGCAGATGTGCTAGGGCTTTTTTACATTCATACATCTCATCCACATGGACAGTTGTACACATAGTCTCTAGGGGGGACTGTTACTATTTATATGCTGTTTATATGACTTTATACCTTAATTAATATGTTTTACTAAGAAAAAGCCTATATCTTTACAAATACATTTTATGTAGTACTCTCTAGGAGAAGTAGATATAATACATATAACCTGTCATATCTACAAGAATAGAATATAAGTGTAGTATGTAACATAATATAACATTTTAGGGGGGACTGTTGTGGACGAAATTCATGAAAATGTATATTATGTCCATGCTGCATTCCTTTCCTTACAATATATCATAAGATAAGGCACTAATGACTTTTATTATTTATCCTGAGAGTCCTAAGATGGCTACTGAGCTGTATCCTGAGAGTCCTAAGATGGCTACTGAGCTGTATCCTGAGAGTCCTCAGATGGCTACTGAGTCATATCCTGGGAGTCCTAAGATGACATTTATATCCGTGACCAAATAAGGATATGAGCCCCGCCACCTTCCAGAGCCAATCAGAAGCTTCACATAACCTGACCATAATGACATGAACATTCGAGACCAAATATGGAAGGACCCTTCCTACCTTGTCAACCAATCAATAACTCACTCACTGTCTAACAATGAGTCATATGATTGTTAAATCTGATCAACTTATATTATATAAGTTCCTATGTTGTATTTGGGGAGGTTGGTTCGTGTGAAGAATACAAGAAGTTTTATACCAGAACTTTTGGGTCTGTGTAAATTCTTGTCTTTGTGTGCACACATGGCCAACAGACGGTTGATTTGGACAGGAACGGATATTATACAATGGGATTATTTGTATCCATCCAAAACATACTTATAGTATCACAGATAGCAATTATCTGATATATATATGTGTATATAACCATATTATTATCTGCCCATAGGCATTTATTGTATATATCTACATGGTGTTAATACTTGCATGCTTATTAATTATTAAATGTATTAAAATTGTATTGTCAGATGTGATATATACTGCTGGTTATCTCATTGGAGAGGATTACTTATATAGGTGTGGGACAGTGTTTCTTTTAAAAACATCCTATTTCTCTTAATCGCCTTATCTTATGTGTGATGTATATATGTTTTACTCTTGTGTTTAATAAAAGTACATTTTTTTATATAGTTGGTCCAGGGATTTAATATCCATTTATCAAACTGCATACTTTTAAGGCTTTTTCCCCCTAGTTCCATCACTTTCTCTTTTCTACAATACTAGGGTAACAGACTCCCAAATACATTGAGCTACCAACATCCACAGAGGAAACCAATTGGAATATAAAAAGCCCCAAAACAGGAACCAGGCTCCTCTTGTAGTGACATATAACAAGTTGCGGTTCTGTGCAGAGTTTTAAAAAAAAGGGCAAACAATACTACACACAGATGAGAAATTTAAACCAAATTTGCTAGATCTTCCTGTTGCTCTGCAACAGAAAACCTCCTAACCAGAAACAGCTGATAGTTAGCACTGCCTCCACATCACCACCACAACAGGGGGTACCTCTCCTTTCCTACAAAAGAGATGTGCTACATATATACCATGGATAAGATATCATTGCCATGCTGTGAAAGAAACCTGTCATACTTTGTTTCCTGCAAATCATCTAATGCTGTATATCTTATCAGTTATGTGAAACATCCAAACATAACTTTAAGTAGGCGCAGCGGGACAATCACTAAGTAGATGAGCTTGCACAGATTAAATACTAACGAGATGAGAACAGAAATTCTGGTGGGATTTCATTTCTGACACAGTTGACACTGCATATGAAAGGAAAATGAAAAAGAAAAGCCACCCAATGTAGCCACCAAATATTTCTCCTATATCATTATAGATGAATTAATCTATAGATAGACCACAAATATATAAATATAACTTTTACTTCACATAATCACATATAATAGTTGTAAAACTATGAAACGTTGTAACGCTTTGCGAGCTCGCAAGAACTGCGTCCTTCGTTATAAAAACGGTTAAATTAATTAATTACAATATTATTATTCATAATCATATTAATTATGATTATAATAATTATTCTAATCTCATCCTATGAGATTCCCGTCTTCTACTGAAAAACAAATTAATAAATATATATTCAAGAGGTTTATGGTTACCAAAATGTGCATTTATTAGAAACAATAATTAATACAAATACATTAATAATACATGATATTACTATGGAAACAACATCTCTTAACTTAGCAGAAAGGAATTCTAAAGCTACCAATTATGTCCATGTGTGTGTATGAGAGTATGATACTTTACCAGGCCTTCACAGGGTAGTGAAGAGAGCTTTAGATGGAATAGCTCCAGAGAGCTGTTGATTGCAAAAAGGAAGGGCCCCACTTGGAACCCTACTTAAATAATATTAATCCCACCCCCATACTCCTGTTCTTTACTTCTTACTGGTCAGTTAGGTCACATGTCCTTCACAAAGTCCCCTCACTGGTCAGCTGTCCACACAAAGGATTCCTTCGGCCACATGTAAAACTAGACATATCAGGTATTCAAAGTTACACACACCCATTCGTTCAAGAATACCATATATGGTCTTCTGCTAATCTCTGGATTAAACTGTGCTAGTGAAATCCATCGCCATCATGTGGTCGTTCGGCAAATCCATCCACTACTCAGACGTGTACTCTCCAAGTGAGTGAGAAAAAGAAAGAATATAGATAGCCTTTCAGCCTTATATTATAGCTGGTAATTATTCCCTACTTCTAAAGCTAGGTGTGTGTTACATCCCCCTTTGGCAATGAAAGACACATGAACCTTTTCATTTCAATAGAAGCATAAGAAGAGTATAAGAGTGAGTATATAATTCATTTGAAAAGTTTGCTATACCCAGCTATGTGTGTGTGTGTTTCTGCTATTTTACTAGAGCTGTTTCGAAACGTATACCATAGTACAAATTATATATATACGTGCTATCATGGATTTTAGATAGCTAAACATGCATATCTGAACAATAATACATAATATAGACAATATTAACACAATTATGAATGGGTGTGATATAATATTTCCAAAAGCAGAACCCCATGACGAGTGTTTTGAAAAGGAATTAACTAATTTCAGCCACCAGGTTGCACTTGACAGATCAGAAAATGTATGTTCAATCCTTTGGAGTTCTTGCTGTTGATGGTGAAAATGTATGTGTACCCTTTCTCCAAAATTTTGTAGGTGTTTGTGCAGTATATGATCATCTTTAAGTTGCATTACCCATTTCTGCCAAGGTGTGTTATGTGATACAATTGGTACAATCAGAGGAGACCCCAGGGTTTTATTGTAGGTTAATATCTGTGGCACTGTGAGATTAAACTGCTGTGAACTTATTCTCACGGGATAGTCTATGACACAGTACATTTCCTGAGTAATCTATTCCCTAGATATACAATGTTTAAACCATATGTGTATCTCATCCCTTGGTTTCAATGAAACAAAATACACCTTTCCCTGTCCTAAGGGGAATATCATATCTTGGGGTAAAACCTTTTCTACAAACCCTTGGCAGTATGAATGGTTATGCCAGCATGAATCAAATACTTTTCTAACCTGATTGGATAGACATAAGATTTTGGTGGGAAATCTCATGCAACCACATCTACTTGTTCTATGGTGGTACCATTTACTATGAAGTTGGGAAACTCTATCTCATGATGTAAAACATGTGATTCTGTTACTGTAGTTCCCAATGATGTCATATGGTAGATGTTTTGGTATGTTCCCCTGGTTGGTACTAATGAATTAGCTCTGCATATATTTCCCTTGCAACCCAGCCAACTGTTCACCCATAACTCTTTGTGGTCAGCAGCAAACCTGTTAATTTCAGTTTGCTGTTAACCCCAAAGGGGTATGGTTATTATCCATAGCTTGCGCCAGGATCTTAAAATCAGTTGATAGCTCGGTTTGCATGGAAAGACATACAAAATCCCAAGACACTTCCCTTAACCTCCCAATTACTCCTACCAATATCTCCTGCATAATCTGTAAAGCAGGGCCCTGTATATCTATAACTGCTTTTGTCAGTCCCTCTACAAGTGTATTAATGTTTTTATGTGCCTGTAACCCTTTGGAATTTAACAAACCCTAAGACTGTAAGGTTGTAGTCAGACTGGAAATATCAATAGAATTCACAACCCCTAGACCAGTTCCTACACCTCCCAACACTGTATCCACAATATACCTCTTACTTCTTTTTCTGGTACCCATTACCCTTCTAATTAAAGACCTTTCCATAGTAGCTGTAATTGTGGAACCATTTTGAAAGTGTTTAGAAACTAGCCAATCTGTCATCCTTATTCTCCATGAAATCAGCTGAAACGTAGCATCCCTCAATATTGGTGTGGGGCTCTAAGCACTAATTTGAAAGGGACCACTGGAAAGTACTTTCTTATTCCCACACATGGGATTGTCAGCATAGTTATCCACCCTTGGTGGAGCAAGTGTAGTAGAATAGGTCAGAGGAGGGGCTCCCGTTGTAGGTTCCCTCCCCTCATCTATTGTTAATGTTAATGTTAATGTTCACTTGTACACCCCGGTTGGAGCCCACTACCTCCAATTTTACACCTTCTTTGGTCATGTTCTCAGTGATCACTTTTTTTATGCTATACCCTTGCTGATTCATGGACATAACAGGGTTTTAAAAATTAAGGGAAAACCTAATACCTTCACCTATCAGACCTATTGTCCATTTTCCCCAGTTTGTCCATTCACATTCCCAGTCCCTTTTATTACCTAGTTTGTCACTCCAAAATCCACTAATGGTATTAGGGCATTTTGTCCCAACAATGTCCACAGTCCCACCCCCACTTAAAGTCAGTTGATCAAAACATGGTTCTTCCAAATTGTCATTGCTCCATATCTTTGTCCATGCCTTGATCGTCTGTGTATGACTTGATCTTCTTTGTCTTGTGGAAGAGGTAGTTTGTGGTCCATCGATTTCCTGATTATTACATATTAATATCATTGTCCATAAAATCCCCAAAAACAAATGCATTATCATCTTCCTTGTTGACTTCTTGTTGCCAAATCTGAGAAGATCAAACAAGTATCAATTCTTAGCAGAAATATCTACATCTGGGACTTCTGTCCCTTTATACAATTTACATTGGTCCACATGGACCCATTTGTAACCAGGCTGCCTTCTGTTTTTTTCTGGGGTTTGATCTTATCATCTTAAGCACTGTAGTACCTAGTGTATCTAGAATGACATAGGGACCCTCCCAATTTGCATCCCATGGAGAATTTTTATTAAAATTTGTAATCATGATCATTCCCCCCTTTTCAAACAAAGTTTGAATTTTAGATGACACTTTACAATCAGTTGGGGCCATATTAGTGGCAGCAAAATGTAGCAGTAATCTTAACTGCTCCTGAATTTGGGAGAGATATTGGTCTCTTGACACGGCTTCTCTCAGGGGAGTGGACAATTGAGGATCACCTGGGTGGCCTAGAGCCATCTGTCTCCCTGTCATGAGCTCATAGGGAGAACATTTAGTAGCGGTGGCAGGTGTAGCTCTAATAGCCATTAGAATTGCTGGTAAGTGTGTAACCCAAAAAGTACCATATTGTGTAAGCATTTTGGCTAACTTAGACTTAATGGTTCGATTCATGTGTTCTACTATACCCGATGATTATGGGTGATACGTAACACGGAATCTCTGCTGTATTCCCAGTAGAGCACAGAGGCTTTGCATTATCCATTCAGTAAAATGTGTACCTCTGTCTGACTCAATGAGTTCAGGAAAACCCCACCTTGAAAACACATGTTCCCATAATGCTTTTGCAGTAGCTTGTGCAGTGTCACGCCTAAGAGGAATAGCTTCAACCCGTTTAGAAAAAATATCCACAATGACTAAGGCATATCTAAGACCCCCCTTTAATAGTGGAAGTGGGCCTATAAAATCAATCTGAATAGATTTCCAGGGACCATCAGCTATGGGTACCCTCTGGAGAATTGGTCTTTGTCCTTTAGGGTGTGGATTTATCTGAGCACAGATAAGGCATTCTTGAATACACTGTTGAGCTGATGTTGCTAACTCTGGCCAAAAATATTTCTGTCTAAGGTGGTATTCTAAGGCACTGTGACCAATGTGTCCCAAAAGAGAGTGAGTTTGCTGTGTAATGTGTCTCTGTAAATGCTTTGGGACTTCAAAAAGAAGTTTGGCCTGTGGCTCTGTAGGACTACTATACCAAATTAACCCATCCTGAATAGAGTACCCATTAGGGAGAGTTTGCTGGTTCTGTAACAAAAGAGAAAGGTTAGTATCTTTAGCCTACTCTCTCTGTAGGTCTGGTACTTCTGATGTCTCTTTTGTAACCATATATGGTCTTCTGCTAATTCTCTGGATTAAACTCTGCTAGTGAAATCCATCGCCATCATGTGGTCATTCAGGAAATCCGTCCACTACTCAGACGTGTACTCACCAAGTGAGCGAGAAAAAGAATGAATATAGATAGCCTTTCAGCCTTATATTAAAGCTGGTGATTATTCCCTACTTCTAAAGCTAGGTGTGTGTTACACTCCTCTCTCCCCTGTGTCTCTTCCCCCCTCCTCTCCCTTCCCTGTGTCTCCCCCCCTCACTCCTTTGTATCTCCCCCCCCTCCTCTCACTCCTCTGTGTCTCTCCCCCCTCCTCTCACTCCCCTGTGTCTCACCCCTCCTCTGTGTGTCTACCACCCTCCTCTCCCTCCCCTGTGTCTCTCCCCCTCCTTTCCATGCCCTGTGTCTCTCCCCCTCTCCTCTGTGTCTTCCCCCTCTTTCCCTGTGTGTCTCCCCTTCTCCTCTCTCTCTTCTACGCTTAAAAGCTCCTGCGCTGGCAATGCGCATGCGTGGGCTGCTGCGCAATGCACCTGCACAGTGTATGCTGCACAATGCACGTGCGCGCCCAATGAGTGGACCATTGCACAATGTGCATGCTCGGCTTATGCTGAGCTTTGCGCATTCGTGCCCATTTTGCAGCAATCGTAGTTGTGATACTGCAATTTGTCGCAAGCGTGACAACGAATCACAGTTTGACAACTATTATATGTGATAATTGATGGGAAATTTCCTGAGTGTATGTGTAAGATATTATTTTTGAATGTAACCCATGTACAGATGTGCCAGGCCTCATCTTTTATCATATTACTGGGTTATGTAAACAATTTATCATCCAAATTCCATTCACATCAATAGAATGAAGCTGACACTATTAGGTTCATGTTATAGTTCCAGACAATTAAAAATACAAACAACTGAAGATATGAAACAAGTTTCCTGTCAGATTAATTTCTGATGCCTTTTGAATATGCTTTCACCTGCTTTAAGCATAAGCACATGTAATATAAAAACAGATATTAGTTTGAAATACAGTGGAATTAAAGCAAAAATAGGCTTTCTAACCCAAATAAAATTATATAAATGCCATGTATTTGTCTCTCTTTTATTTTCTATATACTGTATATGTATACACATATCTATCTATCTATCTATCTATCTATCTATCTATCTATCTATCTATCTAGCGGTGGTGGTCAATAGGCTGGACCAGGGCTACATGTGTTCATTGGGCACCTCCGTTGCAACCCCCATTTTATTCACAGGACTGGGAGAAGATGCCTCTTTTCAACAATACTTGGTCCATTATATATTTCTAAAACAAGCAAATAATACTAATTTATACCCATAAAAAAATCCTTTATCTATACCTCTGTTGTTAATAATTGCTTTCCTCCAGCAATTTAAAAATTTAGCTTTTTGTAAAATAAAAACATTTAAAGAACTGGATGCTTTTTTCAGTACTTAGGGGCCATATATGATGCCCTTCAAATGAAATAGGTTGCCTGTTGCTGCCTCAGAGTGTATGCAAGGATTATGTGAGTGTATTTGAGATTGTGTGCTTATGGTAGTGTTAATGAGATAGAATATATGTCAGTAAATGTATGACTGGGAAAAAAAGCATTAAATATGTTTACTTATGAATATTAATAAGCATACAGCTGGTGTAATGCGTAACATTGGGAGTCTGAATTTAAGATAAATCTATACTGTGTGACAATTCTCCATTTTATATGATTTGGCTGACCTTCTAACAATTGACATTAAAGGGCCAATCTGGTCATTTTATTTCTACAGGCTATTTTGAATAAAGAAATTGATAATGGGCAACATGTTTTTATAATATCATAAAATAAACACAGCTTTTACATTTTGTAAGTTTTTATGTAACTATTCTATACAGTACCTCAGGCAATGATTTGCTTTACAGAGCTGGCTTCTTACAGTGGGCTTAATTCAATTGTGATTTGGCCAAATGAATAGGGCTCTATATAAGCACATAGCATATTTTTTTACAGAAGTCTTTAGTTTGTGAAGACTTTGGTTTTGGATAGAAGTTCACCAACTAAAAACTTCTGTAAAAAATATGCTCTTTGCTTATATAGAGCCCTATTCAATTGGCCAAATCGCAATTGAATAGAGAGGACCTGCAAGGGCTATAAAAGCCGTTATGTATTCTCCCCAAAATGTTCCCAATGCTCATAACACCTCCCACACTCCTAAATAAACCCCTCATGATGCAGGGGTCCTAATCGGGCCTCCCACAGGGACCCCACATTAACCCCATGATGCAGGGGTCCCCATCAGGACTTCCGTAGTGTCCGCACATTAACCCCATGATGCAGGGGTCCAGATTGGGACTCTAACCCTAACATTAACCCTATAAGTATCATAAGGGTCTTTCAGGACTCTCATGACACTAAGTCTAAGAACTACCCTACACTACACTATTAGCCACCCCAACAAATGAATACATCTAAATTAACCCCCTCTAAGTAATAAACCCACTCTAAATAATTAACCCTCCCTCTAATTAATGAACCCCCTTAAGTAATAAATCCCCCTCTAACTAATTAACCCTTCCTCTAAGCAATAAACCCCCCTCTAACTAATTAACCCTATTTAACCTCACCATACCTAATTAACCATATCACTAATCACTTAACCCTATCTAGTCCCAGTTATCCCTATCTAGTCATATTTAACCCTAACTGGACCTAGTTAACCCAAACTGTACCTAATAAACCCTAAGTGTACCTATTTAACTCTAATTGGACATAGTTAACCCTAACTGGACATCGCTAACCCTAACTGTACCTAATTTCCCCTAACAGTACCTAAAAAACATAAGTGTGCCTATTTAACCCTAACTGGACCTAGTTAACCCTAACTGTGCCCAATTACCCCTAACTGTACCTAATAAATCCTAAGTGTACCTATTTAACCCTAACTGGACCAATTTATCCCTAACTGGACCTAGTTAACCCTAACTGTACCTAGTAAACCCTTATTCTTTTACCCCCCTCTACCCTATCCTATAACACCCTACGCTACCTACCTAACCCCCTATTAAATTACCTACCACGCCACTAATTACAACAAATAAAAAAAACTAATTACACAAAATAAAAAAAAGACATTACTGAAAATAATAAACTGTATTACACAAAATAAAAAAACACATTACACAAAATAATAAAACTATATTTCATAAAATAAAAAAGCTAGATTCCATAAAATAAAAAAACGACATTACTGAAAATAAAAAACCCACATTACAAAGAAAATAAATCAGCCTTACTAAACATACAAAAGGGTTAAATAGACCGCTGACCTGGCCGAAATGCCCCTCCAGCAACGTCCAGCGATGCTGTGGTCTTCAGTTCTTCGTCCCAGACAGGGCCCTCCAAAACTGTCTGGTCACACCTAAAAAAAAAATATTACAGTTAATTCACAAATACATACAACGTGTAATATAATAAAGGCTTAATAGTCAACTTATCTGTCCAAAATGCCCCTGCATTAATTTTTTATTTTTATGTAATGTAGGTTTTTTATTTTATGTAATGCAGTTTTATTATTTTGTGTAACATTTTTATTTTTTATTTTGTGTAATTCAGTTTATTATTTTCAGTAATGTAGCTTTTTTATTTTGTGTAATTAGTGTGTTTTTTTAAACTAGTTAGTTGCTAGGGATATTATGTGGGGGGTAGGTTGGTAGTGTAGGGGTTAATAGGATAGGGTAGAGGGGGTTAATAGGATAGGAATTGTACTGGGTACAGTTAGGGTTAACTAGGTCCTAGGGTTAAGTAGGCACATTTAGGATTTATTAGGTACAGTTAGGGGTAATTAGGTACAGTTAGGGGTGATTAGGTACTGTTAGGGTAAACTAGGTTCAGTTAGGGTTAAATAGGACTTGATAGGGTTAACTAGGGTTAATTAGTTAGAGGGGGGGTTATTACTTAGAGGTGGGGTTAATTAGTTAAAGGGGGTTTAATTAGTTAGAGGGTTTTTTTTTTACTTAGAGGGAGTTAATTAGTTAGCGGGGGGGGGGTTATTACTTAAAGGGGGATTAATTAGAGGGGGTTAATTGGTTAGAGGGGGGTTAATTTAGATTTATTAGTTTATTGGGGTGGATAATAGTGTAGTGTAGGGTAGTGCCATGGAGGACCCTAGTGGAACTTATAGGGTTAATGTTAGGGTTAATTATTGTCCCATAAGGGTCTATATAGACTCTTATGGAACTGATGAGGTTAATTAGAGACTCATGGGGGACCCACAGTGGGAATTTTACATTTTTAAATGCTAGGTGCCGCGCAGGTACTTACAGTACCCCATGCGGTATGGGATTAGCCATTTTTGTGACGCAGGCCCTTTAAGGACCCGCAGAGGGGAATTTTCATTTTTAAATGCTGCGGGGGTCCCGATTATAACCCCCGCAACAAGGTTTAGTGTGGGGACCCTGTGGGGGATCTATTTTCAAGTGTAGTCTGTAAAAAAAGAGACTGTTAGGGGATTGGAAATAGGGTAGGTATAATTGCTCAGCTATGTAAAGTAGAATACCGGAGTACCAGCACCCTGTTGCTCTGGCTAGATTATCTAATCATCTGGTATTTGGAATTGTCCTTTAGTCCTATATACTGTGTACTTTGGGATGAGGAAAGGGATGCACGGCCTCAATACTCCATTATACATAAACACTGCTGTTGTATGAGAAGAGTGAGAGTGAGCCAGAGACTGACCTTTAAGAAGGAACACAAGTAATTAGGAGTTAGATGATGAAAGTTTGCTTCCCTTGGATACTGACTAGAACCTGAAAAAAAAAATGTAGTAACATTTTCCTGGACAAATTACTAACTGGACTTTTGTAGAGTTTGATGAGTATAAATTAACGATATCAGGAGTATAATTGCTCCTGTCTTGCTTTTGTGCTATAGTAGTGGTCATCCAATGCCTCACGTTGTTGCTATACCTTATACAATGAATATATCTCTTCTCATTCGCCTCCACTATCCTGGTCTCTGCATAATGCTACTGCTTCAAATCAAATTGTCCCCATAAACCACTGCTGCAAAGGCATGGGAACGGCTATTGCGTGTCTTCGTGTTATGCTGTACATGAACTAGAGGGTAACACTTATGTCTCCTGAGAAGTTCTCAACGATGAGCAAGGTTTAGTGGTGTGACAAGTGTCTTGAGATACAGTCAAGTGTGCATTCTCCTTCAGTACAGAGATTGATGTATTGGGACAAGGTATGAACTGCCATGTAATTGCACATGTTGGTATATGAAAGTATTAATCTCTACTAAGGTAAGGCCTGTTATTTATCCCATATATCTCCCATTGTAATTGCCCCACAGTGGTGGAATGACATCCGTCTAGACCCTGAGGTTCCAAGGTTCTTATGCAAATATTTTAACAGATAATGGTTTTAACAGAGCCGTTCAACATATAGAAGTTTCAGTATGTCATGCTGCCCTTTTTAGTAAAGAGGGAGCACCATGTTTTCCTACACATATATTAGAATGTCGGATACAGAAATATGGTGCATGGACGTTTATATTCATTTTGTTCTTATGTTTCCTTTACTTTTGCTGCAGACATTGTGCTCCAGGTCTTTCCTTTTACTTACTACTTCAGAAGTCAATAACTACATAGTTGCCAGCCTAACAAGAAAAGGAAGTGGAACATGACTTAGATTTAGATCCATTTGTCCAGTTTGCCAGCCCAGTTATCACTTCCATGGGAACTTGAGACCCTTTGGTACTATTGGCATGGTCTAGTGAGGACTGTTAGGGGCTTCAAAATAGGGTAGCTGTAATTGCTTGCCTATGTGAAACCACAGAGAAAAGCACCTGACTGCCTTCTTGCAGCAGTAGTGGTTATACAATGCCTTGTTTTGATGCTATACCTTATGCAAACATTTAAAATCATATAAAAGCAAAATAGAAGTTACCGTTTGAAATGTTGGCATAGTCAATTCGCTATGACCTCAAAGGGGTACCGCCTAGATAGAAGGAGTAATGACAGCTGATGTCACAAATCTGACTGGTCCCTATTTTAAATTAATTGTATATTCAATTCTAACAAAGATTGAGGTAGTCTGTTATATACTCATGCATTTAATTGGCTCTATTACAAACAGATGTCATTTAGTGATCTACACAAACTGTAATCATATTTATGCATTTCTATAATAATAATGTGAACTTATACAAATAAATAAGTTAAACAATTTTGACCACAAAAAAGTATGCATATTAAAGAAGAGGTCTGTAATAGATCCCTCTACATGTCTAGACCTAAATTTGTAGAGGGATCTATTATAGATTCTCCTCAGAAAACAAAGTCCAAGAAAGGAAAGTTGAAAGATCATTACATTAAAACCAGTAGACAAAGGTGTAGTGGCAGTTATCATGGATTCAAATCACTACATGTAAGAGGCATCCATACAATGCTCAGATGTGAGACACTACAGCAAACTTCTGGCTTACTACAGCAATCATACCTGGACTCCTTCCAGGTATTAGAGACCAGGTAAAATGCCTAATTTCCCCACACCTAACAGAGACAAAAAAGGACACTCTGGAAGACCCATTATATCAGGACATCAAAAAAAGGTCTCTGTCTGGATGAGAAATATTCTAAAACCCCTGGTAAATAAAAACAAAAAAACATCCACCTACCTTTGGGACTTCAGGGATCTTCTAAAAAATCTGTCCACTATTGGTCTTGTTTCAGAAGGTTATCATAATAAAGATAAAGAGGCAACTATTTACCCAGACATGTTCACTCTCATACAAAAAAGTATCTTTTTGTATGAGAGTTGACCTGTCTGGTTAAATAGTTGCCTCTTTATCTTTATTATGATAATTTATTAAATTGCAACTCCAGTGGTGACCTGAAATTAAGAAATATTTGCCAGCGTATTGGCTTTATTATTATTATTTTTATTATTATTAAGTCTGTATGATTCACAATATTATTAGCACTTGCCAACATTGGTAATTTCTGGGCATCCACAATTTTTTATTTATCTTGTTTCAGAAGGTACCATGTTAACCATTATGGATGTGGAATCTCTTTACACCAACATTCCACACAATGATGGTTAAACCGCCTGTTAAATATACATGGAACATGAGAAATACCTGCAGCACCAGTCACACATATAATACAATACATTGTTACCCACATCTACTTTAGGTTTGGACACGGCCACTGTTTACAGAAATGGGGACAGCTATGGGTACAAAAATGGCACCACAATATGCCAGTCTATTCATCGCAAAACCGGAAACAGAGTACATGTTAACCTGCCACATTAAACCTCTGCTCTTCCTTTGCTACATCAATGAGATCCTTATCATCTGGACCACCAGCGAGGAGGGACTTTTGGAGTTTCATACTACATACACTATAATGCATTCCAACCCCTTATCCACTTGAACTCATTTACTCAGAAAACAGCTTCCTGGATAATACAATTAGCATAAAAAACAACCAGATTCACACATCACTGTATAACAAAGCAACAGACAGAAAAAAGAATAGCTACCATCCAAGACATATCAAGCACGCTAATGTACTGCCAGGCCATCAGGTATTACCAAATATGTTCTGACAGCAAAGGAAGAGAAAAGCATTTCCAAAAACTTGGGATAGACTTATGTTACTCAGTTATCAGGTACAATACTAGGGTAGAAAGACAGGAAAGAACACCTTTAAATCTGACCAAATAGTTTCCCATACATAGGCACCTAAATATGTTTGAAAGTGTACAGAAATGGACCAACTATATCAAAATAAAAAAATAACTTTTATTAAACACAAGAGTAAAAAATATATACATCACACATAAGATACAGCGATTAAGAGAAATAGGATGTTTCCGACACCTATATAAGTAATTCTAAAATTAACCCTAAAATTAACCCACCTAAAATGAACCCCCCTCTATGCTCGGGTGCCCCATCGGGTCCCCCGAAGATTCCCCACATTAATCCCTTTGCTTTAGGGGTCCATAGGGCCCCCCAGCCCCCCCCCCCCCCCACATTAAACCCAGGGGTCCGATCGTGATCCCGCTGCATTTACATTTTTAAATTTCCCGCCTCGCAATTCTTAAAGGACCGTAAAGGTCCTGAAAGGACTCGCGCTAAAAAATATTAACTGCCGGCCAACTAAAATTAACCCTGTCACTCATGGGTGTCAATACAGACCCCCATAAGGCCTTAATTAACCCTGTCACTCATGGGCGTCAATACAGACCTCCATAAGCACTTAATTAACCCCATTACTCATGGGGGTTCTAATAAAATCATACAAGGGGTGTATGTAAGTAGCAGACTTACCAGAGCCCTTTTTCCCCATGGGAGTGAAAGAGTTAAGCCTCCTGCAACAGACTAATCAAGCCCAGCTGCATTCTACCTTTAAAAGGACTACTGAGCACTCAGCAGGGTGGGTTCAGTCTGGACTGAGAGCCAGGAGAGACAGCGCTGCATGCTGAAGCAAACCCACAGACTTTTGCAGGAGAAAACTTACAGGCCTGAATACATGAACGCTTTATTTTTGCATTAGTTGATGCTAGTGAGGAAAACTGCTAATTCTGTTTAGTTAGTGCTTCAAGGAAAGCTAGGCTTTGTTTTGTATTCTTTTTGTTTGTACCTGCTGACAAAGTTTTCAGTAAAGCTCCTTAAAGCTACAATGCTTTCTGAGATACTTCATTACAGAGACGGTCAACAGGGCATTGACCCTAGAAGTGGCAGCCAGCCTGTCACAGGGTCAATACAGACCCCCATAAGCCAATAATTAACCCTGTCACTCATGTGGGTGAATACAGACCCCCATAAGGAAATAATTAACCCTGTCACTCATGGGGGTCAATAGAGACCCCCATAAGCCAATAATTAACCCTGTCACTCATGGGGGTCAATACAGACCCCCATAAGGAAATAATTAACCCTGTCACTCATAAGGCCATAATTAACCCTGTCACTCATGGGGGTCAATACAGACCCCCATACGGCACTAATTAACCCTGTCACTCATGGGGGTCAATACAGACCCCATAGCATCTATTTAACCCCATCAGTCCCATAAGGGTCTGATTGGCTGTTGTCAATAACAGTCAGTATTACAGCTAATGAGAAGGTGCAGATGCCTTCAGCCAATAACTCTGTGGGGGTGTATACCATTGTGATTGGCTGATGGCATCTGCGCCTTGTGATTGGTTTAAATAAAGATTGACAGGTGCGTTAGCCAATCAGGATGGGATTTTGGGGTGTATCCCATCCTGATTGGCTCACACATTGATGCCTTCTGATTAGCTGAAATTTGATAGACAGCTTTTTCAGCCACTCAGAAGCCACCATTGCCAATTTCCTTCCGGAAAAGGCTCTAGGAGGCTCATTAGCATTGGGGACGTCTGAGAGTGCAGACCTCTGTTAGTTTTTATTATTTTTTTTAGAGCGCAGTGTTCCAGGGCCCAGCCGGGGCAGAAGAGCAGGAGGCCGGGGACATCGCGGAGAGGTAAGTTGAATGTATATTTATATGTTTACATGTTTATTTTATTTTGTGTCTGTATGTTGTACTAATGTATTGTGTTTTTTCTTAACAGGGGCCGCGTCGGAGAAGAAAAGAAGAAGGACGAGACATGCTGGAAAGGTGAGTAGAATATTTAGAATGTGTATAATGTTTATTTATTTTGTGTTGCACTAATTTGTTTGCTTTGTTTTACCCCTAGGTTGTTGATCTGAAGGGACATCTACAAACGTAAGTGGTCTTAATTATTTTATTTTAGCTTAGTATTAGGGTCTCTGGATGTAGTTAGGATTTATTGTATATTAGATAGATAGGGGATGTATTTTATACAGTTAGAATTTATTGTATAATAAATAGATTGTATGTTAGATAGATGGGGTATTGTATTTTATTTGTATTGTATGTATGTAATGTATTGTATGCATTGTATTGTGTATGTCTTTCCTTTTCAGGTGTGTATTTTTTTTTCTGTAGTGGGGGGGGTTGTAATGTATTTTTTTTATTTTCTGTAATGTTGTTTTTTTATTTTTGGTGACTTAGGTTTTTTTATTTTCTGTAATATAGTTTATTTTTTTATTTTTGGTGACTTAGGTTTTTTTTATTTTCTGTAAGGTAGTTTTTTTTATTTTTGGTGACTTAGGTTTTTTTATTTTCTCTAATGTAGTTTTTTTATTTTTGGCCACTTAGGCTTTTTATTTTCTGTCATTAGAGTGGTGGGGGTTTATTAGGGGGTAGGTAGTGTAGGTAGGTAGTGTAAGTGTTAATATATTAGTGTAGAGGGGGGTTAATTTAGATGTAATGGTTTATTGGGGGTTATAGTGTAGTGTTTGTAGTTAGTGTCATGATGGTCCTTGAGGACGGTCATGGCACTTATGTGGTTAATGTTAGAGTTTTAACAACCCCATAAGGGTCATAATATACCCTTATGGGACTGATGGGGTTAAATAGAGGCTTATGGGGGTCTGTATTGACCCCATGAGTGACAGGGTTAATTAAGGCCTTATGTGGGTCTGTATTGACCCCCATGAGTTATAGGGTTAAGTGCTTATGGGGGTCTGTATTGACCCCCATGAGTGACAGGGTTAATTATTGGCCTTATGTGGGTCTGTATTGACCCCCATGAGTGACAGGGTTAATTATTGGCTTATGGGGATCTTTATTGACCCCCATGAGTTATGGGGTTAATTAAGTGCTTATGGGGGTCTGTCTTGACCCTCATGAGTGACAGGGTTAATATTTTTTAACGCGAGTCCTTTCAGGACCTTTACGGTCCTTTTAAGGACCTGCAAGGTCCATTAAATGCAGCAGGGAGCCGATCAGGAACCCCCGCTGCAAGGGGTTAATGTGGGGACACTTCGTGGGTCCTAATGGGGACCCCAGCATAGAGGGGGATTATTTTAGGTGCCGCGGCCGGGATTGTTAATAGTGTGCCGCGGGCCCTTTAAGGAGCAGCGGCGGGAAATTTAAAAGTTTTAAATGCAGCGGGGGCCTGATCTATGCAGATCGGGGACCGCCGCTGCGAGGGATTAATGTGGGGGGGGGGGGCTGCGGGGGTCCCTATGGACACCTGCAGCAAGGTGTTAATGTGGTGACACTTCGGTGGTCCCAATAGTGACCCCCGCATAGAGGGGGGTTAATTTTAGGTGCCGTGGGGGTAGTTGGAGTACCCCCCCACGGCAGGGCTTATGTGGGGGACTGCCGCGGAGGTCCCATTTAGGACCCCTGCAGCAATTGATAAGGTGTGGGAGCCTGCGAGATCACCTCGCAGGCTGTCACTCCTCATGTACTTTTTTGCCGTGTTGATACGGACAGGCCCTGCTGCGTAGCTCATACGTTGCTCGCAGCAGGGCTAATTTAATAGCCTCGTAACTTTGAGAAATTTTGCAGTATGTAGGGTTTAAGTAGAAGCCTCTTATTTATGAGGCTGGAATTTAATAAGGCTGATATTGTATATATCTACATGGCGTTAATACTTGCATGCTTATTAACTACTAAATGTATTGAAATTGTCAGATGTGATATATACTGCTGGTTATTTCATTGGAGAGGATTACTTATATAGGTGTGCGACAGTGTTTATTTTAATCATGTCCTATTTCTCTTAATCGCCGTATCTTATGTGTGAGGTATACATATTTTTTTGTGTTTAATAAAAGTTAATTTTTAATCCGTTAGGATAGCTGTGTACTTCCGGATTGTATAAGTTATTGTTCTAAAATGGTGGCTAATGTGTGGTATGAGGCTGTGAAAGACTCATACGCAGGAGTGAGCTGTTTATTTTTAGCTGGAAAAAGAGAAACGCAGAAAGAAGTGCGACTTTTGAATGAAGCTGGGAAAAGGCACAAAGACAGAGAGATGGCAGCTTGGAGCAGATGATGGTTCTACGACATAGTGAAGACCTTGACTTCTGAAGGATACAGGCCAGTGAAACTATTGGACTTTTTTTTGCTCCACCCAGGTTTTTCTGGGTAGGAACAAGATAGTGAGGAAACTGTCTCTAAGTAAATATAGAGCTCAAGTGGGAGCTAGGCCTGTTATTTACTTTAATGTGTGTTATTTTATTATTGTTGTATCACTGGCTACAATTACAGTAAAGCTTAGAAAAGAATTATAGCATCTAGTATGGTGTTTCTCAATCAAAGTGCCAGAACCACAGGCACAAATCCAAAAGATTGGCATCTTGTCTATATATATATATATATATATATATATATATATATATATATATATATATGTTGTCAAGCACTACTGCTGACCTTTGAGCTGCATAACTTGTCTATATTATTCTTTGTAAATAAATACATTTAATAAACAACACAGACACATTTGTGAAGGAGATAATTACTATTCCGGGGAGGTATTTCTTGACTTCAGTTAAAATGTCTCTATTTATTTTGACGTTTACAAGCACTTAGAGGTGCTATAGGAAGCCCACAATACACATTTTTTCATGTTAAAAATATGTGTTTATGTACAAAAGGAAAGACTGTGTCTTGTGAATACAATATCTTATCTTCCCTTCATCCTGAATACATTATTGCATTATGTTAGCTTCCAAGCCATATAAATGTTTTATCTGTCTCTCTAACGCTTGGAAAGATGTGCATTATTGTCAGCCCTGTAAAATATTCATTGTATACATTTATGATTTAGAAAGTGTAAAGCATTCTAAACGTTTGTAATAGGTAATGTAATAAAAATATGAAAGCATTTTTCACAAATATATAAAATAATAACAAAATATTAAAAATAATTGTGCAATTATATGAAAAACTATTTGTTCCAAATGTTTTAGCATATTCTCAAATGAGATCTAGTTTTTCAAAGTAAAATATTTTGTACTAGTGTTAAAAAACCTTTAAAAGGCTTTTTGACAGTCTAACAGATATGGGAAGCAACCATTGGAAACAAAGGAGGAGATAACACACAGGCAACTTATGTAGATGCTTAGGGTCTGATATTTCTCTGGAGGTCACAGAGCATACAACTCTAAATTATGTATATTGCCTCTGTTACATGATTTATCAGATAATTTATTTAAACGGACTCTGTTAACCAAAAACAATATTTTAGTTGTTCTTAAAGAGCAGAAAAAAACTATCTGTATATTGTATTAGCCATTTTTTTCTAAACTGAATAATTCCTGCAATATTCTGTATTGATTGTGCTGGATTTGTATGCAAACAAGCAGGTGTTATGTTCGAATTAGCTGCTTATTGTTAGTATCACAGCCAACTTGTTTGTCTCACTGGTGGCTAAAACGATGTAATGTCCCCCAATGTCATCATGAGACTAGATGCCTTGGGCCTCATTCAATTGCTACTTTTCTGAGATCCGAGCCCGCGGGCTCCAATCGAGTTGCTTTCTAAGAGCTACTTTGCCTTGAAATTCATCAAATCGCAAGTTACTTCCATCAAAGCCTTTGATCCTTTACAGCCGCAAGAGTTGCGGCTGCAAAAATCACTATTCAATTGCTCTGATTTGCCTTTCCATCAAGCCCGTAAATGGCCAAACTCGAACCACAGGTTACTGGTACCAAGGAGGTCTCGCAAAGGTCTTACTTAGAAATTGTAGCACTTGAAATGCAAATATAAATTAAATAAATTCAGCACTGTAAATGATGGGGAACACAATAGGTGACATTAGAACTAAAAGCACAACATTAACAAGCTTGAACATTGCCAAAATAAAATACTTTATTTCATGTTTATTTTCCGTCCAAAGCCCTACGGGCTTCAACCTCCAAGCCCGTAGGACTTTGGAATCCAACATCCATTTTTGTGCAATGTACTACAGGCTTGAATAATGAGTTACAGGCTTGGAGGTTATTCAAGCCCGTAGGACTTTGGGCGAAAATTAAACATGAAATACAGTATTGACTTTTGGCGATATTGCTGTATTGTTTGATAGTACTGTATTGATTTTATATTTGCATTTACACTGCTCCGAGTTTGCGGGCTTGAACCACGAGTTACTGGCTTGCGGCCGTGTTCATGTTCAAGCCCGCAAATACTTACTGCCGATAGCATGGTTTCCGATTATGAGAAAGGGGAACTAATTTGCGGGCCCGGCCAATTAAATAGCTAAGTATGAGCAGAGCAACGCAAGGACGCAACTCAAAAGTAGCAAATCGGGAAGTTACTTGCAAGGCTCCTTCTCTGCACTCTGAATAGCAAATTTGTACATTGTACTGTTTATTATCATAAAAGGACCTACATGAATAATACAGAATATTTCAGGAATTTTTTACTGTAAAAAAAATGGCAAGTACATTATATATAGAAGCCTCTTTACAGTGTTCATCCAAGAACTACTGTACAATAAAATATATTGGTTTTTATTACATTTATACTTTTTATTGAAAAAGAAAGGGTTTACAGAGAAACAGATGTAAAAGGGCAAAAGACAAAACAACGATCATGGGTAAGTAAAACATTTCCTGTGGAAACACTTTGTATATATCATTAGGTTATTAGCATTAAAACAATTTCAACACAATCTAACTGAAATAGTATAGCATCTGTTGCTGATGTACTCATTAACTGACACTAATGGTTTTGTATAATAGGTTTTCATTTGTTTATTTGGTTACTGATTAGCAATAAAATCAGCAATTGTAGGTTAAAAAAGCAATGTACTTTTAAAACTTATGGTTTTGAGGTGTCAGATGACAGGCCTAGGGCAGCACATTTTCAGGAGGCAGCAGGCTGCTTGAAGATGTTGAAGTGTCTATATACAGTGACATGTCTGTTTAGTTGTTTGTGATATATATAAATATATATACTTGTTGTTGTTTAGTCGTTCAGTCATGTCTGACCAAGTGCATCTCTGTCACTGCCCCTCTGAGCTCCATCAAATTCATGCTCATTGCTTCAGTGACCTCATTCATCCATCTCCGCCTCTGTCGTCCTCTTCTTCTTGTGCCTTCAATCTTTCCCAGCATCAGAGTCTTTTCTAGGGAATCCTGCCGTCTCATGAAATGACCAAAATATTTGAGCTTCAGCCTCATGATCATACCTTCTAGTGAACAGTTTGTCTTGATTTCTTGAAGTATTGATTTATTGGATCTTCTTGCAGTCCAAGGGACTCTAAGCAGTCTTCTCCAACACCACAATTCAATAGAGTCAATTCTATGGCGTTCAGACTTCTTTATGGTCCAGCTCTCACATCCGTATGTTACTATTGGGAATACCATATTTCGAACTACGCTGACCTTTGCTGACAGTTTAATATCTTTACTTTTTACTAGCTTGTCCAAGTTTGCCATAGCTTTCCTCCCCAGACGCAAACAATAAATATATATATATATATATATATATATATATATATATATATATATATATATATATATATATCACATATATAGTTCTCAGCAGTGCAGGATTGCCAAAATCTGTTGGTAACGAAATGTTAAAAAACTGCGGGTTGCGGCCAGGCAAGGAGTGCGGAAGGTACTCCTTGCGCATGTGGAGATAAGGGCCATAGGTGCTCATACCTATAACACAAATTAAGCATCATACCTACGACCCGCGGAAAAACTCAACAGAAAACTTCACAATTCAGTCGGAGACCAGTGGCACTTTGAAAAAATTGCCTGCAAAAATTACGGCCCGTAACAGTATGAAAAGGAAACCGCCATTTCGAGAAAAAAAATTACAACCCGCAAAAAATACGAAGTTAACGACCAAACCGCCCACATCGAAAAACATAAAGAATACAAAATACAAAAAACATCACACACAGCACGGGGGGACACCCAGGACGTCTGGGAGTGAGGTTGCATGCAAATTTAAGTCGAATTTCCAGAGTTTCGCCACTCGAAAATCGGCAACAAGAGAAAAAAAATGGGCGCCGAAAAAAATTAAAACGAGGCTACATGACCCCTAAGCACGCAGAACACCTCCTGGCACATACGACTTTTACCCAGGAACGTACAAGCTACAAAATACACTATTAGGAAGGACGGAAAATGCTTGAGACCCTCGTAACACATACACAATCGCCACCATTTTACAACACTAACTTAAAACTAATAACATTACCATTCTAAAATACCGCATTACACAACTAAACAAACGGTTTAGCCTCGCTCACGCAGCCTATTTACACTGCACACTTGCCACATTGCTGACACTTTCTCCTCAGGTCACCAACAGTTCAAATGTACATTGTATGCTGCAGAAAAATCAAAAGACATTGTTAGCTCTTCAGCATATTGATTGCTGCATATATTAATTACAAATAGGTAAAGTATATTCATTTATTATTTAATGAATTCATTTATTATTATAAAAAATATATATTTATTTTAAAAAAAAGGGAAGAGGCTTGAAATGAGCGCCTAAGCTTCTCAGAGGAGTAAAAGTACATGAGTGGAGAGGCTCACCAAAGGTAGTCAGAGGTCTAAAAGCCTTACATTGTGTGTAATTTTTGAGGGGAAAGTCGCTAGTATATGTATGTATATGTATGTATGTATGCATACATACATACACACATATATATATATATATATATATATATATATATATATATACAAAACTATGATTTGACATATAGCAAAGGGACAAGAGGAGTAGTAACTAGGGGTGGTAGTGGGGCTTTGGGGCACACAAGTAACTGAGGTGTGAGAGGCACAAACCTCTGAATAGACCTCAAAAGAGAAGCACACCACTTATCTCCTTAGCGCAATCATCCATAATTTCATTGGAAGAAGGGTGAAAATAAATATTTTTGAATCATCAATTAATTTGATAACTGTGAATGCACAAGACATTTCTACAAAATGGGATTGTTGCTTCAAAAACTGTCAGTGCTTTCAAAATGAGTCTTATAACCCTCCTGAGAAACTAATATACAGTATATAATCAGCTGAGATCCCAATGTTTTTTCACTGTATTTGTGTTTATGTATATATGCTGTTTGCCAGAAAGTATCCGGTATACTTATGGTAAGACGTCTGGCCCCTGAACTTTTGTTCCCCATTACCTGGGTTCTTTTGGCTTAGGCAGAAATATATCACTGCCATCATTCTCATGTATTGTAATACTCTTTATTTTGTCTAGATCTCTAAATGAGTCCTTAACTAGCAAAACATATTTGACTAAATAGAAAAAAACAGCTTTTCTAAGAGTACCACAAATAAAGTCTGAAAGGGTTGGCTGAGAAGAAAATGAACGTATCAAAACAAGTATTAGGCTCAGAAACAGATACAGAGACTCATTAAGTTCCAATAAATTAGAATCCAAGGTAGTAGGGATGTCAAAGTTATAGTGATTTTCCCTTAATTGCTCTAAAGTAAATTCTCATGCATATTTAATATTGGATTACATATTGCAGAAGGTTCAGAATGGTTATATGTTTAATATTTTTTACATTTTAGACATTGTTCTACATATGTATTCTTCTAATTTTTTTTTTTTTAGTTTCTCGTTTTGCTTCTATAAAAAAATTAAAAACATTTTTCTAAAAAAATAAGAGGTTTTAGTTGATTACCTTTTTAGATACTTTGCAACTCTGTTAAAATAATATTAGTGTGCGTGAAACAGTGTTGGATATATAAACATTATTATTTATATAAAAATGGCTGTTTAGTTATGTTGTATGGAAATCAGTGGTGATTTGTATTAATGCACATATTAAGACACATTAATACATGTTAATAGACCTTTCCTTAGATATGCAAACATCATTTACCCTGATGTATATGTATGTCTGTTCCACAAAGTCTAGTTATTTTAATTATGCATTGATCATTAATACAATTCCTATTAGCCTGCACACGAGCGATCAGATCTTTAAGTGGAAGGAGGGGGGTGGTTGAGATACAGATTTAAAGGGTTTTAAAAATTAACAGATACGACAGAAGACAAAACAAAAAATAATTGACTACCCTAACTGCAAAAGCTCAATGCTAAGGGGAACCTCACACACATCAAGTCTCCAGCCAATGGAAATCATTGTGTTGGTACACTTTGTGCCTGAAAGTTTAACACTGCCTAATACCAGCAGCAGATTCTAAACTTTGACATTAAGTTCAATGTTGAATGTTTTTTATTGAAGGCCATCATATTCTAATTAGTAAGGCATTACATTAGTTTCTGTGTAATATAGAATACTCTGAGGGCCCTTCTCTCCGGAGTATTTACAAACTAGTTAAGCTACTTGATTAGGTGTTAGTGCTTAACACTGGTTCATATTAATTTAAGAGCAAAAAAAACAAAATAAATATTCAACTTTAAAAAAATATATATATTTTTTTTATATAAACTTTAATAGGGGAATATAGAAAAGTGCTGCACTTGAAATCTCAATATTAATTAGGCTAACTTCTTGATTGAGTACTGTTACATACTAATCAAATGAGAAAATGGAGATGCCTTTAAATCTAATGCATTTTTTGGCTAACAATATTGTCCTTAGAAATTAAAGCACTACATTGCTGATGTAGTATTATAATTACCAATTCTGTAGGGAAGTGAGTGAAAAAACTAAGATTATATAAAAGAATTTTGAAATAAGTGAAAAAGGCAAAAAAGCAAAAGAGCAACAGAAACAGTTGCTGTTTTTGGTGTACTAAAAATAATGATATGTGTGTAATTGATATTGAATGTGCATGTGTCACTTGTTTTAATGGGAGAATACATTGGTGACTTGGGCCCTCATTCAATTGCAATTTGGCCAATTGAATAGGGCTCTAAATAAGCACATAACATATTTTTTTTAAAGAAGTTTTTAGTTAGTGAAAACCTTGCTTTTGGATAGATGTTTACTAACTAAAAACTTCTGTAAAAAAAATATGCTATGTGCTTATTTAGAGGCCTATTCAATTGGCCAAATCGCAATTGAATGAGGGCCTAGGTGTGCTAATTTGACTCTGTGTACTAATACATGCACACTAGATAAATTAAGTGAAAAGTGCTATTTGTGTTTCAACTAGTACATATAAATTATAATATTAATATTTGAAGGCAAACCTCATTTGTGATGAGACCAGTCATCGGTATGCTTAAATTAGAGGCTCATTTTATTTTCTTAAAAACATGGAAAAAAGGGTGATAAAAAATGCTATTCCACACATTCAAATGGACATTGCAAATATTCAAAGGAGGAGGGAGGACTTATAGTATGGTATAATAATATGTTGCAGTTAGTAACAACATTTATTACTTGTCTATACACAATCCATTAGCTCATTGCAGGTTGATAATCCCCTATACACATTCTTTTAAATGGTTCACTGACAATCAGCAAGGCGAGTTTGCTCACCAATGGAGAGCCTCGCAGTCATCATCATACAAAGCATATTTTGCAAAAATTAGGGGTGATAAAATATGTATATAGACTACTATACTGTCCCTTCAAGGTTTAGATATCCATAGTTCCTACAGTCCTTTGTGTGGAAGAGGGGAATCCTACAAGCCAAAATATTGCTTTTAATTGTGTGTAGTTTTTAACTTCAATCTGCTAAATGAAGGAAAAAAGGTATATAAAATAAAATTAAATAAAATAATTATAATGAAACGACGCCTGTTATGATATCAAATTATAGTATGAGCATACCAATTTGCTGATTGAAAGGGAAGACAACCTTTTGTATCTTAATCTAATAGGGTCTCTATACATTTCAACCTCTCTTTCTCCTTCTAAGGACTTTATAGGGAATTCAGTCAGATTTGGGTCACCAGATAAGCTGAGCCTTCCATGCAGGAGGCATCCCGCTGAGGATCACAGGCCTGTCTCTACCTCATCTATTCTCCTTTGTCCTGGATATTAGCAGTAATCCTTTAAAGTCGTGTTGTTTGTCAACGTAAAAATTATAAAAATAAATAGGATATTACAGTAGTGTTAAGCACTAGGCATTAGTGGCTAATGCCAAAGTGTGCATGATAAAAGACAAAAATGACATGGACTTAACAGATCAATAAAGAAGAGATGACAGGGCTACACAGAAGATCTCTACAAAAAGGATCTTAACAGCACTGATGACCTCAATAGTTTGTCCAATGAACTGGAGCCAAATGATGCTGTGAAAGTGTTGTTTGCCTTATGCCAACACACTTGGAAATGTGGCCAGTAGATTGGAAAAGGTCCACATCCAAATAAAAGCAGATCCAAAGAGTGTTCCAATTATCAAGCAATTGAATTAATTTCACATGCCAGCAAGATAATGCTGGATATCCTACAAGTTCGGCTCCAACAATATATGGACTGAGAACTACTAGATGTGTAACCCGGGTTTCGCAGAGGAATACGGTAATAGAAAAAGCATATACTTCTGCTTTGTAGACCATTATAAAACCTTTGACTGTGTTGATCACAACAGAATGTGGCATATTCCTAAAGAGATGGGTGTACCAGCTCATCGTATTTACCTCCTGAGGAAACAGAACAATTCAAAATTGGGAAAGGAGTGTGAAAAGGTTGTCATCCTATTTATTCAACTTATACACAGAGTACATAATGATTAAGTACAGGCTGGACAAATCCAAAGCCAGAATCTATATTGTTGAGAGAAATATTATCAAACACAGATACAGACTGTGATGGCTGAAAATGAAGAGGATGAGGGTGAAAGCTGGCCTGATGTTCAGCAATAAAAATCCTTGGATAACAATCACATTTCAAAACAATCCCTATTCAGAGATATCACAATATAAAATCAGTGAAAAATATACAAAATATTTTTAGCCTTGGATAGCCATCAAATATATAAATATTTTTGGTATAAGCACTTAGGCATATGGCATATTCATATATCACCAATCAGCGTACTCTATGAAAACGGCAAATGGCAATATCATGTATACAAACCTACATAGTAGCCAGAATATAATATATACTGAAGTAATATAAAACCATTAGATATAAAATAAAAAGTAATGACAATTAAAAAAAAATTACAGGTGCTAGATTACATAACAAGGAATTTTATAACAGAATTGAATTAACTTAATTTATCAAAGCAATCAGTCTGTTTTGGATAAAATGTACACAAGGAGGAAAAGTAATGGATTAGGAACAATATGCGGATTATAATTTCCAATGCCATATTTAAAGTTGTATCCACTTTATAAAATGTAACAGAAAGATTGTATATAGACCATTTCAATTCTGTTATAAAATAGGATAGAAGAACAGCTGTATTTACCATATTTTAAGGTTAGAGAGTAGACCCCTTTCTGAATAGGACTCCTTCTTAAATTTTGTTAAAAGTAACCCCTTTTGTCTTCTTTTTAGAAAATGATCAAACAAAAATAGCTATTGTGAATAATCACAGAGAAGAGAAAATTAAGTATTTCCAGAGAGCCCTCCTTTAGTGTCCCATGACCCCTTAGATAAACTATATCCTATCTTATCATACACCCTTCCTCCAGTCCCCTGGATGCTTTTAACTACTGGCCATAACCACACACCAGGTTTGTATACATACATATAATTAAAAAAATATCAATATGGAAATTAGCCAGATTTATTTATATGTTTGAATCAAACATTGTTTGCTGTCTGCAACTGTTGTTAGTGTTTTTTACCAAAACAATGGTGAATCAAGAAAGAAGTAACCCTGGTACATGTATTATCTTTATGAGACCATCTTGTAATCAAATTCTCAAGGTTGACCAGCTGCATGAAATCAATTGGCCCTGCTTGAGGGATCCCACAATAACTCATAAAATATGTGTATTGAGACAGAGTAATTAACCCTTCATATAACGACTGGTCACACAGCAGGGGTATATACATATGTTTTTAAAGTTGACAAATTAAATAAAGTAGACAGTGTATTTTATCTTTTGTCTTTACAAATGCCCTGGAGGAAGCTATGGCAACTGTGGGCAAGCTAGTAAAAAGTAAAAATAATACATTATCAACAAAGGTTTGTTTTACAATCTGCTTCTTCAATTTAGCTTAGCAAGAAACTAGTTCAAACTTACCCAGCTGAATTGTACGGTCCTTACCACCTCTGCTAGCAGAAGATAGACCATTAGGCGTAGCACTCTACTTGCACTAGCCATCTGCTGTGACTAGACCTTTAACCATGTGATTGCTTTGTAACCGTGTTAGATACAGTTACAGATACAATGACAGACACGTTGAGTATGTCAGCTAACTGCCATCTTATTTCGAACATTACACATTTATATCATGCAGTTAGAACCCTTCTCCACCATGTGCTATGCAAATCAGAGTGAGTTTAGTGTTGTGCTAAAGCTTTGAAGCTGCCAGCTATCAGCATAACCAATACTTCAAAGCCTCACTACATAGAACTGCTAACTACACCTTGACTCAGCTTTTAAAGTATAACCTGTCCCCTCCTGTTCAGTATCTATGGGTGACTCGCCTGTGGCCCAAATGTTCTGCAGGTATCAATATAACTAGCATATGTTGGGGTTATGCATCTACTCCTTTATTGTGAACTTCCCTCTCCTGAGAATTGTGGCCATAGGCTTTATACTGCTCTCTCACGAGGCTAATCTCTCTTACTTGTGACCAGTTCCCAACACTCATGTATTAACCAAAGTAATCATTACACACATAAACTTTATAAATCATAAACTAGTGTGATAGGCCAGGCACTTCCCACTTTAACACTTTTATAGTCCCTAGGAATCTAACCCAAATCTCAACTCCCCACACACAGTAAACTCCACATCAACTCTAGTGTCAACCTGGTCTGCCCAGTTCCCCATCAGCTCCAAAGTCCAAAGAAAGTTCTCTTGGGCATATCAGGCATAGATAGAACTATGGTATTCCAGTAGCAACATACAGATGTATGAGTTGGACGATAAAGAAAGCTGAGCGCAGTAGAATTGATGCCTTTGAATTGCGTTGTTGGAGAAAACTGCTTATAGTCCCCTGGAATGCAAGAAGAACCAATCAGTCAATAATTCAGAAATCATGCCAAACGTTTCAATGGAAGGTATGATCATGAGGCTGAAACTCAAATAGTTTGGCCATATCATGAGAAGACAGGATTCCCTATGTTTCTGATGCAGGGAAAGATTGAAGGCACACGAAGAAGGGGACATCAGAGGCTAAGAGGGATGAACTTGAGCTTAATGGAGCTCAGACAGGCAGTGACTGACAGATGCGTCTGGTGTACTGTGGCCCATACGGTCATGGAGAGTTGGATTAGACTGAATGGCTAAACAACAACAAGCTTTTATATTGATATCACAGCAAGGGGAGCGAAAACATAAGGGAGTTAACAAAGGGGGGGGGGGGCAGTGAATAAGTGCAGATAAGGCTCTGAAAAATTGGATGGGAGAGCAGTTTTTACAATGTAGGGTTGGTGTCTTTTTAATGAGTATGCCAACCTCTCAAGTAGTGTTACATCATTGATTTTAGATAGGGGGATTACTTCTGGGCTGCTATTTCAAACTTTACTATGCTGTGTTTAACAGTAATTCATTTTCTGTGGTTAGTCCTTATTTTTTGGGAACATGCCCAACAAATGTATATGGGGAATATGCAGAGCGGTTAGTTTCACCATATATTGATGAAGAAATTGGAGTTCTTTATCACATACACAAATAATTGTATACATGAAAACAGTTGAATGTTTGTAATTTTATAAGACTCATTTCTAAATGGCAGTTGTGAAAATGTTTGCTATTTTTAGTTCATTAGCTTGTTACTGTTAGTTAACAGCAATAATGATGTAAACATTAAATAACGGCTATAATTACATTTAGACTAACCAGATAACAAAGTAAAAGCTATTTTGTTTGAGTGTTTTTGCTTCAAATATGTTCAGTATATTTTAATAAATGATAGCCTTTTCAATAACATAGTTTTTATTATGTGTTTTATAGTAGAAATAAAGTTTTAATATTTCCTGACAATCACAATGTAAACAAAAGCAATCTTTATTAGGAAAGTTTACTTATTTTGGTACAGTACAATCGTAAATAAAAGTTGGATACTTACAATTTTTAGAGATTAATAATAAAACTACTATAATTAGCAAATCAACAATTTGTAAATCATAAAGGTTTTTATCCTCAATTTGTTCCATTAGATAAAAAACATTACAGTAAAACAATTTGAAGATGTCATTAAACCACATTATAACATGTCAGAAAAAAATATTTTTATCATAACAAATCGATAGTTGCATAGTTATATAATTGTAAAAGCCCTGTGTTGCTCAGTATCAGGAAACTTATAACAGACGGCAGTAACAGCACAGGATAATGTGGGATGACAGGTCCTTGGTCCCCGATACATATGTATACAGCAGGAGAAAAATCTATAGGATATTTTCCTAAATTTTCTAAGTATAAAAAGAAAGAAAAATAGCTATTAATATTATTATATATTTAAATGTATTCTGCTAAAGGGATAAGGAAATTGGCCTTTTTTTTTTTTTACTTTTTATAATTTAACACATGCTGCTTATATCAGAAACATATATTACAATTATTCATTCTACACAGATTTATTTTATTTAAAAAAAAGATTTCCACACCCCCACACCTCCTACATATGCACCTGTAACTAACCAATAGAAACACTGCATTCAAGTAGTTTTTTAACCCTTCTAACCATCAATTCAACAGCAGCACAATGCAGGGATCCAGAACAGCACTGCCAGAAGCTGCTTCCTTGTGGTTGGAACAAAAGACTGAACATCCCATGGTGCTTTGCAGCAGAGACCGATCCCCGGATATTGCAACAAAGTTGTAGCCACCTCTTAATGCCCAAAACGAATTGTGATTTTATACTAATTTAGCTAAGATTTTTAGGGCGTTCCTTCTAAAAAACAAAGACATTTGCAAACGCTAGGGTCAGTTTATTAAAGATTATTTTGAGGTTTTTTTATGCAAAAATTTTTTTTGATTGTAGCTTGAGACTGTTGTGCAATGACTTCCATCACTTTCCCCATCTTTTAAAGTGCAGTATAGATTTTTTATTTGCATTTACAGTGCTACGAACAGGTGTTAAACCCTCTTGCGAGTCCTGTCTGGTACTCGTAGGATATTCTTCTACATTTGCCATTTACAGGTGTGTAAACATTTGTGGGCTTGAGGAATTGTAGCAATTGAATAGCGATTTGCGATTGTAACATTTATGAGCTTGAAAGATCAAAGGCTTAGAGAGATCGGAGTTAAGATTTTGACAACCAGAGGGATTTTCAGCCTATAACTTGCAAATGGTTTGCGGGTAGCTAAAAGACGCCAATTGAATAGCAAATTAGTTTACGGGCTACATTACGGGCTCCAGTAACCAACAATTGCTCAATTGTATAAGGGCCATGCTCCTTTTTATTATGAGATTGTGCCTGTTTTATTTTGGCTAACAGTCTAGCTTTCTATAAAATAAGAAAGGGTTCAATATAATCCATGTAATAATTGTAAACTCTAAGCTCAATACACTTAGATCACATTTTGTAAGTAACAAATTTATATTGATCATAAACTTTTTATTGAGTGTAACAATAGTGGCTGTGTTGTCTAATTTTCTAATGTAACTAATCATTAATTAAACATTGGGGAGTGTGGTATGTTGAGGATTTCGATAAGATTACAGCACAGAGCATGTTCACTCTCACTACAATGTTCTCAATAAATGATACTATAAACTACAGTGCAAGTCTTTGATACTAAACTCTATATCCACCCCACAAAAAGGATGCATGACAATGAGATTCATTTTTCAATAATTCCACATTTTCACATTTTTCACCCACCCTTTCTTCTTTTGAATGGGCTTGAGGCTCCTTCATACTTAACCTTGATCAGGGTCCTCCTTAGAGGCCATATTTTGTCAAAATCTAAGATTACTATTTGAAACATATGGAAAAAATATGAATTACATATTTTATTGGGATGACAAGGTACAGGTTATTTCTGATACTTCAAAAATATAAGAGAAACTCTACATTTATACATATATGCAGGTGTGGCTCCTATAATTTATACTTCTGGATCAAAGTATTTTTCTAAAGTAAAATGTTTGTCCATACACAAATATATATAAATATACTTCTATATACTACTATATAAATAAAAATTATATATCTTTTTTTCACAGTTGTGGTCAAAAGTTTGTATACCTTTGGCAAATTGGTAATATATGTACCATTTTTAAAGAAAACATGAGTGAACAGGCAAATCACATTTCTTTTTTTCCTTATGGGATTCATATTCAACTGTAGGTTATAACAGAATGGCACAATCATAAAACAAAACATGGCAACAAAGAAAAAATGAAATTATCCTGTTCAAAAGTTTGCATACCCTTAATACTGTGTATTGCCCCCTTTAGCTTCAATTATAGCATGCTGTCTTTTGTAATAGTTGTCTATGAGGCCCCTAATTCTTGCAGGTGGTATAGCTGCCCATTCATCTGGCAAAATGCCTCCAGGACATGCAAAGTCTTTGGTCGTCTTGCATGAATCGCACATTTGAGAGCTCCCCAGAGTGGCTCGACGATATTAAGTTCAGGAGACTGTTATGGCCACTCCACATCCTTCCCCTTTTTCTGCTGTAACCACTGGAGGGTCATCTTGGCCTTGTGCTTAGGGTCATTGTCATGTTGGAAAGTCCAAGAGCATCCCATGCACAGACTTAGTGCAGAAGAATGCAAATAGTCTGCCAGTATTTTCTGATAACATGCTGCATTCCTATTGCCATCAATTTTCACAAGATTCCCTGTGCCTTTAGATTCCCTGGTTGAGGCCTGGTTGTGACCATAAAGCTCTATTTTGGTCTCGTCACTCCAAATTACAGTGGGCCAGAAGCTGTGAGGTGTGTCAAGGTGTTGTCAGGCATATTGTAACCAGGCTTTTTTTGTGGCATTGGCTCAATAAAAGCTTCTTTCTGGCAACTCGACAATGCAGCTCACTTTTGTTCAAGTATCGTCGTATTGTGCTCCTTAAAAAACAACAACACCGTCTCTTTACTGAGCAGCCTGCATTTCTCCTGGGGTTACCTGGGTTTTTCTTTGTATTCCAAACAATTCTTCTGGCAGTTGTGGCTGAAATCTTTTTTGGTCTACCTCACCTTGGCTTGGTATCAAGAGATCCCCACTTCTTAATAAGTGATTGAACAGTACTGACTGGCATTTTCAAGTCTTTGGATATCTTTTTATATCCTTTTTCATCTTTATGAAGTTCCATTATCTTTTTATACAGGTCTTTTAAAAGTTATTTTCTGCTCCCCATGGCTCAGTATCTAGCCTGCGCAGTGCATCCACATGAGAGCTAACAAACTCAGTGACTACTTAAACACAGACATTAACTGTAATTTAAAAAGACAAAGGTGTGGGGAATTAACCTTTAATTGCCATTTTAACCTGTGTGTGTTACCTTGTGTGTCTGTAACAAGGCCAAACATTCAATGTTATGTAAACTTTTGATCAGGGCCATTTGGGTGATTTCTGTTATCACTATGATTTAAAAAGGAGCCAAACAACTATTTGATAATAACTGGCTTCATATGATCACTATGCTTCAATAAAATATATATATATTTTTTTTTTTTGATTGGTCATATTTTCAAAATAAATGTAAAAGTAAACAAGGTACCTGTTCCTGGAAATAAGAGGAACCAGGGCCCATACTGCATTCTAAAGTATGATCTGAATTACACACATATCCCTTCCTGTGATAAGGCTTTGGAACAACTTCTGGCCCCTACAATACCGAAAAGGAAAGTCCTAGACATGGCTCATTTAAACCTGCTTAGAGAACATCCAGGAAGTATAAAAACAAAACTCTAAAACACTTTCATTGACTAGGTATATATGCAGAAGTGGCTCAGTATTGATGACAATACCAATAACCAATTACCAACAGGCATTACCAAGAAGCATTTTGAGCTGATAAATATGGATCTTGTGGGACCTCTACAAAAATCAACCAGAAGACACCAATTTATACTTGAAATACGGGACTACCCATAAGATATTCAGAAGCAATACCATTGAGCACAGAAATTTCAAATCCAGAAGTTATACCACTGAACACATCAACTTCAAAGAATGTGGCTGAAGAACACATACAACTTTATTCAAGGGTGAGAATACCAAAGGAGTACATGACAGGCTAAGTTTAATGAAAGATATGTGCAAGCTCCTACAGATGAGATTTCTGAGAACCTCTGCCTACCAGCCACAGATGGATGGATTGACAGAATGATTGTATAGGACGTTGAAGATCACGCTTAAACAAATAGTAGAACTAGACAGGAAAAACAGGGACCTACTTAGTCCTTATTTACTTTTTGTCATCATCGAAGTCCCTGAAGCCTCTAGTGGATTTCCCCCCTTTCAACTTCTTTATGGCCACAGCAGATGAATGGGAAGAGCAAGGGGTGCCAGGTGAAAATATTGTGAAGTATGTCAAAAATATTAGGGAAAGAATTTCCCAAGTTTCCCCTCTGGTACAAGACCATAGGTAGAGCAAACATATTATAATTGCAGTGCACAAATAAAGAAGTTTCAGCCTGGAGACTGAGTGCTAGTATCTGCAGCTGAAAGCAAACTTCTGACAAATGGCAATGCCACAACAAGATTTTTGAGGCCGTAGGAGAAGTGAATTTTAAAGTGAGCCAACCCGAGTGGCAGAAACCAGAGCAGATCTACCACATAAACATTCTGAAACCCTGAAGAAAGCAGACAGTAGATGTGGGTGTTAAAGATATTAGCAAAACATTTTGCTGTGTACAGTCCTTGGAGGCAGCAGAAATGAAAATGCATGTATCTGAGGAACTGACCCCTGAACAAAAGGAAGAAACCTATAAGATGTTGAACAAAACAAGAATGTTTTCTCTACATAGCCAGTTTGCTTGACTTTGCTTTACTATGACATTACCACTAAGCCAGGGGCAGGGTAATAATTAAGCCTTAGTGCATACTTGTGACTAAAAAGTTGAGAAAGTTAAAAAAAATTGGGGCATTATTGTGATGGCTCCAAAGGCTGATGGAACTGTTAGATTCTGCAGTGACTTTCGCACACAGAAATCAGTATCATAGTTTTAAGCTTATCCCATTCCCAGAGTAGATGAACTGACAGGTCAGCTTGGAAAGAAAAGATTCTTAACAACACTGTATTTAACAAAGGGATATTGGCAGATAACCTTGACGCAACTGACAATAAGAAAAAATGCATTTTCCACTTCAGATGGTCTGTTTCGATACAAGGTCCTGCCATTTGGACTACATGAAGCACTGGCTTCTTTCAAGAGACTAATGGACAAACTATTATGTTCCCATTGTGAGTATGCAGCAGCTTATTGAGAGGATATAGCTACTGGTTAGACAACACATCAAAAATTGGGAAGCCATATCGGGCACCATGAGACAGGCAGGGCTTACAGTAAAGCCTATGAAATATGATGTAGAACCAAGTAAAGATAATTATCTGGGCTATATTGTAGAAAGAGGGTTGGTCAAACCACAGTCAACAAATTAGTAAATACAAAACTGGCCACAACCTCTAAAGAAAACCCAAGTAAGGGTCTGCCTGGGTATTGTGGAGTATTACTAAAGGGTCATTCCACATTTTTCCACAACGGATGTGCCATTGGCAGATCTCATAAAAGCTAAAGCTCCTGATAAGGTAAAGTGGAGCAAAAAGGCTGAGGAAGATTTCAAAGACCTGGGACCTCCTTCTATTAGGGTTCGCAAAAATGGCCACAAATACCAGATTCCCTATGTTTGGGCTACGTGCTCTAGGAGCACCACTTTTGCGTTGCTATTCAATTGGCCGGTGCCGCAAGTACCTCCCCCTTCCCTCTAATCGCAAACCATGCTATCGGCAGTAAGCATTTGCATGCTTTAACAGGATTGCGCACATAAATCCTTGTTCACGCCCACCAAATTGGAACACTGCAAAGTAAAATATATATTCAATAAAGCCCTGTAAATGATGGGGAACACAATGGGGGGCATGAGTATTAAAAGCACTATATTCTCAAGCTTGCACATCGCAAGTAGCCAATGCTGTAATTACTGGCCAAAGTCCCACGGGCTTGAAGATCGAGTTACGGGCTTGGAGGTCATTCAAGCCCTGTTGCCAATCAAAAGATGCAGATGCTTGGAGTCATTCACAATGGGATACACCCCGTTGGGGTGTATCTCATTCTGATCGACTGAAGGGAATAGTGCCTTCTGATTGGCTGTTGTAACTGTCAATCAGATTGCAGCCAATCAGAAGGCGCAGATGCCTTCAGCCAATCACAATGGGGTACACCCCGTTGATAAGATGTGATTGACAGGTCCATCAGCCAATCAGAATGGGATATAGAGATGTATCCCATTTGGATTGGCTCATACCTTGGCGCCTTTGGATTGGCTGAAATTTGATTGACAGCATTTTAAGCCAATCAGAAGGCACCATTTCGGAAAAAAGGGCACTGCTGGAGAAGACTAAAAAGAAGATGGAGGCTATTTAGAATGTCTTGTTTTATATGTTGTGTTTACTTGTTTTATTAATTGTAATGTTTCTTTTTCTTGTAGGGGTGCTGTATGTAGTTAGGGTATTACTATATGTAGTTAGGGTATTAATGTATGTAGTTAGGGTATTACTGTATGGAGTTAGGGTATTACTGTATGCAGTTAGGGTATTAATGTATGTAGTTAGGGTATTACTGTATGTAGTTAGGGTATTAATGGGGTATATATTAACTGTATTTTATTGCTGGGGGTGGGTTTTAATTTATTGTAATGGGATGTTAATTTGTTCATGTATTTTATTTTGATGTGAGTAGTACTTTTTTCTGTATTGGTTCTCCTCCTTTCCCTTATTTTTTTATTTTTTTGTAATGGTGCTCTTTTTTATTTTGGATAATTTAGTTTTTTTTATTTTTTGTAACTTTTTCTCATTTTTTTTTTATTAGAGTAGGGGTTTATTGGTTAGGGTAGAGCGGAGTTTATAGGATATGGGGCCGGGGTGTTCATTAGTTAGAGGTGGGTTGGTTTAGATATATTGGTTTATTGGGGGGCATAGTGTAGTGTAATGTTTGTGCTTAGTTTCATGAGGGTCCTGGAGGACCCTCATGGCACTTATGGGGTTAATGTTAGGGTTCTTATTGTCCCATGGGTCCTTATGGGACTGATGGGGTAAATAGAGACTTATGGGGGTCATTATAGAGCCACATAAGAGATGGGGTTAAAAAGAAGTAGCTATGGTTAGAAAAGCCTAGAAGAGGTAAGATACGCTTAGATGGGATTAAATAGGACTAGATGGGGATAAATAGGCCAAGTTGGGTTAGGTAGTCCTAGATAGGGTTAAATAGACCCAGTTAAAGTTAAAGGGGGATAGTTGGGGTTAATGGGTTTAGTTAGGGTTAATGGGTTAATGGGGTATGCTTACGGTTAATAGTGTAGTGTAGCCTGGACCCCCACACCAAGAGTTAATGTGGGGACCCTCCAGGGTTCCTGATAGGGACCCCGCAGCATAGGGGTGTTAATGTTATTTGCCGCGGGGTTACTCACTGTACCCCCGCGGCTTGGGGTTAACCATTAGGGCCCTTTAACAACCTGCGATGGGGAATTTAAAAGATTTAAATGCTGCATGGGTCCCAATCGGAACCCTGCATTATACAGTTAATGTGGGGACACTGCAGGGGTCCCAATCGGGACCCCTGCAGCAAGGGGGGCTTGATTGGGAGCAGTGGGGAGGCTAGGTAAGGGCTTTACAAGCCCTTGCGACACCTACTTGGTGGACGTAAGCTCAAATTGGCTTTTTGCCAGTTACAGGTTAGACGGGAGGTATTGGAAGGGGTGATCGCAGCAATTCAATAGCCATTAGCGATCCGGGGCTTGCGGGCTTGAAAGATCAAAGGCTTTGGGTGTAGTAACTGGCGATTTCTGGAATCGCAAGGGGTTATTAAGGATCTCAGGCCGCAGAACGTAATGCGATTGGAGCCCGTAATCAGAGGGGAATTGAATAGCAACGTAGCTTGCGTTCACCCCTTTCGGCCGCGTTGGCAGAAATCTGAGCTCCTTCCCTTTCCCACCAAGAACAATGCCCAAACCCCTGAATACCTGGACTGAGGTTGCTATGTTGACCCAAGATGCATAATGTTACTACAGATGTTTGTGTATGAAAGCCATATTGTGTAGGGCCATGTTTTACTGTGAACCATCCTGTTTGTGATTAGCCATGTTATACTTGTTAATATGTGATGTACCGATGTGGTTTTGTGGGTAAGCCATGTTGTTAATGAAGTAGGTCACAATATGGGGTGAATCATAGTTATTGTTTGTGTGAGTGTTAGACACAAGACAGTGTATGTGTGTGTTATACACAGGGTCGTGTGTGTGCATTATACACAGGGCAGTGTGTGTGTTATACACAGGGCAGTGAGTATATGCATTATATACAAGACAGTGTATGTGTGTGTTATACAAAGGGCAGTGTGTGTATTTTACACACAGCAGTGTATGTGGAGTACACAGGCCAGTGTGAGTGTGGCCTTAACAGGCAGGAATTATTGTATTGCTGTGTGAATTTATTGATGTATCGTGGCAACCAGTCATGTTTGTTATTGGAATGCCACATTTTCCCCAGAGAGTTTAATAAAGCATATTACCAGGGTCCCTGGTGCAGAGGGGTCACCAGTTACAAGGTGCTTGGTTGCAGGAGATACAGTACAGTGGGGGAGGAGCTGGCAGGTGCCTCGAATTGCGCTTGCGTGCCAGGCGCTGCAATTTGCACATGCCTATCACGCACTGCTGATACTGCGCACTGCGCATGTGTGGCTGACACCGCACATTTGCGCACGGGCAATGTGCGCACGCAGCTCATGATGCACGCTGCACGTTGCCTAATAGTTTTCATAGTGCGCATGCACTCCTGCATGGAGCGTTACACACTATGAAAACTATTATATACTAGCGAATTGCCCTTCAAAAAATGACGGCAATGAAATTGTAAGGTAGCTAAATTAGTAAATGAATATAGTGTACCTATTTTGAAGCATTGTGATGAAGAGCTGGCAATCTGTGTTGATGTTGCTGCAGCATTAGTGGTGTGGAGCTGCTGTATAAGCATGCTGAATGTGTGCAGTGTAACACTGTGCGTGCGCGAGACCAAACCGTTAGCGTAGTCGTGTACTTCCGCATTGGTGTAAAATGGCGAGTAATGTGTGGTATAGGTCTGTATCGGAATATCCGTAGGTGTTTTGTGGTGTTTTGCGAGTTTAGAGTGCTGTAGCCTCGTTTTCGTTTTGTTCGGCGGCCATTTTTTCTCTCGCTTAGATTTTTTTTTAGTCTCTAAACTGTTTTATTTCGAGTAAAATCGAGGTGTAAGTTGCATTTTTGAGGTCCTGGGTGCTCCCTCTTGGTGTAGGTAAGTTTTTTATGTATGTGCTGTGTGTATGTATTGTGTTTTAAATGTTTGTATGTCGGCGTGTTGCGTCCGATGTTTGCGAGGTCGTAATGTGTGGTAACGTGTTTCGTACGTTGTTTGCGTTCCTCGTAGAATTTAGCGAGTGTCGTAATTTGTGTGTCGTGTTTTTTGAGTAGCGACGTGAATTTTGCGAGGGTTTGAGGCCCTTGCCCAGTGACCTCGCCAGCAACTGAGGCCCTCGCTTCGCGAGGGGCCTCAGTTGCTGACATGTAGCGCCTTCGGCGCTCCATGCCAGCAACTGAGGCCCGTGCCCAGTGACCTCGCCAGCAACTGAGGCCCTCGCTTCGCGAGGGGCCTCAGTTGCTGGCATGGAGCGCCTTCGGCGCTCCATGCCAGCAACTGAGGCCCTTGCCCAGTGACCTCGCTACGCGAGGGCCACGGCTCGCTGCGCGAGGCCCGCGGGCTCGCTACGCGAGCCCGCAAGCGTGAGCAACGACTCGTACGCTCACAACTATATATGTGATGATAGCGAAGCACTTTTGTTGTGCAATAAAGGTTTTTCCCCTTCCATTACTTTTATATTATATTATATATATATATATATATATATATATATATCAGTGCTAAGCTCTTTAGGAAACCATAACTTTCAATTATTTTACATATACCGTATATACTCGAGTATAAGGCGACCTGACTATAAGCCGAGCCACCTAATTTTAACAAAAAAAACGGTGAAAACATATTGACTCGAGTATAATCGGAGGGTGCAAAAAAGAGTCCTTCCACCCTGATCATCCTCCTCCTCCCCCCCTTATCATCCTCCTCCTTCCCCCCTTATCAACCTCCTCCTACCCCCTTATCATTCTCCTCTTTCCCCCCTTATTATCCTCCTCCTCCTTCTCCTCCTTCACTCCCTTATCATCATCTTCTTTCCCCATAACCTGCTCCTTACTGCACCCTCTCCAATCCCTATCCCCCTCTCTCCTTACTTGCTACTATCAGCATCAGCTCATCGGAACATAGTAGCAAGTAAGGAGAGAGGAGGATAGGGTTTGGAGAGGGTGAGTAAGGAGGAGGTTATGGGGGAAGAAGGAGGATGATGATAAGGGGGAATGATAAGTGGGGGGGATCAGGAGAATGATAAGGGGGGGAGGAGAATGATAAGGGGGAGGAGGAGGATGATAAGAGGGGGAGGAGGAGGATGATAAGGGGGTGAAGGAGTAGGATAAGGGGGGGAAGGAGGAGGTTTTTTTTTTTGACTCGAGTATAAGCCATGGGGGGATTTTTCAGCATAAAAACATTTGATGAAAAAGTTGGCTTATACTAGAGTAAATACAGTAATTGAATAAATTATCATTGTCATACTGATATTGATGTATATACATTCTATTATACTATAGTAACTTTATGAGGATTATTTTATATGTGAACCTATTTAATTTATGTTTTGGTTTAAAAGATCTCAACTTTATGAGATGTACCACAAATCAGATAATTGAGACAAATAAAAACCATTTGGATAATTTATTGACCGATATTAGTTTTATTATTCTGTAATAATCAAATGTTTGTTGCCTTCCATTTTCTCCAGTTCTATATTACTGAAATGCGACATCTGTGAACCCTGCAAATATAAAAAAAGAGAAGAAAGGGTTAATGGTGCAAGCAATACTTACCCTTTATAAGGAACTTCCTCTGTCTCTTGATCCTAGCCTCAAGAATAAGCCTCACGCGAAACACGCTCACCAAATCTGGGTATCGAGACTTTGCTGATGACGTAGGACGGCAGCAATACCTCAGTTATGTGTTAAATTTGCTAACTTTATTTAATTATATTGTCATTTAGACTGTGCTAGTGATAGGCGGTGAGTATAGTGTAACCAATATTTATATGGAGGAAATTGACGGTTCCCCAGTTCTGCCACATGAGATTAAAGGGATTGGAATTAAGGATTCTGTATTATAGTATACGAGAATAGAGTAGTATATAGATATATAATTCTTTCTAAAGAGTTGGTGGTGGGCACCCAGTACCGCCAAACCATTTACTGTAGGGATTTAAGATTAGGGTTTGTAACTTATTTTGTAAATTATTTTGGTCACACTTTGTAGCTGTTAAAAGCATCCTTTGCATCTTAATATAGGGATATTATATTAATGAATACATTGTATATTTATTGATAATTTGCCAAGCACAATCATGTTTATGTGATTATAATTTTATTGTATGCTTTTTAAGGAAATATATTTAGCAAGCAGAAAAAATCTTTAGGGAATAAAGCCCATTAGTGCACAACACTCTAAATATATTTAACACAAAAAGTGGGCAATAGTAAAATGTAAACTTTATTGGTTGAAAAAAACGACGATTAAAACTTTAAAAAGGGAAAGAATAAAAACTGTACAAATACCTTTGAACAGAAAAACTGCAAACCTAATGACCACTGGACAACTGTCACTCATTAAGTGGGGTTTGAGCAGTATTATAAATGAGACCCAGAGAGTGTCTATGTATAGGCTTGTAGTACTATGCAACAAAAGGTGTAAATCATTAGAATAGTGGGCCAAACCTTCCTAAATTACCTTGTGCTATAACTATATATCTCTCCCCAGTAACGGTTGTGAAACCTAGTATAACAACATAAGGAAGATATAGGTAGCTTGGTAGTATGCTTCTAAACAACAGATTTATTTGCATACAAAAAATCCTCAGTTTGGCTCTTAGATCACAAGGTACTTCATTGCCTCTTAATAGGGTACAATGCCTCTATTATTTGAATGATATAGGTATAAATCAACCATTCATACGATATGGCTCTTAAATGTCCAGATATTGCATTACCTCTTGTTAGAGTATAACACCACAACTATTTTGGTGGTGTAAGCATAGTTTGGGCCATTCTGAACAAGCTCACTCTCTATATATTCGCATATAGTATAACAGCGTCTCCCTGTGCTGGGGAGATTCGCGCTGCCTAGTTGCGTCGTGCGTAATAACGTCACGTTACGCTAGCCTACGTCCTAACATGTTTCTACGTGTTCAACGTCTTAATCCTTTTAAAAAGACGTTGAACACGTAGAAACATGTTAGGACGTAGGCTAGCGTAACGTGACGTTATTACGCACGACGCAACTAGGCAGCGCGAATCTCCCCAGCACAGGGAGACGCTGTTATACTATATGCGAGTATACAGAGAGTGAGCTTGTTCAGAATGGCCCAAACTATGCTTACACCACCAAAATAGTTGTGGTGTTATACTCTAACAAGAGGTAATGCAATATCTGGACATTTAAGAGCCATATCGTTTGAATGGTTGATTTATACCTATATCATTCAAATAATAGGGGCATTGTACCCTATTAAGAGGCAATGAAGTACCTGGTGATCTAAGAGCCAAACTGAGGATTTTTTGTATGCAAATAATTCTGTTGTTTAGAAGCATACTACCAAGCTACCTATATCTTCCTTATGTTGTTATACTAGGTTTCACAACCGTTACTGGGGAGAGATATATAGTTATAGCACAAGGTAATTTAGGAAGGTTTGGCCCACTATTCTAATGATTTACACCTTTTGTTGCATAGTACTACAAGCCTATACATAGACACTCTCTGTGTCTCATTTATAATACTGCTCAAACCCCACTTAATGAGTGACAGTTGTCCAGTGGTCATTAGGTTTGCAGTTTTTCTGTTCAAAGGTATTTGTACAGTTTTTATTCTTTCCCTTTTTAAAGTTTTAATCGTCGGTTTTTTCAACCAATAAAGTTTACATTTTACTATTGCCCACTTTTTGTGTTAAATATATTTAGCACATTAAATATTCTAAAATGTTGTAACAATTAATTATTGAGAAGTTACATTTAGAATGTATTTGTTTTATTTTTGGATTAATTAGCATAATGATTTTATTAATGGATTGTGCAATTATAATTAATTTGGTCACTTGGTCCCTTTATTGTAATTGGGATGTTTGTTAATGGTTCAATCAATGTTTATTGAATTGATGGGTATATGATAAGATTGATCTTTGAACTGGAGACATTATACTTATATTGGATTAAGCTACACACGTATACAATTAATGATTCATAAATTATATGTAGATTGTTTAGAAGTTTATGATATAATGTGCAATTGTGTCTAATACATAGAAGGGACAGACGTTTTTAAATTTGACTTTGTAATCACTGTTGTTCTTATTTGTATATTCTACTAGCGACTTGCCCGTCAAAAAATGACGGCAATGTGATGTATATGTTTGTCAAGTTGTTTAGTTATTTATATATATTTTTGACCCTTGTAAGTATTGTGATATGAACGTGTATTTTTGTAAAATTTTGATGTAATGGTTTTTTAACATGAAATTTGTATCTGAAGAATTGTTCACTTAAATATACATTGAATCCAGAGGAAAGCAAAAAGTAAAAAGCCTTGTTGAAACGTCCCGAATTTTAACATGAAGTTTAAAATATATGTAAGCAATAACCTTCAAAGTATATATTTTTAAACTTGAACTTTATTTTTTATGTAACTTTGGAAGTTGACAAAACATTTGTATAATTTGGAACATTATAAACAGGAACATAGTGAATACATTTTGTAACTTAATTTTGTATTAAAAGTATTAACATTTGAATGTAAAAACAGTTGAACTTTAAATTAATCAGTATTAACATGCAATTTGTATCAGAATAATTGTTAAGTTCAATATACATTGAATGTAGAGAAAGGCATACAGTAAAAACTCTCCTTAAAACGTACCTAATGAAAGTAATTCCTTACTGACCACATAAACTGTCGATAAACATTAATGTAGGTAGTAATCTTAAGATAACAGACAATATTTAGATTGTGACTTAAAAGGTGCTTGAGCTCTTAACATGAACTTTGTAATCTGTTGAATGAAATAACTTGAAAATATTGTTTTTAAACTTGTAACATTAGAAACATTAACACAGTAACTTAACATTGTAACATAATTTTTCTTAAAAATGCAAGGCAAGTATTTTGTGAGGCGAATTATCCATAAACATTACTTCCATTAATTATGACTGAATTAAACAACAAATTGTTATGTATTTTTGAATGCTTTTAAAAAAGGATTATGGCTTTAGTTTGTATTCTGCAAAGTTATAGTACTTCATAGTAGACAATGTTTTTAGTAAAAATACGTCCATCTTCTAATAAATCACCTTGACTTTCATTTTTTTCAATGTAAACTTTAATAGCCTGTGGATTTTTGCACCATGACAATGCAACGTACAATTGACCATGTGCAAATACTGGTTCTTCCGAAAAAAAATACCCACAGATTTGAAAGTTTGACCTTGTGATTTATTAATGGTCATGGCAAATGCCATAATAATGGGAAATTGTCTTCTTTGAAGTATAAAAGGGAGATTACTTTCACTTGGTGCTAAATCTATTCTTGGTATGAAAACTCTCTCTCCTTTATGGGTCCCAGTTAAAATTTCAGCATCTATAAAATGGTCCCTTAATTGTTGAACAATTAATCTTGTGCCATTGCATAGGCCTTTTTTGGTGTTCATATTTCGCAGTAACATGATAATTGCACCTTTCTTTAGCTGCAAAATATGTGGTGGCATTCCAGAAGGAGTTAGAGAGTTTATGAATTCAGTCAAAAAGTTAGCCTGACTTTCATTGTCATCAGCAAGTACAGAATCAGCACTGTGATAATTTCTTTGTGGTGCATTAATTTTTTTAAAGATTTCATTATTGAGGATTAATGCATCTTTATTTTTACACGTCAGTATGACTTGGTTGGCAAGCTCGGAATATTCTTCGTTATTGATGCTCCCTTCAAATATAGCCGATATAATATCTTGTTGACAAATCATCTGAGGTGGGATCTCTACAGTGTCGTCAGCTAAATGTAGTATTTTTTCTGTTCTGCCTTCTCCAATTTTAATAAGCCAATCATTGAAATCATTTTGTCCTTCTGATCTCATATTTTGTTGCAGTTGAAGATGGGTAAAATGTTTCCATACTGTGCTTGACTTGATACAGGTTTCGAAAATGTCAGTTCGATTTCCATGTACAACAACAGGTAATGTTTGTCTAAAATCGCCACCCAACAACATTACCTTTCCACCAAATGGAAAAATAGTATCCATGACTTCAAGAAGCAAACAGTCAATACATTGGAGGGCATAGCATGACATCATTGTGGCCTCATCTATTATAATTAATTTACATTTCTTAAATTTCTTTGCTTGTAAGGATGTCATGCGAATATCTGACACAGAATTTTCTAAAATAGGCACTGGCAGTTTAAATCCACTATGAACAGTTCTTCCACCTTGTAATAAAAGTGCAGCAATTCCAGTAGTGGCAAACGCCATTGCTATTTGTCCTTGTGCTCGTACTGAACTCATTAATAAATTGTACAAATAGGTTTTTCCTGATCCGCCAGGTCCATCAAGATAGAAATAACGCTCTGTCACCATGTCATCATCTATTGCATTTTTAATGGCATGAAATGCTTGCAATTGTAGTGTATTTAAAGTTGCAAGTCTTTCTTGTGTTATTTCTGCTTGTAGTTAAATGTCATAGTCTTCAAAGTTTATGTCATCTATAAGACCTGGATCAGGCAAATTAAAACTTGCACAACTTAATCCATGAGTTAAAAAGACTTCTTGGATTTCTATTAACGCTTTTAAGTGTGCAATGGGTTCATTGTATCGTCGCATAAAGTCTTCAGCCATATTACTTTTAAAAGTCTCCCACAAAGCTAATGCATTTGGAGCATTTGAGAAGATACAAATAAAAGCAAATTGTTCTCTCATCTGTCGTGGCATTTGACATTGTGCTGCTTCTTCTAAACATCTTTCCCACTCTGTATCATCAGCGAGTAAGTTTCTATGTCTTGCAGCTAAATGGAAGGATTCATATACAATGTCGTTAACAGTTCTTAATTGTTCAAAACTTTGTGCTCCTGGAACATTTAAAAGTAATATCCGTAAGCAAAAACGTTCAACATCTCTTGGACTGACTGTGTAAATTCGTGGAATTATTTTATTGCCTCTGGTTTTTCTTGGTCTCCATAATCCATTCACAAAAACATAGTGATATGGAATTTCAATATATAAGTATTGTGTTGCTTGAGCATTATTTGAATTTAATGCAAACCATGCAGTTAGTGTAGTGTGACGATCTTCACTTTGGGCCAATGCATTCATTTCATTTCCAGCATGGAAATAGACTAAATGTCGTTGTGGCAAATGTACTGCTAATCTATATACTGCATGTGATCATTCATGCATTTCAAATTTCAAAAGCCGCCACATAGCTTCTGGTGCACTGACATAGCGAGCATCTACATGAGATGCAAGTTCATCATGTACTAACTCACTACATTCAGGGTTGTCTGCACTTTTGACGACTACAGTAGCTGCATCATAGCCTTTGTAAATATATTTGTAATGGATTTGATGGAAGTGCAGGCTTCTACGTTGATGTGGGCGTTGTACTTCATGAGTAAATGTGGATTGTAGGGTACTACATATCTATTGTCCACTTTTTTTCCACGAATAATGGCACTATCTCCTTCTCTTCTTTTATAAAGTGGATATCCATCACAATTTGCATATGTTTTGTCTCTATAATCTTTTGGAAAATCTTTTGAACATTTATTATTTTCCATACATGGTGATTGTGGATTAAGGTCTCCACAGGGTCCATGAATCATGCGATGAGTAACAATCTCATATAGTCTACCATATAGTTGTGGATCTGGTAGTTCAGCAACTATGACTGCATCCACTTTGTCCGAAGTATCTAATTTATCTTTCTCTTGAAGTATTATGAGAAGATGTGCATGTGGAAGGCCTCTTTTTTGAAATTCAATAAGCAAGACATTTGCCAAATAACTGATTTATAGTGAAGTCACGTATTAATTCATTTAATTTGATCTTAAAAACTCTGGCTACTAAATCTGGTCGATCTGAAGCACTTTGTCCAAGAAGTAGATTTTCATTAATTTCTGGCCATTGTGGATTACATGTAAATGTCACAAATAAATCTGGTTTTCCAAATTTAGTCACAATAGCCATAGCATCATTGTATCTTTCTCTCATATTTCGAGGAGATCCTTGAAAGGAAGATGGTAAAATTATGTCTTTGCCAGCTGTCATGTCTCTGCTTGTAGCCACGTCAGCAACATAGTCCATGAGTCCACAATATTGTTCTACACGTAGTTTATCTTGTTGATATTTTATAAAGTTTAAATTATTTGCCTCAACTTGCAAATATGAATCAATAATCCATTGTTGTGTTAGTTTTCCACCACATAAAATTGGATTAAATTCATCTCGAATGGCAATTTGAGCTACTTTAAATTCAAGCATAGAAACATTATTTCGGATTCTGGCTTTAGCATTTGGGTAACTGGGAAGGGTTAATTTTGGTTGCCAACCTGCTTCTCCATGTGGGAAAAAGATGGGATATGTCATTGGATCTAAATTTGGACTTAAGATATTAATATTAATAAATGGTTGCTCCTCATTTCTGGGATATACTCTAATGTCTCTTTGAAATGGTGGTTCTCCTTCATCATTCTGAAAGACCATTGCAACTTCATTTGATGTTGGCAAGTTATAACGACGTTTATCAGTATGTCTGTCTCTTTTAAGCACCATATTAACCTTTGGCATGGGTAATTGATGTCTTTGTGCATGAAGTTGTTGTTCATTTTCTACTTCTGCCAATTTTTTGTATGCTTTACTGTAGGGATTGTTGTCCATAATGTTATTTAGCTCTATGAAAACACTGGGTAAGCATTTTTTATTTTCTTCCATCTGCATACGTTGGTCAACAGCTTCCATTGTATCTAGGACATATAGTTGAGCGAATTTTCTTTGCTCTCCTTGCTCTGGATGTAAATGTGAAGTCCGATGATAAATTTGTCCTTGGACTTTAAAACAGTAAGGACCATGTCCTGGTACATTAGCAGCCAATGTTGCCCCCATAGATGCAAATGATATGGCACTATTGTAGGATCTTATGTTTGTCTTAACATTTTTGTAATTTGGAAAAGTAGGTTCAGTCATAATATTTTGTAAATAGCTTGGAAATTGTTTCCTTTCTGGAAGTTTGAACTTGCCTTTTTGACAACAACTAATAAATTGTCCATCTCTGGGTCTCTCCTGTTTAAAATAATAAGCCTCACAAAATTGACATTGAGTACTCATGTCCCCACAACTATGAACCTCTACTGCTAAAGACTTGAGTAAAGGACAATTTGCAAAGCATATCGGATGTTGACTTTCATATTCATCAGGTGAAAAGTCATGAAATGTTTCAACAACAGGTTCTAAATGTTTAGTTTTTTTCGTGGCTTTTCTTGGTATATGTTGTCCTTGTTTTGTTGAAATGTCCTGTAAGTTTTTAGTAAGAGTTTGTAAATGCTTTGTTTTTGTAGTTGCTTTTTTTGGTCTGTCTTGAGTGGTATCTTGTAAAATGTCATCTGATGTTTGAGGAACAGTTTGTAAATGCTTTATTATCTTTTTTTTTTTTTTTTGTATCTTTCATTTTTGCAGCTGATAGTCTTTTATTTGCAAGTCTTTTGCGTTCTTTTTCTCGTCGAATTTCTTTCTCCTCAGGTGTCTGCTGGGCGGCCCATCTCTCTTGTCTTTCTCTAGTTTGACGTCTTTTCTTCTCTTCTTTGGTCTCGTTATCATCCATATTAATCTGTAAAGAAAAAAAAAGAAATGTAATTGTGTATATTTAAATTTGTAATTCCTGTTAAAGATTCTTGTGCACAATTGGTGAAATAAAAGGCAAATCATTAATGTATCAGTTATATTTAGTTAAAATTATAATTCCTGTCCTCACTGACTAAGAATTTGGCCAATGGAATACTGCTGTAAATAAGCATGTAACATATTTTTTTGAAATAATGTTTTTATTTATTAAAAACGTTGTTTGTGGATAGATATTTACCACTGCAAAACTTCTTTGCTAAAAAAAACATTGATGTGGTTATTGAACTATGTATTGCATAGTGGCAATTTAAATAGAATAAGGCAGATAGTAAATTTATTTTTTTATTTTTCTGTTGACACGGATGCAACTGAAAGCTGTTTCTTTAGTTTTCTCCTTTTGTACTTATTATACTGTACCTTGGTTGAAGTGTGATTTAAATCCGAATGTTTGTTGGTCCTCGGTTGAAAATCGTTGTCCAATGGTGTGGTCCTCTGTTGGAAGTCCTCGTCCGATGGTGTGGTCCTCTGTGTAAAATCCTGGTCCTATGGTCTGGTCCTCTGTTGAAAGTCCTGGTCCGATGGTGTGGTCCTGTGGCGATAGCCCTCGTCCGATGTTGTGGTCCTGTGGCGATAGCCCTCGTCCGATGTTGTGGTCCTTTGGTGAAAGTCCTCGTCCGATGGTCTGGTCCTGTGTTGAAATTCCTCGTCCGCTGGTCTGGTCCTGTGTTGAAAGTCCTCGTCCGATGGTCTGGTCCTGTGGAGAAAGTCCTCGTCCGATTGTCTTCACGCAGTATCTGTTGTAATATAAAATAGAAAGTGTTGTTTGAGTGAAATGTCTTTTAAATAAGTAAAAAATGTATGAATTTGGCTGTATTGTATCAGTTATGGTTATTTTTTTCTATTTTTTTTGTATAATTTTTGTACAATCCCACGACTTTTGTTATTCTTATTTAAGGTTCTTAGTAAGGCTTGTGGGTTGTGATATATTAAATAAGAATATGAATTTATTTTGCTATGTGTTTATGTTAGTTTTTGTACAATCCTGTTTTGTGCGCACCACTTGTGGTATACTGATTTAGCCTTTATTGGGATGGTTATAGTTTGTGAACCATGAAATAATATAATTAATGTAGTTTGCTATGTGTTTGTGTTAGTTTTTTACAATCCTGTTTTGTGCGCACCACTTGTGCTAAAGTTATTTATTCTTGATTGTACTGGTTATAGGTTGTTAAACATTAAAGAAGAATGTTAATGTAGTTTCCTATGTGTTTGTGTGATTTTTTGTACAATCCTGTTAGGTGCGCAACACTTTTGTTATTCTTATTTAGGCTTCTTTGTAAGGCTTATAGGTTGTTAAACATTGAATAAGAAAGTTAATTTATTTTGCTATGTGTTTGTGTGAGTTTGTTCCAATTCTATTTTGTGTGTAGCACTTTGGGTCTCATTCAATTGCGATTTGTCTAATTGAATGGTGCCCTGAATAAGCACATAGCATATTTTTTTAAAGAAGTTTTTAGTCTGTGAAAAACTTTCTTTTGGATAGATTTTTACTAACTAAAAACTTCTTTAAAAAAAATGTTATGTTCTTATTTAGAGCCCTATTCAATTGGGCAAATTGAATGAGGGCCTTTGTGTGTACCATATGTTGCATAGTTTGCCCCTCATTGAATTGCATTTTTTACAATGTAATAGTACTCTAAGGCGCTCATTGAATTGCAATTTTGAAAATTGAATAGAGTTCTAAATAAGCACATCACATATATTTGTTAAAGAAGTTTTTATTTATTATGGCCCTCATTCAATTGCAATTTGGCCAATTGAATAGGGGTCAAAATAAGCACATAACATTTTTTTTTAAAGAAGTTTTTAGTTAGTAAATATCTATCCAAAAGCAAGGTTTTCATTAACTAAAAACTTCTTTAAAAAAAATATGCTATGTGCTTATTTAGAGCCCTATTCAATTGGCCAAATTGCAATTGAATGAGGCCCTAAGCATCTATCCAAAAGCAAGGTTTTTACTAACGAAAAAGTTCTTTAAAAAATATATGTTATGTGATTATTTGGATCCCTATAGAATTAGCAAAATGGCAATTGAATAAGGGCCTAAAAGTGCTTATTTATAGCCATATTAAATTGTCCAAAATAGCAATTGAATGAGGGCCTTCGGTTGCTGCATTTGTTATATTGTCAGCTCCTCATTCAATTGTGTTTTGGCCAATGGAATAGAGCTCAATATCACCACAGAGCATATTTTTTTACCGAATTTTGTATTTAGAGAACTTGTATCCAAAAGCAACGTGTTCACTAAATAAAAAGTTCCTTTAAAAGATATGCTCTGTGCTTATATAGAGCCCTATTGAAATGGGCAAATCACATTTGAGTGAGGCCCTCGGCCATTAAAGATATATAGGTCCTCATTGAATTGCAATTTTGCCAATTGAAGAGGGCTCTATATAAGCACCTAACATATTTATTGAGCGAAGTTTTTAGTTATTGAAGACCTTGATTGTGGTTAGAAGTTCAGTAACTAAAAAGTTCTGTATAAAAAATATGTTATGTGCTTATATAGAGCCCTATTCAATTGAGCAATTCGCAATTGAATGAGGCTCATGGTTCTTTCTTTTTTATACTTAATACTTTACCTTGATTGAAGTGTCGAATGACAGAGGATCCCCTCCTGCCAATCTTAATCCGCCGGTCTTCTTGTAGTGTCTGTTTGAAAAAGAAAGTGAAATAGTTATTTGTATATTTATAATTTTTCATCTAGCAAACCATGGCCTTTTGAGCATGTAATGTCTTGTTGTATCTTACCTGTTGTTCTTTGTTGGTGTTCTTTAAAAGGGATTGTGCTTCACAATGCACGGTGCAAATTGTTGAGTGACGCTGTTGATGCAGAGTCTGTTTGAATATTAAAAGAAATAGAAAGATTCAGCTTTATATGATCTATTGAATTGCAGTAAATTAATGTCATTTAAATATACTTCTGTAATTATTTTCAATTGACCTTATTTTTTGGTGGGGGCTACACACATATGTCACATACATGAAGCACATTCCAAAGTTTAATGTAATTATTTTGTGTGCGTGTGACATATCACTATACATGAATCATATTTAAATTGTTAAATTAACCTTATAATTTTTTTTTTCCAACACACATAAATGTCTGTGTGTGAGATGTAACTATAGATGATACACATATATGTGCGTGTCACATATCAGTATACATGACATCTAATGTCATTTAAATGTAGTTGTTTAATGATTTTGTTTTAAGCTAATTTTGTTGCAGTGGCAGCAATACACATAAATGTGCGTGTCACATGTCACTATACATTATACACATATATGTCCGTGTCACATGTCACTATGCAGGGTCAATACACATAAATGTGCGTGTCACATGTCACTATACATTCTATACATATATGTGCGTGTCACATGTCACTATACATTATAGACATATATGTGCGTGTCAGATGTCACTATACATTATAGACATATATGTGCGTGTCACATGTCACTATACATAAACCTCTGTTTAATATTGAATTATGTTTTTTTGTTGTTTTGTTAAATGCACCGTATTTTTTTTGTGGGCCTATACACATAAATGTGCCATATATGTCACAACATAAATCACATTTCCTTGTTTTTTTTTTTTTTTTTTTGACCTGTCCTGATAATAAAATGTAATATATTATAGCTTACCTCTCAGTTGTAATTTGCACAATGTAAAGTAGTAAATTAGTAAAGAATTGTCTTCTCAAGTAAAAGCAGCAGTTATCTCTGAAGTCACTCCGTTCATCACCTGAGGAGAAATGTATTTTTTTGTGTAAAATAGGTAGTATTTATAAACTTGTAGAAAGTTCTGGAAAGTGAGACCGTTAGAATGCAATACGCATGCGCTATTTGCGTTCCAGCTTACAATTTGCGTTCCATCCGCCATTTTGTGCGTAGTACTGTTCAAAATGGTGTTTAATATGATTGTGATACGTTCCGCATAGTATGTGTTTCATTATTGCGAGTAAGTGTAGTGTAGTTACGTCTGAAGCCTCGTTTTTATTTTGTTCGTCGGCCATTTTTTATCTCGCTTAGCGATGGTATTAGTGTCTAAAGTGTTTATTTTGATTTAAATGTAGATGTAACTTGTTTTTTTGAGGTGCTGGATGGTTCCTCTTGCTGTAGGTAAGCTTTTTATGTGTTTGTTGTGTGTATTTCTTAAGTTTTAAATGTTTGTATGTCGGCGTGTTGCGTCCGATGTTTGCAAGGTCGTAATGTGTGGTAACGTGTCTCGTATGGTGTTTGCGTGTGTAGCCTCGTTTTCGTTTTATTCGTCGGCCATTTTTTGTGTCGCTTAGCAAATTATTTAGTGTCTAAACTTTATTATTTTGAGTGCAATTAAGTTGTAAGTTGCATTTTTGAAGTCGTGGGTGCTCCCTCTTGGTGTAGGTAAGCTTTTTATGTATGTGCTGTGTGTATGTATTGTGTTTTTAATTTTGTAATGTTCGCGAGTTGCGTCCAAGTGTTGCGAGGCCGTAATGTGTGTGAACGTGTGTCGTATGTTGTTTGCGAGTGTCGTAATGTGTGTGTCGTGCTGTTTGGGTTGCGACGTGAACTTTGCGAGGTTCGCAGTTCTTTGGGTTGCGAATTTGGGTTGTGAATTTTGCAAGGGTCGCAGTTGCTGCAACTGAAGCCCTCTCTTTTTGGGGGGTTCCTCAGATGCTGGCATGGAGAACCTGGCGCAGTGCCCTCGCTTTGCGAGGCCCGCGGGCTCGCTACGTGAGCCACGGCCTGCAGCGTTAGCAACAACTCGTACGCTCACAACTATATATGTGATATCTCTGCCAGTAATGTAATTCCAAGAGAAGTGGTTCTTGATAGCTATTTTGAGTCTTTTTCTTTTTTTAAACGTATTCATTACACCCACTATCAAGTTGGTCCATATTTGTTTGATTTGCAAATTATTTCATTTTGTAGAACTGGTATATCACATATATAGTTGTGAGCGTACGAGTTGTTGCTAACGCTGCGGGCTCGCGTAGCGAGTCGCAGCCCTCGCGTAGCGAGGGCAGTGGCCGAGGGTCTCAGTTGCTGGCATGGAGCGCCGAAGGCCCTCGCGAACAACATTACGACACTCGCAAACAACATACGACACACGTTCACACACATTACGGCCTCGCAACACTCGGACGCAACTCGCGAACATTACAAAATGTAAAACACAATACATACACACAGCACATACATAAAAAACTTACCTACACCAAGAGGGAGCACCCAGGACCTCAAAAATACAACTTACACCTCGATTTTATTCGAAATAAAACAGTTTAGAGACTAAAAAAAAATCGAAGCAAGAGAAAAAATGGCCGCCGAACAAAACGAAAACGAGGCTACAGCACTCTAAACTCGCAAAACACCACAAAACACCTACGGATATTCCGATGCAGACGTATACCACACATTACTCGCCATTTTACGCCAATGCGGAAGTACACGACTACGCTAACGGTTTGGTCTCGCGCACGCACAGTGTTACACTGCACACATTCAGCACGCTTACACAGCAGATCCACACCACTAATGCTGCAGCAACATCAAAACACATTCACAGCTCTTCCACACAATGCTTTAAAATAGGTAAAGTATATTCATTTATTAATGTATTATGTATTTCATTATTACACACTAAACAGCATTAGCTACCTTACAATTTCATTGCCGTCATTTTTTGACGGGCAATTCGCTAGTATATAAATAATATTGATATTTATATAAAGGGTGCTGTGGATAGATGGACCACTCTTCTAAAAGACTGTGAAATTGTTTCTTTATTTTCAGTTTGTGCATATTAATCAGCTCAAACAGAGAACATGCAGCACCCTCTCAGCAAGTAGCTTGCGTAGCTCCTTCCTCTCAATGCACAGCTCCACGCTCTCAGCCTGCTGCACTCTGGGATTGTAGTTTCTGTTGTGTGAAGCCCTATTGGCTGGGGGCGTTCACTCTGACCTACCCAGCCTGACTTTAAAGCTACAGCTCCTCTTATTCAATGTGACAGGAAGATGTTGCAGCTGACATTGATTGAGATAAGAGCGCAGGTCACAATTTTGTCTAAATTGGATTTCGACAAATTGTCACATGTGCTCTGATCTGGCTGTTTAAGCTGCTCATCAGCATCAGACAGGAGTAGTTAAATGATAAAGTGGCAGCAACAGGTATAAAAACATAATTTTAAATGTTATACATATCTTTTTATTATTTTTATATTGATGGAAATGTGTACATAATAGTGAAGCAGTGTATAAATTTGGGAGGGCAATCGCCCATTTGCACAAATTCCCCAGCCGCCCCTCGATGAGTGGATTATTAGCATCTTTTCACAATGATTATGATCATGTTAAAACATGCATTAGACTTTTATATATTTGTATGCATAGTTTTGTTGTAATATAAGTTATACTGTTTGACCTGGTCTATGGAGGTCTAAACAAGTTACTTTTTGTAAAGACAAATCTCAGAGAGGCTCTTAGTCGATCTGATACAATGCTTCAGCTACCATTACACATTGGAAGAGACTGTTTATCTATTGTGCTTTGCTATCTGAGCTAGTGACCTTAATCTCAGCTTCACAATACTGGTTACATTAATTTGTGATAGTGTCTAAAATGTCATACTTATTTAGTTACTTTGGGTCACCATTGTATTTTTCCTTTAAATATTATGTACCCTGTTGAATAAATAGTCTTTTTTGATTAGCACATTAGTGTAGCACTATGTGAAAAAAAAAACATTTTCTCAAGCCTCACACAAGTATATTGTTCCCCCCCCCCCCCCCCCCTGGTATTTGGTAGTTGGTAGTAATGAGCCAGTCCAGTGGCAATCTCACTCACTTTATATGCTGCCACATGTATGCACTGTGGAACAGCTAATCCAGGGCCCATACCTCTGTGGCAGATGTAAGCATGTTGCCTCTCTTGAAGCTCAAATTGTTTTAGCTAGGACTAGAATGGAGGGTGGGGATGGGGCTAATGAGGATGCCCAGGGAGGTAGGTGGATTACAGTTACAATGGCAAGCAGTGGGAACAAGAGGAGGAGGCAGGCCAGTTATGAGTTGGCAAACACCAACATATTTGCCAGATGGAGTGAAACTGTTCAGGATGCTCCTTCAGGAATTGCAATGCTAGAAAGAGCTGTTCCCTTTAACAGCCGGTAGAACAATCCTACTGGAGGAGAGGGAGGGCAGAATAGGCAGAGCAACAGAAATGTTTTTTGTGGTAGGAGACTGTATTATAAGGATGGTAGACAGGGTGATTTGTCACCCAGGTCCCAGCAATCGAACAGATTGCTGTCTTCCCGATGCTCGGATTCAGCATGTTGTGGATCTGATAGATAAACTATTGTGAGGGTCCGGAAATGAACCAGCGTTCTTGGTACATAATGGTACCAATGACAAATTTAGTGGAAGATGGAGTGAATGACTTAAGAGAACTAGGGAATAAGCTTAAGGCAAGGACTTTTGTACTACCAGTGCCATGTGCCAGGGACACAGAAGGAGCTTAACCTTCCTGGCGGTATGATTATTTCAGTATTTAGAATGTTAAAGCGATACATTCTAAAATACTGACATAATCATACCGCCTTTAGATATCATTACCCCTTCCCCCTCTCCTCCACCCTTTCCCCTTTTCCTCCTTCTCCATTTCCCCCCTCTCCCCCTTCTCCGCCGCCCATTTCCCCCCTTATTCGCCACCCTTTCCCCCCTTATCCTCCTCATTCCCCCTTATCCTCCTGATCCTCCCCCTTATCCTCCTGATCCTCCCCCTTATTCTCCTGCTCCTCCCCCGTCATCCTCCTCATCTTCCCCCTCATCCTCCTCCCCCTCATCCTCCTTTCCACCGTTATCCTCCTCATTTCCCCCCTCCTCCTCCTCCCCCTCAACCTCCTCCTCATCCTCCTCTTTTCCCCCCTCATCCTCCTCTTCCTCCTCTTCCCCCTCATCCTCCTCTCCCCCTAATCCTCCTCTTTCCCCTTTATCCTCCTCTTCCCCCCTCTTCCCTCTCATCCTCATCTCCCCCTCATCCTCCTCTTTCCCCCTTATCCTCATCTTCCCCCTCATCCTCCTCTTCTCCTTATATGCATCTTTCCCACTTATCCTCCTCTTCCTCCTCTCCCCCCTCTTCCCCCTCTCCCCCCCTCTTCCCCCTCATCCTCCTCTCCCCTTCATCCTCCTCTCCCACCTTATCCTCCTCTTCCCCCCTTATCCTCCAGACCCCCTCTTATTCTCCTGATCCTCCCCCCTCATCCTCCTCATCTTCCCCCCTCATCCTCCTCCCCCCTCATCCTCCTTTCCCCGCTCATCCTCCTTATTTCCCCCCTCCTCCTCCTCCCCCTCATCCTCCTCCTCCCCCTCTTCCTCCTCCTTCGCCCTTATCCTCCTCTTCCCTCCTCTTCCCTCCTCTTCCCTCCTCTTCCCTCCTCTTCCCTCCTCTTCCTACTCATCCTCCTCTCCCCTCATCCTCCTCTTCCCCTATCCTCCTCTTCTCCCCTCTTCCCCCCTCTTTCCCCCTCACCCTACTCTTCCCCTGTCACCCTCCTCTTCCCCCTCACTCTCCTCTTTCCCCCTCACCTTCTCTTCCCCACTCATCCTCTTTTTCCCCCCATCCCCCCTTATCCTCCTCCTCTTCCCTCCCTCCTTCCCCCTCCCCCTCTCTTCTCTCTTCTTCTTAGCCTCCGATCAGCTCCTGCTGCTGATCGGAGGCTCGCAGCGCGTCTTATGCCTGTCTCTTGATCCGGCATATGCTAATGACGTAGCTCAATTGTGACGTCATTAGCATATGCCGGTTCCAGACATAAGATGCGCTGCAAGCCTCCAATCAGCAGCAGGAGCTGATCGGAGGCTAAGAAGAAGACTTGAGACTTGAGAGGTGAGAGGGGAGAAGGATAAGGGCGGAGGAGGAGAAAGATGGGGAGGAGGAAGATGGGGAGGAGGAGGAGGAAGATGGGAGGAGCAGGAGGAAGATGGGCAGGAGCAATGGTGTGCTGAGGGAGCCCAGGCAAAACTCGGCAGCACTGGGCCCCCTCCACATCCTCCCTGCGGTAACCCTGAGTGTGGCTCGGGGTTACCAATTTAGGAAGAGAAGATTAACCCTGAGTCCAACTCGGTATTACCGCTAGGAGAGTTAAGGAGTTTAATGCGTGACTAAAAAAGCCATCTCTATAGCAGGGTTTAATTGCACCTTATTAATGAGGGAGCTTGTGAGCTAGGGGATAGGATGGTAGAAAGGCTGGAAATGTTTTAAACTAGTAGGGGGTGGAAAGAAGTAATATGGTAGAAAGTGTAGAGAGGGTAAGGAATTATTTAACTAGTCATGGGGGTGGAGAAAGGGGGAGGGTTAGTGTAGTCAATAGGAAGGTATTGCTAAGTAACTTCAATATAATGGCAGGCACTTCAAAACTACAAACACATAGCAATGTAAGGTGTATACTTGCTAATGGCAGAAACTTTCCAGGAAAAATGGGCGAGTTAGCATTATTGGCAGTTAATGAGAAACAGATTTACTAGGCATTACTGAAACATGGTGGCCTGAATCTCATGACTGGACTGTTAATCTGGATGGTTATAACCTATTTAGGAAAGATAGGGGCAATGGTAAAAGAGAAGGAGGGATTTGTCTGTATTTTAAGCCTGAATTTAAGCCTATAGTCAGAGAAGATATTTATGGCGGAACTAGTGATAATGTTGAATCCTTGTGGGTAGAGTAAAATAGCGGAACAGTAAATACCCAAAGAATATTAGTAGGAGTATGCTATAAACCCCCAAATTAATTAATTAATTAATTAAAAGTGAGTAATTTTTGTTACAGACTGGAAATGCAGCTAAGCATGGGCACATTCTAATAATGGGAGATTTTAACTACCCTGATATAAACTGGATGAATAAGACCAGCAGTTCAGCTAAGGGGAGCAGGATCTTACATATACTCAGAATTCATTATCTGGCCCAGGTTATACAAGAACCTACTAGCTATTAAAAATAATATTGATATGATATCATGTTGGAATAGGGCAACCTTTGGGAAACAGTGATCACAACACAGTCTCATTTGAGAATGAATTAATAAAACAAAACTGTAAGGGGTTAAAAACACTCTTAATTTTAAAAGGACAGATTTTAATGGTCTAAGGGCAGCAATACAACGTATAGACTGGGACAAAGAAATGGTAGGTAAAAATATTGAATATAAATGGACAACATTTAAATCCTTACTAAATATACATACTTATCACCATATACCATGTGGGAATAAAAGTAAAAGGAGTAAATGACATCCAATGTGGCTTAACAATGATTTAAAGATCAGCATACAGAGCAAAAATCAGGCATTTACATTATACAAGCAAGAGGGGACAGAGACTGCTTTACGTGAGTACAATAAAATCAACAAGGCTTGAAAAAGAGCTATTAGACTGGCTAAAATAAAAAATTAGAAATCGGTTGCAAATGAGAGTAGGTTTAACAATAAAATGTTTTTTAAATATATTAATGAGAAGAAGGCCAGGAAGGAAGCTATAGGAACATTACAATGTTAAACAAGCCATTTGATAAATAGTGATCAGGAAAAGGCAGATGAGCTAAATAGTTTCTATTATTCAATATATGCAAGGGAGGTACCAGTGGTTGGGACACTGCAACAAAATAGGGCTATACTACCTTCACCAAATAATTGGTTAACGAGGAACAAATCCAGAAGAGGTTGGAAAAAATAAATGTAAATAAAGCACCAGGTCCTGATGGAATACATCCACGGTTACTGAGGAAACTGGGTTCTGTAATAGCCAAACCATTATATCTAATTTTTCAAGATTCACTCAACACAGGGTCTCTACCAGATCACTGGAAAAAAGCAGACATGATACCTATATTTAAAAAGGGAGCAAAAGCAAATCCTGGGAATTATAGACCTGTAAGTGTTAATAAGGGATACTATACAAGAATATGTCTATTTGAACAGGATTATAATAGGATTTTTGAGGGATAGGCCATGTCAAACAAATCTAATTCGTTTATGTGAGGAGGTTAGTAGGATCTTGGATCAAAGCAACTCAGTGGATGTTGTTGTCTTTTTTTACAGTGCCACATGGGAGACTATTGTGCAAATTAAGGTATACAGGAATTGCAGTAAATATCTGCTCATGGATTGTGACCTGGCTAAAAGAAAGGAAAAAAATGGTTGTTGTAAATGGAACATACTCAGATTGAAGTCATGTAGTAAGTGGGGTTCCACAGGGTTCAGTATTAGGTCCTCTCCTTTTCAACACTAAGTTGTTCAAGGCAATTAATCAGAAAATGATATACTTTCACTCTAAATGTATTTACATAAATTAGAGAAATTAACTACTAAATAGCCGATGAGATGTAATATGAATACATGTAAAGTTGTGCATTTGGGAAGGAAAAATAGCCATGTAATTTATCATCTTAATGAAGCAAATCTAGGGTTATCAGATATTGAAAGGGATTTGGGAGTTCTTGTGGACAACCACCTAGGTAAGAGTGCTCAATGCCAAGCAGCATCTGCAAAGGCAAATACAATATTAGCATGTATTAAGATGGGTATGGAAACAAGGGATGCAAATATAATTACCAATATTCAAATGCCTATTATGCTCTCATTTGAAATATGTCGTAAAGTTTCGGGAACCACTTCATAAAAATGATATTTTAGAACTGGAAAAAGTGCAAAGAAGGGCAACAAAACTAATAAGGGAAATAGATGGGCTAAGTTACGGAAAAAAAATTAACCAAATTAAACTTATTTTCTCTAGAAAAAAAAGGTGTCTAAAAGGGGATATGATTACCTTATATAAATATATCCAGGGTCAATATAAAGCTTTGTGAAGTGAATTTTTTATGCCAAGACGTATTCAAAGGTTTTTTACAGTAAGGGTGGTTAAACTCTGGAATTCTCAACCAAAGGAAGTGGTGACAGCGAATTCTATAGATAACTTTAAAAAGGGATTGGATATATTTTTAAATAAAAAGGGCATTCAGGGTTATCCTGTTTAATTAGAGAGGAAGTATTGACCCAGGGAGGGATCCGATCTCCAGTATCTGGAAGGAAGCAATTTTTTTTTTTTTAGACAATTGGCAAAGTTTTTCTTGTTTTTTTTCTTTTCTGTTTGCCTTCCACTGGATCAATTAACAATTAATCTGCATATTTCAGATCAATGGAGATCTAAAAAATATTATGGACTAAAAGTATTTTTTCAACTTCAATTACCATGTATCTATGTAACTATGTAAATATCAGAGAATCAGAAACCAGATGCATGCTGGGTCAGGAGCAAAATCCTAATGACTGAGCACAGAGGCTTAATCTAATTCCGCATTTATAGGCTATGGGTGTAGGTGATCAGGTGTTAAATCGTTCACTAGGTCTTAGAAACATAGGATGCTAAAGATGTAGACACACACAGCATATATCTAGCCCTAGTGGCAGAGCAGAAAGTATGGGCCTCATTCTATTATCGGCCGCAGCCGTTGCGGGGCCGCAAGGACCGGCCGCAAGCTATTCGGCTATTCTATTCCCTTACGGCCGGGGATTTCGGCAGGCTTGCGGCCGGTGCCTTGCTATCTCTTGCGGCCGCTCGCGCCGGAGGAAAGCCTTTGATCTTAAACGGCCGCAAGAGATTTGCAATTCAATTGCTCCGGGAAACCTCTCTGCAAGGCTAAAAGCGAGCCGCAGTTACTTGCAGGAAAAAGGTCTCGCTAGCACCAATTAAGCACATAAAATAGCTCAAATAAAGCCATCCTGCACTCTGAGAAGACTATAAAGGGATTTTAGGTGTTAGAAAAAATAGCACATAATTATCCTGTACTCAAATCCGTAAACTATTTTATTTTTAATATCCGTAAAATATCCATGTAAAAAGTCCAGAGTGCTTGGAGCACCTCAGACCCGCCCACGCCGCAGCCGGAAAATAAACAGTTAATTTGAACTCGGGTTTGGGCAGATGTGCAAGCTTGAGAGTGGGTTCCTTTTAATCCTCATGTTCCCCAATATGATCCCTAGCATTTACAGAGCTGTACAGTGCAGGCTTGAATTTATTTTTCAGTTTTTATATTTCACAGATTACGGCCGGTTCCAAGATATGCGGCCGGCCGTAAAAGGAGATCCTTGCGGGGCCGTATAATAGAATCGCGAGTTAACTGAACCCTCGCAAGGAATCGCAGCCTTACGGCCGATTTACGGCCGATAATAGAATGAGGCCCTAAGTGTTTACACTGAGCTCACCGTCTCAAGTTTGAATCTCACTTTAGCGTTGCCTTGCTGTCTGGAGATGGTCCTGACAGAAATTGTGTTACAAGTTATAATGTAAGCAGTTCTACCATGGTTTGCAGATTATTTTTTTTAACATTTCTAGTTTCTTTCATAGTAGGTACCATGTACTGTAAGTTCTTCAGAGCAGGCATTATGAAACCACCTACCATCTATCTAAAATAAATTTATATTGTAGGTATATTGTACTTTTCTCTCTGTAAAGCACTGTGCACATTCAATGCAATATACAAAAAATACACATACACATATATATATAACATGAAATAGTTGTCAAACTGCGATTCATCGTCACTCTTGCAACAAATCGTAGTTTGACAACTATGATTGCCGTTCCGCAACCCCCGCACATGCACATTGCGCTGCGTAAGACACGCATACGCATTTCGGCGGGGCGCAATGCGCCCAGAAGAGGAAAACAGCTGGGAGGAACAGACACACAGGGAAGGAGTGGGGAGACACCCAGGGGAGGGAGAGGGGGGAGACGGAGAGGAGGGGGGAGAGACACAGGGGAGAGAGGAAGAAACACAGGGGAGCGGGGAGACACACATGGGTGGGAGAGGAGGGGGGTAGACCCACAGGGGAGGGAGAGGAGGGGCGAGAGACACAGGGGAGGGAGAGGAGGGGGAAGAGACACAGAGGAGGGGGGAAATACACAGGGGAGGGAAATGGGGGGAAGAGACACCAGGGAGGGGGGAAGAGACACGGGGGGAAGAGACAAGGGGGAAAGAGACACAGGGGGGAAAGAGACAGGGGAGGGAGAGGGGTGAAAGAGACACAGGGAAGGGAGAGGGGGAAAAAGACACAGGGGAAGGAGAGGGGGAAAGAGATATGGGGGGACAGGGGAGGAAAGACACAGGGGAGGGAGAGGGGGTAAAAACATGGGGGAAAAGGAGACACAAGGGAGGGACAGGAGGTGGGGAAAGGAGTCACAAGGGACGGAGGGAGGGGGAAATGAGACACAAGGGAGGAAGTAGACAGAGGGAGAAACGTGCAATGAGCACCAAAGGTGCTCATTGCGAGGCCCGTGATGAGTGCCAGTAAAGTAGAGGGGGGGAGAGGCTCGCAATGAGCATATCCCGTCAAGTAGAGGGAGGGAGAGGCTCGCCATGAGTGTCAAAGGCGTTCATCGCAAGGCTAGTAAAGTAGAGGGGGAGAGGCTCCTATTGTGTGGCAAACAGCATTGCCAGGCTTCAAATGTTATTGCCGTCATTTTTCCATTTCCACTGGTAGCATTGAGTCAGAAGCTTGTTAGATTTCTCCTGCATCAGGCTTGGAGCTCTATGCGGAGAGAAGTAACATGAAAGAAAAAAAAATAAAGGAACTATTCTGCTGGCTCACATGCATGCTGAGGAGATAATTGCTTAAATTATTAGAATTACATGCTAGTCAGTTAGCGTGACAGCAGAATCATTTTAATCATTTATCTAACCACTCAAACATTTTTGATAACGGATGCTCTCAATACATTTTACACCTAGAGAAACACATTAGCAATTTTGGCCTTGACTCTACAAAGCCATTTTTCTTTTAGCACTTCTGAGCCTACACCCTCACTATTTGATAATTACTAGTGGCACTCGACTCAAGCTGACAATTTATGATTTATTGTCTCAGGTTTTCCTCTGATACCTGCTGGCTGTTTCTGTGTGTGTTCAAAGCCAATCTGACCTGTGGGTATTGACTGACAAAAAAAAGTATTTCTATCTGTATTGGTTTTTCTCTGTAGAAATAAAATTATATGCTGCCATTTACTGATTACTGTCCAATGCTTATCAGGTCTCTACATGAACGCCTGCATTTTTTAAAATTATTTAACTGGATGCTGAAGTAATATGATACAATTAAAGGTCTTTTAACTTACAGTAAAAGAACACTGTAACCTCAAATGCAATTAATAGGAAATATGTTATCCATTCCAAAAGTTTTTTTTGTCTTAAAAACTATTATTTTTAATATTTTAGGTTTATACTCACTTTTAAGAAGTCAGCAAACTAATTGCCTGTCTGTCTTCCTGTCTACTCCCATGCATGCTGCCATCCTTGACATTTGTGATTTGACAGTGCTACATTCTGGACCACACCCTAAGCTCTTCGGGACTGCAACTCTATTGCATGAACTACACACAGGAAGCTTGGGGTTTGTTTTAGTGTTTGGTTTTTGTTTGGGGTTTTCATTTTGAAAAGAAATGGCAGCTGACATTTACTACAGGAGTGAAAGTGGCATAGGGTAAGTAAACTAGTAAATAAAAAGGTTGGCACCTTACAAATAAATGATAATAATAAAGTTTACAGTACATGTGAAATATGGTGCTTTGAAAATATTTAGAGTAGGACATTTGGTAACTACGAATAAAGCTGAGAGAAAAAATTGAATATCAACATTGTATACACTCAGCCTATAAACATGTCATACTTGTCATTATTCTTAACAAAGATGCTGCAATGGAGACAGAAACATTGATGGCTGTATATTATTAAAAGTAACTGTGTTTTAATGTGGATAAAGTCCTCAGGACTGCCAGATGGTTAAAAATGTGTTACTGCTTCAAGGATACTTGAACACCAGAGCATACCCACTAAGCAGAACATGAGTGCCTGTTTACAAATTACAAATTGTATGTGTGTATGTATGTATGTATAGATATATGTGTGTGTATATGTGTATATATATATATATATATATATATATATATATTATTTTTGAAACTGGATTGGATTACACAGTCCAGGCATTTAATCATCTGTTACCTTTGAGCAGATATGGACAAGTTGTATGTGCTAGCCACAATAATGTTTTCTTCAATTAAATGGAGTGAATTCTGATGACCCTTTTTCTCATCAGATTCTGGTTGTAGTGGTATAGTGACCACATGTGACCCTGGTAGGTGCTATGCATCATGCTTATTATAGACTATGATATTACCCCCTTTAGGTATCCCCTTTTTTCCACAAGCCTCATGCTCTCCTGGGTTTCATCCACACCATACCCATGATATTAATGCACAGACTTGTCCATTTCTGACTGTGCTCTGTGTATGAAATAAAGGTTTGTTATGCCGTTATCATTGTGTCAGTGTGTTGTCAATGTTTGGGTTTTGGGGCATTCACATACATCACATTTGTGTCACATTCCTATATCTGTAAACTAATGAGCACTAGTTACTTTGCAATAGATTAATAAATAACATAACAATCACATATATAGTTGTGAGCATGCAAGTTGTTGCTAACGCTTGTGGGCTCGCGCAATAACTGCATCCCTTGCGAAGCGAGGGACGCAGATCCCCGCAAATGTGGGTCCTCGCGAAGCGAGGGCCCGCATTTGCGGTGGTGATAGCATCCCAATGTCCCCGCAAATGCGGATCCTCGCGAAGCGAGGATCCGCATTTGCGGAGGTTGAGGCTCAACGTCGGCTGTGTTAACACAGACACACCACACACTCGACTTTTTAACAAAAAAAACCCAACCTCCCAGCCAACAAAAACCCAACGTAACGTCCCCGCAAATGCGGATCCTCGCGAAGCGAGGGTCCGCATTTGCGGAGGTGGAGGCTCCAACGTCGGTTGTGTTAACACACACATACACACACACGACTTTTTAACAACAAAAAACTCAAAGGCGCCTCACACCCGCTTACACACAGACGCACACATGCAAGACTTAAAAAAAAAACACCAAAAAGGCCCCTCACACGCTCTTAACACACATACGCACGACTTAGAAACAAATACACTGCATCGTACACGTAAAAGCCAACTGCGTCTCTCGCAAAAAATACGGCCGCATCGCAACAAAATACGGCCGCATCACAAAAAAATACGGCCGCGAAATGACCCATTCCAAATGCTGCGCATCAAAACATCACAAACACAAGAAAAAAACACAACAAACACATAAAAGGCTTACTTACACCTCCAAAAGTTAATTTACACGTCCATTTAAGTCCAAAAAAAAGAGTTTAAACTGCAGAAAATCGCCTAAGCGAGAGAAAAAATGGCCGCCGAACAAAACGAAAACGAGGCTTCAGACGTAACTCGCAAGAATGAAATACATACTATGCGGAACGTACCACACTGATATTAAACACCATTTTGAACACTACTACGCACAAAATGGCGGATGGAACGCAAATTGTAAGCTGGAACGCAAATAGCGCATGCGTATTGTGTTCTAACGGTCTGAGGCACTTGAAAGTTTAAAAATACTGCCTATTTTCCAGAAATTTCTACAAGGTTATAAATACTGCTTACTTTCCAGAAATTTCTACATTTCTCCTCAGGTGATGAACGGAGTGACTGGATAGTTAACTGCTGCTGTTACTTGAGAAGAGAATTATTTCCTAATTTTCTACTTTACAATGTGCAAATTACAACTGAGAGGTAAGCTAAAATATATTACATTTTATTAGCAAGACAGGACAAAAAAAAAAAAACATTTTAACTATGAAAATGTGATTTATGTATAGTCACATGTCACACACACATTTATGTGTGTAGGCACAAAAAAAAAATATGTTAATTTCAATATTAAAATATTCATGTATAGTGACATGTCACACTCACATTTATGTGTACAGCCCCTGCAACTAACTAATCTTAAGCCAAACTAATTAAACAACTATATTTAAATGACAGTAAAAAAAAAAAAAAAATAACTAATACAATGTGATTGATGTATAGTGATATGTGACACGCACATATATGTGTATCATGTATACTGACATGTCACACGCACATTTATGTGTGTAGGCCAAAAAACTAAGTAATGTTAATTGAAAGTAATTACAGAAGTATATTTACATGACATTAATTTATTGTCATTCAATATATAACCTAAAGCTGAATATTTCTCCTTTTTTTTACTATTCAAACAGACTCTGCATCAACAGCGTCACTCAAAAATTTGCACCGTGCATTGTGAACCACAATCCCTTTTAAACAACTCCAAGAAAGAAGAAGAGGTAAGATATAAAAATACATTACATGCTGAAAAAGACCATGCTTTGCTAAATCAAAAAGAAGAAATATACAATTAACCATTTCACTTTCTTTTTCAAACAGACACTTCAAGAAAACCGGCGGATTAAGATTGGCAGGAGTGGACCCTCTGTCATTCGACACTTCAATCAAGGTAAAGTATAAAGTACAAAAAATAAATTAACTATATATGTTTAATGGCCACCAATATAAATTAATATTCTTCTTTAATGTTTAAGAACCTATAAGCCTTACAAAGAAGCCTAAATAAGCTTACCAAAAATGGTGCGCACAAAACTGGATTGTAGAAAAACTCACACAAACACATAGCAAACAAAATTAATATTCTTCTTTAATGTTTAACAACCTATAAGCCTTAGAAAGAAGCCTAAATAAGCATACCAAAAGTGATGCGCACAAAACAGGATTGTAGAAAAAGTCACATAAACACATAGCAAACTAAGGGCCTCATTCTATTATCGGACATAAATCGTCCGTAAGGCTGCGATTCCTTGCGGGGGTTCTGTTAACTCGCGATTCTATTATACGGCCCCGCAAGGATCTCCTCTTACGGCCGGCCGCATATCTTGAAACCGGCCATAAGCTGTGAAATCTAAAAACGCAAAAATAAATTCAAGCCTGCACTGTACAGCTCTGTAAATGCTGGGGATCATATTGGGGGACATGAGGATTAAAAGTAACCCACTCTCAAGCTTGCACATCAGCCCAAACCCGAGTTCAAATTAACTGTTTATTTTCCGGCTGCGGCGTGGGCGGGTCTGAAGTGCTCCAAGCACTCTGGACTTTTTACATGGATATTTTACGGATATTAAAAATAAAATAGTTTACGGATTTGAGTATAGGATAATTATGTGCAATTTTTCTAACACCTAAAATCCCTTTATAGTCTTCTCAAAGTGCAGGATGGCTTTATTTGAGCTATTTTATGTGCTTAATTGGTGCTAGCAGGACCTCTTTCCTGCAAGTAAGCTGCGGCTCGCTTTTAGCCTTGCAGAGAGGTTTCCCGGAGCAATTGAATTGCAAATAGGAATTTCTTACGGCCGAAACTCTTGCGGCCGTTTTAGATCAAAGGCTTTCCTCTGGCGCGAGAGGCCGCAAGAGATAGCAAGGCACCGGCCGCAAGCCTGCCGGAATCCCCGGCCGTAAGGGAATAGAATAGCCGAATAGCTTGCGGCCGGTCTTTGCGGCCCCACAACGGCTGTGGCCGCTAATAGAATGAGGCCCTAAATGAATATTCTTCTTTAATGTTTAACAACCTATAAGCCTTAGAAACAAGCCTAAATAAACATACCGAAAGTGGTGGGCACAAAACAGGATTGTAGAAAAACTCACACAAACACATAGCAAAATAAACGAATATTCTTCTTTAATGTTTAACAACCTATAAGCCTTAGAAACAAGCCTAAATAAGCATACCAAAAGTGGTGCGCACAAAACAGGATTGTAGAAAAACTCACACAAACACATAGCAAACTACATTAATATTCTTCTTTAATGTTTAACAACCTATAAGCCTTAGAAAGAAGCCTAAATAAGCATACCAAAAGTGATGCGCACAAAACAAGATTGTAGAAAAAGTCACACAAACACATAGCAAACTAAATGAATATTCTTCTTTAATGTTTAACAACCTATAAGCCTTAAAAACAAGACTAAATAAGCATACCGAAAGTGGTGGGCACAAAACAGGATTGTAGAAAAACTCACACAAACACATAGCAAAATAAACGAATATTCTTCTTTAATGTTTAACAACCTATAAGCCTTACAAACAAGCCTAAATAAGCATAACAAAAGTGGTGCACACAAATAGGATTGTAGAAAAACTCACACAAACACATAGCAAACTAAATTAATATTCTTCTTTAATGTTTAACAACCTATAAGCCTTAGAAAGAAGCCTAAATAAGCATACCAAAAGTGGTGCGCACAAAACAGGATTGTAGAAAAAGTAACACAAACACATAGCAAAATAAACGAATATTCTTCTTTAATGTTTAACAACCTATAAGCCTTAGAAACAAGCCTAAATAAGCATACCAAAAGTGGTGCGCACAAAACAGGATTGTAGAAAAACTCACACAAACACATAGCAAACTACATTAATATTCTTCTTTAATGTTTAACAACCTATAAGCCTTAGAAAGAAGCCTAAATAAGCATACCAAAAGTGATGCGCACAAAACAAGATTGTAGAAAAAGTCACACAAACACATAGCAAACTAAATGAATATTCTTCTTTAATGTTTAACAACCTATAAGCCTTAAAAACAAGACTAAATAAGCATACCGAAAGTGGTGGGCACAAAACAGGATTGTAGAAAAACTCACACAAACACATAGCAAAATAAACGAATATTCTTCTTTAATGTTTAACAACCTATAAGCCTTACAAACAAGCCTAAATAAGCATAACAAAAGTGGTGCACACAAATAGGATTGTAGAAAAACTCACACAAACACATAGCAAACTAAATTAATATTCTTCTTTAATGTTTAACAACCTATAAGCCTTAGAAAGAAGCCTAAATAAGCATACCAAAAGTGGTGCGCACAAAACAGGATTGTAGAAAAAGTCCCACAAACAAATAGCAAACTAAATTAATATTCTTCTTTAATGTTTAACAACCTATAAGCCTTAGAAAGAAGCCTAAATAAGCATACCAAAAGTGGTGCGCACAAAACAGGATTGTAGAAAAAGTAACACAAACAAATAGCAAACTAAATTAATATTCTTCTTTAATGTTTAACAACCTATAAGCCTTAGAAAGAAGCCTAAATAAGCATACCAAAAGTGGTGCGCACAAAACTGGATTGTAGAAAAACTCACACAATCACATATCAAACTAAATTAATATTTTTCTTTAATGTTTAACAACCTATAAGCCTTAGAAACAAGCCTAAATAAACATACTGAAAGTGGTGGGCACAAAACAGGATTGTAGAAAAACTCACACAAACACATAGCAAAATAAACGAATATTCTTCTTTAATGTTTAACAACCTATAAGCCTTAGAAACAAGCCTAAATAAGCATACCAAAAGTGGTGCGCACAAATAGGATTGTAGAAAAACTCACACAAACACATAGCAAACTAAATGAATATTCTTCTTTAATGTTTAACAACCTATAACACTTACAAACAAGTCTACATTTGGATAACAAAAGTGGTGGACACAAAAAAGGATTCTAGAAAAACTCACACACAGCAAACTAAATTATGATTCTTCTTTAATGTTTAAGAACCCATAACACTTGCAAAGAAGCCTAAATACGCATACAAAAAGTGGTGGCCACAAAACAGGATTGTAGAAAAAATCAGACAAACACATACCAAAATAAATTAATATTCTTCTTTCATGTTTACCAAGCTATAACACTTACAAACAAGTCTACATTTGGATAACAAAAGTGGTGGACACAAAAAAGGATAATGCTAAAAACATTGCAGTCATATCCAAAATAAGAACAACATTAATAATTACAGTATAAAAAAAAATGCAATATACAAATACATTTAATTTATTGTTAAAACATTGCAGAAAAAACAGCAAACCACAAAAAATAACCATAACACATAAAATACACGAAAATAATGACATTTTTGCTTTATTACAAATACATTTCAATCAAATAACATTTTCATTTTTCTTTTACAACAGATACTGCGTGAAGACCATCGGACGAGGACTTTCAACAGAGGACCAGACCATCGGACGAGGACTTTCAACAGAGGACTACACCATTAGATGAGGACTTTCAACAGAGGACCAGACCATCGGACGAGGACTTTCAACAGAGGACCACAACATCGGACGAGGACTTTCAACAGAGGACCAGACCATCGGACGAGGACTTTCAAAAGAGGACCAGACCATCGGACGAGGACTTTCAAGATTCTGCTTGAAATCATGCTTCAACCAAGGTACAGTATAATAAGTAAAAAACGAGAAAACGAAATAAACATGTTTGATCTGCATCCATGTCAACAGAAAAAAAAAAAAGAACAATCAATAACTATGTCCCTTATTCAATTGCAATTTGCTCAATTCAATACATGTGTAAATAAACACAAAACTTTTTTTTTTAAAATAAGTTTTTAGTTGGTAAACATCTATCCACAAACAAGGTTTTCAATAACTAAAAACTTTTTTTTTTTAAATATGTTATCTGCTTATTTACAGCACTATTGAATTGGCCAAATTGGTATTCAATGAGGCCCTATAACTTTTAACAAAATATAACTGATACATTAATGATTTACCTCTTATTTCTCTATTATGGACAATAATGTTTCATAGTAATTCCACATTGCAATATACCCAATTACATTTCATTTTTTTGCTTTACAGATTAACATGGCTACTAACGAGAGCAAACAAGAGAAGAAAAGACGTCAAACTAGAGAAAGACAAGAGAGATGGGCCGAACAGCAGACACCAGAAGAGAAAGAAATTCGACGAGAAAAAGAACGCAAAAGACTTGCAAGCAAAAGACTATCAGCTGCAAAAATGAAAGATACGATAAAAAAAAACACCAAGCAAATAAAGCATTTACAACCTGTTCCTCAAACATCAGATGACATTTTAACAGAAAAAATAAAAGACATACCAAAAAAAGCAACAACAAAGCATTTAGAACCTGTTCCTGAAACATTACATGACATTTCACCAAAACCAGTACAACATATACCAAGAAAAGCCACAAAAAAAACAAAGCATTTAGAACCTGTTGTAGAAACATTACATGACATTTCACCTGATGAATATGAAAGTCAAACTGCTATATGCTTTGCTATTGTGCTTTACTCAAGTCTTTAGCAGTAGAGGTTCATAGTTGTGGGAACATGACTACTCAATGTCAGTTTTGTGAGGCTTATTATTTTAAACAGGAGAGACCCAGAGATGGCGAATTTATTAGTTGCTGTCAAAAAGGCAAGTTCAAACTTCCACAAAGAAAAGAATTTCCAATCTATTTACAAAACATTATGATTGAACCTACTTTTCCAAACTACAAAAATTTTAAGACAAACATAAGATCCTACAATAGTGCCATATACTTTGCATCTGTGGAGGCAACATTAGCTGCTAATGTACCAGGACATGGTCCTTACTGTTTTAAAGTCCAAGGACAAATTTATCATCGGACTTCCCATTTACATCCAGAGGAAGAGAGCAAATAAAATTCGCTCAACTATATGTCCTAGATACAATGGAAGCTGTTGACCAACATATGCAGATGGAAGAAAATAAAAAATGCTTACCCAGTGTTTTTATAGAGCTAAATAACATTATGGACAATAGCCCCTACAGTAAAGCTTATAAAAAATTGGCAGAAGTAGAAAATGAACAACTACTTCATGCACAAAGACATCAATTACCAATTCCAAAGGTTAATATGGTGCTTAAAAGAGACAGACATACTGATAAATGTCGTTATAACTTGCCAACATCAAATGAGGTTGCAATGGTGTTTCAAAATGATGAAGGATAACCACCATTTCAAAGAGACATTAGAATATATCCCAGAAATGAGGAGCAACCATTCATTAATATGAGTATCTTAAGTCCAAATTTAGATCCAATGACATATCCCATTTTTTTCTCATACGGAGAAGCAGGTTGGCAACCAAAACTAACACTTCCAAGTTACCCAAATGCTAAAGCCAGAATCCGAAATAATGTTTCTATGCTTGAATTTAAAGTAGCTCAAATTGCCATTCGAAATACATTTAATCCAATTTTATGCAGTGGAAAACTAACACAACAATGGATTATTGATTCCTATTTGCAAGTTGAGGCCAATAATTTAAACTTTATAAAATATCAACAAGATAAACTACGTGTAGAACAATATTCTGGACTAATGGTCTATGTTGCTGACGTGGCTACAAGCAGAGACATGACAGCTGGGAAAGCCATCATTTTACCATCTTCCTTTCAAGGATATCCTCGAAATATAAGAGAAAGATACAATGATGCTATGGCTATTGTCACCAAATTTGGCAAACCCAATTTATTTCTGACATTTACATGTAATCCACAATGGCCAGAAATTACACAAAATTTACTTCTTGGACAAAGTGCTTCCGATAGACCAGATTTAGTAGCCAGAGTTTTTAAAATCAAATTAAATGAATTAATATGTGACATCAATATCAGTCAGCTATTTGGCAAATGTCTTGCTTATGTATATGCCATTGAATTAGAAAAAGAGGACTTCCACATGCACATATTCTGATAATACTTCAAGAAAAAGATAAATTAGATACTTCAGACAAAGTGGATGCAGTCATTGTTGCTGAACTACCAGATCCAGAGAAGGAGATAGTGCCATTATTTGTGGAAAAAAGTGGACAATAGATATATAGTACCCTACATTCCACATTTACTCATGAAGTACAACGCCCACATCAATGTAGAAGCCTGCACTTCCATCAAATCCACTAAATATGTCTATAAATATATTTCCAAAGGCTACGATGCAGCTACTGTTGTCTTTAAAAGCTCAGACAACCCTGAAAGTAGTGAGTTAGTACATGATGAACTTGCATCGCATGTAGATGCTCGCTATGTCAGTACGCCAGAAGCTATGTGGCGGCTTTTAAATTTTGAAATGCATGAATGATCACATGCAGTGTATAGATTAGCAGTACATTTGCCACAAATAAATTTAGTGTATTTCCATGCTGGAAATGAAATGAATGCATTGGCCCAAAGTGAAGATCGTCACACTACACTAACTGCATGGTTTCAATTAAATTCTACAGATTCACAAGCAACACAATTCTTATATATTGAAATTCCATATCACTATGTTTTTGTGAATGGATTATGGAGACTGAGAAAAAGCAGAGGCAATAAAATAATCCCAAGAATTTAGACAGTCAGTCCAAGAGATGTTGAACGTTTTTGCTTACGGATATTACTTTTAAATGTTCCTGGAGCACAAAGTTTTGAACACTCAAGAACTGTTAATGACATTGTATATGAATCCTTCCATTTAGCTGCAAGACATAGAAACTTACTCGCTGATGATACAGAGTGGGGAAGATGTTTAGAAGAAGCAGCACAATGTCAAAAGCCCCGGCAGATGAGAGAACAATTTGCATTTATTTGTATCTTCTCAAATGCTCCAAATGCATTAGCTTTGTGGGAGAGATTTCAAAGTAATATGGCTGAAGACTTTAAGCGACGATACAATGAACCCATTGCACACTTAAAAGCGTTAATGGAAATCCAAGAAGTATTTTTAACTCATGGATTAAGTTGTGCAAGTTTTAATTTGCCTGATCCAGGTCTTATAGATGACATAAACTTTGAAGACTATGGCATTTAACTACAAGAACAGAAAAAAGACTTGCAACTTTAAATACCTTACAATTGCAAGCATTTAATGCCATTAAAAATGCTATAGATGATGACATGGTAACAGAGCGTTATTTCTATCTTGATGGACCTGGCAGATCAGGAAAAACCTATCTATATAATTTATTACGTTCAGTACGAGTTATTGAGTTCAGTACGAGCACAAGGTCAAATAGCAATGGTGTTTGCCACGACTGGAATTGCTGCACTATTGTTAGAAGGTGGAAGAACTGTTCATAGTGGATTTAAACTGCCAGTGCCTATTTTAGAAACTTCTGTGTCAGATATTCGCATGACATCATTACAGGCAAAGAAATTGAACAGATGAAAATTAATTATAATAGATGAGGCCACAATGATGTCATGCTATGCCCTCCAATGTATTGACCGTTTGCTTTGTGAAGTCATGGATAATACTTTTCCATTTGGTGGAAAGGTAATGTTGTTAGGTGGCGATTTTAGACAAACATTACCTGTCGTTGTACATGGAAATTGAACTGACATTATCGAAACCTGTATAAAGTCAAGCACACTGATTGGCGTATTAAAATTGGAGAAGGCAGAACTGAAAAAATACCACATTTACCGGACGACGCTGTAGAGATCCCACCTCATATGATTTGTCACCAAGATATTATATCGGCTATATTTGAAGGTAGCATAAATAACCAGGAATATTCCGAGCTTGCCAACCAAGTCATACTAACATGTAAAAATAAGGATGCATTAATCCTCAATAATGAAATATTAAAAAAAAAAAATGCACCACAAAGAAATTATCACAGTGCTGATTCTGTACTTGCTGATGACAATGAAAGTCAGGCTAACTTTTCTACTGAATTCATAAACTCATTAACTCCTTCTGGAATGCCACCACATATTTTGCAGCTAAAGAAAGGTGCAATTATCATGTTACTGCGAAATATGAACCCTAAGAAAGGCCTATGCAATGGGACAAGATTAATTGTTCAACAATTAAAGGATCATTTTATAGATGCTGAAATTTTAACTGGGACCCATAAAGGCGAGAGAGTTTTCATACCAAGAATAGATTTAGCACCAAGTGAAAGTAGTCTCCCTTTTATACTTCAAAGAAGTCAATTTCCCATTATTATGGCATTTGCCATGACCATTAATAAATCACAAGGTCAAGCGTTCAAATCTGTGGGTATTTTCTTGGAAGAACCAGTATTTGCACATGGCCAATTGTACGTTGCGTTGTCACGGTGCAAAAATCCACAGGCTATTAAAGTTTACATTGAAAAGACTGAAAGTCAAGGTGATTTATTAGAAGATGGACGTATGTTTACGAAAAACATTGTCTACTATGAAGTACTATAACTTTGCAGTAAAGAAATAAAACCCATGCAAATTTTTTTTAAAAGCATTCAAAAATACAAAACAATAAACAATTCAGTCATAATTAATGAAAGAACTGTTTATGAATCATTCACCTCACAAAATACTTGCCTTGCATTTTTTTTACAAATTATGTTAAAATGTTAATTAACTATGTTAATGTTTATAATGGTACAGGTTTGAAAACAATATTTTCAAGTTCTTTACTTCAACATATTACAAAGTTCATGTTAACAATTCAAACACGTTTTAAGTCACAATGTAAATATTGTCTGTTATGTTAACATTACTCCCTGGATTAATGTTTATTGCCAATTCATGGGGTCAGGAAGGAATTAATTTAATTGGGTACGTTTTAAGGAGAGTTTTGACTGTTTGCCTTCCTCTGCATTCAATGTATATTGAAGTTAACAATTATTCGGATGGAAATTGCATGTTAATACTGATTAGTTTAAAGTTCAACTGTTTTTACATTCAAATGTTAATACTTTAAATACAACATTATGTTTAAATCTTAATTCACTATGTTACTGTTTATAATGTTACAAGTTGTAAAAATGTGTTCTCAAGTTCCTTAGTTACACATAAGACATTTCGAGTTTCAAAACATATTCTGTCAAGTTTATTACTTAAATATATTACAAAGTTCATGTTAAAATTGGGTACGTTTCAAGGAGGGTTTTTACTGTTTGTCTTACTCTGCATTAAATGTATATTGAAGTTAACAATTCTTCAGATAGAAATTGCATGTTAAAAAGACATTACCTCAAGTTTACAATACTGATTACTTTAAAGTTCAACTGTTTTTACATTCAACTGTTAATACTTTTAATACAAAATTATGTGAAAAAATGTATTCACTATGTTACTGTTTATAATGTTCCAAGTTATAAAAATGTTTTGTCAAGTTCAAAAGTTACACAGATAATAAAGTTAAAGTTTCAAAAAATATACTTTCAAGTTTCTTACTTACATATATTACAAACTTCATGTTTAAATTGGGTACGTTTCAACAAGGGTTTTTACTGTTTGCTTTCCTCTGGATTCAATGTATATTGAAGTTCACAATTCTTCACATACAAATTGAAAGTTAAAAAAACATTACCTCAAGTTTACAATACGGATTAATTTAAAGTTCAACTGTTCTTACATTCAAATGTTAATACTTTGAAGACAAAATGCTTTAACACTTATTGTTCACCAAGAGAACATTTTACAAAACTAAACATCTTTAATATCACAATACTTACAAGTGTCAAATATGTATATTAATAACTAAACAACTTTCCAAACATATACATCTCATTGCCGTCATATTTTGACGGGCAAGTCGCTAGTATTATTAATATTAACAATAGTAATAATATCATGAGATATCATATAATAATATATATAATATATAATAATAAAGAGTTAATACACATGCAAAGTCTAGTTTGTGATACTGTGGAGTATCATCATTCCCCTGAAGGCCTGATAACAATATGACAGGTGTTAATGTGAATTAATTGATAGCAAATGGACGGTCACCAAATGATAATGGGTATATATCTTGGCACATGGCCACCAGCAGGGACTTTTCAGGATGGGTGTAGCGGAGATTATCCCTGATGGAGGTGAGTTGGCTGTTGCTCCACATGCCTCTGCACAGCCTCCATGTGTTTTTACGGCACTTCCTGATGGTTTTAGAGTAGATTAATGTGGTGTATGTTCCCCTTATACCCTTCAGGATTGCTAAGTGGTGGTGGTGATGGGGCTTGTGTACATGAATGAAGCTGTGTACCATCCATAAGTGAGATGTATTTAAGATGATCTTTGTATTTTTAGGGTCCACATTAGTGCCACTGTGAGTGAGAAAGGGTTACTATGTCAGCCACTTCCATGTATTTGTGTTGCAATTTAATGAGGTAGTGTGTCCTTAATAGCTTTTCGTATCTTGCAGCATGACTTTTCATATTAGCATGTGCATGACCATTACAACCTACGAGACTTTTTTTTTTGTTGCGAGTCTGTCCGCAAGTTGTGCATGCACCAATTTTTGTTCTGTACTCTTCTCTTCCCCTCACCCTCATGAGAATATTTACACATTTTAACATTAAAATACAGATTAAAAGAAGTGGAACCTTATTAAACATGTAAAAATAAACATATACATTACAAAATGTGTAAATATATGTAATATAAGTTATAAAGTACAAGGGCAGCTGATAAACTAGTATGAAGAGAGAGTGTGTGTATATATCCATCTATATTAGTGTAGGCCAGTATCTCTTTTTATATATCTCTTTCGCACTCCTTTCTTTTTCCTTTCTCCTCTTTCTTTCCTTTATTTTCCCCTACTCATAGTTCCTACTTAACTCCTCCCCATTTTCCATCTTTTCATCCACTTCAGTCCTTTGTCCCTTCCAATTTTTTTTTTGGGGGGGGGGGGCGCGGCACTGCATGTAAAAAATGCCACACATAGCATAAGTAAATATGTTATATATCACATATATAGTTGTGCGCATGCGGGTCGTTGCTAACGCTGTGGTCTTGCGTAGCTTTGCGAGGGCCACAGTTGCTGGCAAGGAGCGCCAAAGGCGCTCCTTGTGCTGGCGATGAGCGCCATAGGCGTTCATCCCTACGACCCCCTACGACTTTCGGCCTGCAAATGCGGACCCTCGCGAAGGGGCTGCATTTGCGGAGGTGGAGGATCACACGTCGGCTGCAATGAGCCGTAGGACGGGACTTACACCACAAAATTTACGGACTTACCATCCAAAAATGCAAGCCACGGGACTTAGAAAAAAAAACATTACGAGCTCGCAAAAATACGACCTTAAAGCCTGAACCGCGCGCACATAAAAGCATTAAAAACACAATAAATACACACAACAAATGCATCAAAATCCTTACTCACAGCAGGGGGGGGGGCACCTAGGACCTCTGCAAGTGAAGTTACACCTCAATTTAAGTACAAATTCAAGAGTTTACACACAAAAAATGGCCGCCGAAAAAAATGAAAACTAGGCTACAGGACCCTAGACACGCAAAACACCACCAAGTACATAAGGATTTTCCAAAAAAACAGACGAGGTCCAAGATACACCATTAGCAAGAACGCTACATTTTACAACACTAACTTACACAATGTGGAAGTACACAGCTACCCTAAGGGCTTCCCCTCGCGCACGAGCCTATTCACACTACACACTTACACCTCAGCTCCACAACACTGCAAACCTACATTATATGCTGCAGGAACAGCAAAACAGATTGTCAGCTCTTCAGCACAATGCTTCCTGCATATATTACTTCCAAATAGGTAAATTATATTCATTTATAAATGTATTAATTAAATTCGCTAGTTTATATATATATATATATATATATATATATATATATATATATATATATATATATATATATATATATATAATGAAGAGAGAAAGCAATGGAGAGAGAAAAGAAGGAGCTATAAAGAAGGTAGAGAGAGAAGTGGGGCTGAAAATGGGAATAAAGGTAAGATAGAAAAGGGTGAGGAAGGAGATAGAATGGAGCAAAAAGAAAGAGGGATAGAAAAAATGGGGATCAAGAAAGGAAGAAGGAAGGAGAGGAGAGAGGGGAAGATAGAGAGTATATTAGTGCTTGATGAATATTGCTGGGGTAGATTTGCAGCCTCCTGCTCTTCAGTGGCAGGCTGATCCTCTTCCCTCTGACTCTGCTCATCTGGGGCTCCCTGCCTCTCATTGGTGCTTGTTTTCATGCTTCACAGCTCCATGGATGTGCATAGGAAGGGTTTTTTATCATTCTCCCCACACAGGAGAAGGATCTACCTCCCCCCTCCATGTGCTCTGCTCAACTGAATGGGGCGGAACTAAACCTTACCTGCTCAGCTAATTGGACCTTCTCTTTTTAACCCATTACATGCAGGAACAGCAGGGATTATTTAAAGGCACATATGGAGGAAAATGTGGCAACAAATTAAAAAATTGCATTTTAATATACTATATGATGCACCCTTGGCAAGTGCCTACTTTGCCTAATGGGTGATTCGGTTCTGCCCGCATCCTATCTCTCCAGGAAGTTACAGTACTGTGGCTTGCAAGAACCCGAGAGTAGCTTGTGCTTACAAGAACCAAAATGTAGTCTGTGCTTGCAAGAACCCAAGAGTAGCTTGTGCTTGCAAGAACCAAAGTGTAGCTTGTGCTTCCAAGAACCCAAGAGTAGACTGTGATGACAAGAACAAAAGTGTAGCTTGTGCTTGCAAGAACCCACATGTACCTTGTGCTAACAAGTCATTAAGAAGGCTAGTGATACCACTCAACAGAAAGAAAAGTATTGAGAACCATGATAGAACTAGAAAAAAGATAATAGCTAAGTATGAGTGTGGTAGCAGCGTGCCTAATCTCGCTGCCCAGAACAAAATGTCTAGAACCCTGATAAGGAAGATATTAAAGGAGATGATGTGGCTAGAGGTGTGAAAGCTTTAACTAAATAAACATCACAGACATTGGAGGAAGTGAAGAAATTGGTGTACATTTGGATTAAGGAAAAACAGTGGGTGATAGTATTTAACAGGCAATAATTTGAGTGAAAGCAAAACAATTGCATGCAGATTGTTATGACCTTTTGCTTCTGTTGGCCTTGATAAGAATCTAGTTCAAACCTACCCAATAGGACTGTCTGGTTTGTTGTTTATTCCTGATAGCAGGAACTGAACCAACCTAGCCTACATTCACCAAAGAGCCCTATAGATCACATGAACCAGTAGAGTCACCCAGTCAATGTTACCGATTGTAACAAAGTTTAATGCAGCTCCAGCAGTAATAATCCCAATAGTAAGGATTATTATTCCCTCAGAATGAAACATACACATAAATTATGTAGTTTAAACTGTTAACTGCTTTTTTGATTAACACACTGCACATTTATAGGCACAGTAACATTAACATAACTGGGGAATGACCGGGGGGGGGGGGGGGCAGTCCCAGGCCCATATCATAAATTATTTTCCTCCTCTTTGTACTTTTTAGGCGACACTTCCTTTAAAATGGTGGCTAACTCCCCATCTTGTTGTATCCCTTACTTGGGTCCCGCTTAGCTGGGGGTCCCACACAACTTAGTTTATTAGAATCCCACAGGGGAAATTCTGCATTTTGAGACTAAACATGACCATATCTCTTTCTAGGGACATATTACTCAGCACTATGCAACAAAGTTCAATGCAGGTCCAGCAGTAATAATAAAAATGGTAAAGATTATTATTCCCTCAGTATGAAACATACACATTATTATGTAGTTCAAACTCACAACTCCTTTATTGATGAGCACACTGCACATTTATAGGCACATTAACATTAACATAAAGGGAGGGGGGTGAACACTTCAAACAAAATGGGGGGGGGGGGTCAGTCCAAGACTCATAGCAGCGTTTTAATACCAAACAGGATTGGTTACCACTATTAGATCAATTAAGTCACACAACACTACAATAATTCTGATCCCGACCTGGTGTACCCAAACACCATGGCACATAGTAATAATGTAACTATATTTCAAGTGCTTTAGCCGGGAGGACAAGGTCAGGGGAGAGAAAGAAGCAAGAATAGCAATAGTCCATGTTAATCCAGGGACCCCAATAGTCCAACAGTCAAACAAAGTCTTTGCCCTCCCCCCTCCGAACATCACACCAATCTGAAAAAAGGCAAGCCTGCAACAAGTGGTAAGAGCAGTGAAGTATTTGAAGCCAGTCACAGTTGGTTTGTTCCTTTTAAGAGAGACCTGGCATTGTGGTGAGGCATGGAGAGGCAGCCAGTGTCAACAAAGAAGCTGCCAAAACCATTGTTACTGATTTTAGGGACTAAGTAGAGTCTGAGGGTTTTATTCCCCAACAAGTCTTCAATTGAGACAAGACTTGTTTATTTTGGAAGAAAATGCCTAACATAACCTACATCACTCAAGAGGCAATGAAGCCAATGAAGGACAAGCCAATGAAGGACAGGCTAACGTTTGTATGTGGGAATGCTAGTGAGGATTTAAAACTTTAGCATCTACTAGTCTATTACAAAGTTTTCAAAAGTGAACATGTGATAAAAAGCAAGTCAATTGTAATGTGGTAGGCCAAAAGCAAAGTCTGTGTAAGCAGGCAGTTCTTCATTGAATGGATGAATTAAGTGTTTGGCCCTAAAGTAAAACATATTTACAGGAAAAATAACTGCCTTTGAGGACTCTGTTAATAATGAACAATGCTCCTGCTCATACTCCAGGCTTGGAGGACAACTTGCTGGAGCACTTTCATTTTATAACTGTGATGTTCCAGTCCCCTAACACAACTCCTCTGACCCAGCCTATGGACCAGCAGGTTATCTCAAACTTTAAACAAACTATATGCCAAGGACCTCCTTCAGAGGTGCTTTGAGGTGACCTCAAATACTGAGTTTACACTGATAGAGTTCTAGAATAACTATTTCAATATCCTACACTGTGTCACTCTGGTAGATAAGGCCTGGGGGGTAGTTTGTTACAAGACCATGAACTCTGCTTGCAGGAAATTGTGGCCAGAAGCTGTAACTCTGAGGAACATTGAAGCTGAACCTAGCCCAATTGTGGAGGAAATTATGTTTCTGGGCAAGTCCATGGGCCTGGAGGTCAGTTATGAAGACATTGAAGAGTTAATGGAGGAGCACAGACAAGAGCTCAGCACTGAGGAGCTGCAGATAGTTGCTAAGGAAATAGAGGAAGCACCTACTGAACTTATCAATGCAATGTGTTCTAAATGGGTTGAAATACAAAATTTTTGAAAAGTAGCACCCTGAGAAAGCTCAAGCAAGCCGCAATGTGGACTTGTTTAATGATCAAATGATGATCTAGTGAAACTCCCTTACATCAGAGTCTCCAGCAGGGTTCTGTGGTGTTAAGAACCCCTATGCAAGTGCCAGATGTTTCCATCCCATTGGGCCTTCAACTATTCTCAGTACAGGTACTGTGTAGTTAAATTTTATTTGATCTAATTATTGTTTTTTATTTATGTCTTTTTAGTTTTTAGGTTTTGTATCAAAAAACAAGACCATCAATTAAAAGTAAAATGTGAAATTTCTGGGGTTCAAAAACTGATTTTTTCAATTTACACTAATGCTTATGGGAAATGTTTGAGTTTCACATTTCGTACTGTTGGTTAACCTGGATCTAATCAGGAGTCTTTGTACTACAAGATATATTGAGCTTATAGGCACATTCCTTCAGGACCTCAAAGGACCATAAATAACAAACTCCTTCTAAGGGCTCATATTTGTTTTTAATCCAATAACATTTTCCACATTTTTCTCTTTGGAGATTAGTGTGTCTAACTAAGCTTAATTTGCTTGCAGCAATTAGGATGTAATTCCCATTTGCTGGATGCTCTTGGTGTTGGTTCTTGCAGAACCTGGCAAAAGGCATGCAGTGTGAAACAGTAGGTTACATAAAAAGTATTTTACAATAGTTAAATATACATAAATTCTAAGGATTAAAGACTTTTTATTTTTTCTTGATTTTTCATGCTCTGGCATAGAGCAGTACTGACAAACTCCATATCTCTTTAACTTCCAAGAGCGCCTTAAGTCCCAGAAGTACGTAAATAGTAAGTAGATAACCAACGGCTAGCATCTCCATAGAGTATTAATATCAATAAGAAGACGTATCAAAGACGCACAGCATACATAACTATCCAATGTTACATTACTGAATAGGATTCATCATACGATGCATATCTCCTGCACCAAGAATAGTGGCACAGCAAAACAAAACCAGTAACATATCACAGATTACATCACCACAGATATTTATATGTATGTATGTATGAACAGATGATCATCTAAAAGAGTTATATGCATAAAAATATTTTTTTATCTGAGTTTTATCTTGAGCTTTACAACTTAATGTTATATCTTTGTAGGAATGGATGAAGATTAGAGTTTTATATGCTTTCTATGAATATCGCTCAGCTGTTTTTGCATATGGATTTCCATCTGTGCTGATAGGAGCTGCACAGAATAATGTGTTAGTATTTCAGTAATATCATTGTGCTGCGCTGTGTCAGTCAGTTATATATGGATTAGAGTTGCTAGCAGAAATCCACTCTAGAATGCATTACTATTCTGTTACTGTAGTCTTGTAACATTATGCCAGATGTGTTATGCACAGGTGTTTTTCCGAGACTTACCATCCCTCTGATGTTTTGACTACATTTGTGGACCCACATGTATTGCAGGTTGGTGATGGAATTTTATTTTATTTTTTAATGCAGTGGTTGAAATCAGGTGAGGGCTTGAGTATATCCCTACTTGAGTATGTTTATTACCCCCTCTTAATAGGATTCTAAAGTCACACATTTGATATTAGAGCAACTAAGTTGGAGCATGGGCTATAAAGTGGAAGATTTAAGGGTAATAAGAGAAACTACTACATTATAGAAGGAGTAGTAGATAAGTGAAACAACCTTCCAGTAGAAGTAGAAGGACCAAAAACTGTGAAAGGGACATGGGCGGTTTCTGGATTTTACTAGGAATAAAACATACCTATTTATCTATTTACTTTTGTATAATTTATTTTAAAAAGAAGTGCTTAAAAGCTCTATTTTTTCTTCCTAAAATCTTGCAAATAGTTCCTAGTTAGTTTCTCCCCTCTGCAGTTCATAAAGACAATGAGCCTCATTCAATTCAGGGCTCGCAACTCAAAAGCAGACATCAAAATGCCTGCGATTGAATTGTGGGCTCCATTTGGTCTCCAATTGAGATGCTATTCAATTGACAAGGCACGCAAGTCAGGTGCCGATCTCGAAAACCGGAACACCATGCTATCGGACGTAGCATTTCCGGGCTTGAATATGTTAGGGGAGCAAGCCCGTAACTCCCGATGCAGTCAATGGAAACAGAGATCGTCATCATGTCCAACCTCCAAGCACGTAACTCGTAAGTGAAGGCCGTAGGACTTTGAAATCCAATCTCCATTTTTAAAACATATCTCTTTAAAGAAGCGTATCACTTTCCACCCCAACACACTTATCACCTCTCTCTCCCTCTTTTACCACTCACTATACCTTAGATTGTAAGTCTGAGAGTTTCTATCCTAAGTACTTTGGGATTGCACCATGGACATTGGATTCCTAGCTCAAAGACAGGGCCCTCCTTGCTTTGTTGTTTTAATTTTAATTTATATTTGTCTGAACTTACTTATGTACAGCGCTACAGAATATGTGGGCGCGTTATAAATGAACTATAATAATAATAATATCCAACCTCCAAGCTCGCTGGACTTTGAAAAATAGAGGTTGGAATTCAAAGACCTACAGGCTTGGAGGTTGAAGCCCACAGGACTTCACATTGATTGCCGTGATCGATATAACACGAATATTGAACATGAAATAAAGTATTTTAGAATGTTGTGCTATTAATTCTAAGACCTAACATCACTTTCACTATAAAAGTACAGTATTGCTTTTTTATTTGCTTTTCAAGTGCTCCGATTTGTCATTAGGCCTTTTGCTAGACCTCCTTGGTACCATTAGCTGGTGGTTAGATATTGGCCATTTGCGGGCTTGACGGAGTGGTTAGCCAAGGCGAATCGGAGCAAGGCTTTTGATGGCATTAACTTGCGATTTTTAAAATTGCTATAAATCGCAGCTCCGAGTCTGTAACTCGATCGGAGGCCGCAAGAAGTTGCCAATTGAATAGCAAATTAACTTGCGAGCCCAGATTTCTAAATCGGAGCAATTGAATGAGGCTCAACGTCAGGTGTGCACTGTCCCATAGTAACTAATCAGTGGCAGCATTATGCAATGTGCTGCTTGACAGAGCTTTTAAACACTTCTTAATAAAATAAAGTGCATAAAGTGAAATAGATACATAGGTATATTGTGTTCCTACTGAAATCAAGAAAACTTTCATGTCCATTTAAGGAACAAAATGGAACAAAATATCCCTGGGATATTCTGAGGGTTAATTCTGAGGGCTAATTAAGCTAACATTTTAGCTAGATGGAATGGGAAGACTAAATTGACTTTTTTTGCTTGTTCTCTGCTGTCAAATCTGTTTTATATTTTTACATTTAAAATAGCCATCTAAAAATGACCAAATATAGTTTCTCTAAAAATGATTCCTATAAAGTTTAAAAGCAGTCAGAATATTTTCAGACGCACCCTAATTAGAGTATGAGAGGACACTGCACTGGCTGGGTTATAGAGGGTGAACCTGGTATGAATGAGAGGAGTCAGATAAGATCTCTATTCACTTTTGTTGAAATAATACCAATTTACATAGCTACTTGACAATAGAAGTCAACAGAAACGTAAACTCCTGTAGGTTAACACTCCCCCTGAAGTTGAACCTGATTATCAATCCAAAATTGACACCCACATGACACAATCAGACCAGCTAAACATAATATTCTCTCATATAATTACTAATGTTCTATGGTTGTTACCTACTTCACTAGCATATTAAGTTTTCCCCAAACTACAACTATCTTTTAAGTATAGCTAAAATGTGTTTTTAGATGAAAGCTTACTGTACAGGTTGATCTGGTATGAGTGATAAAGTAGGTAACAAAAGCCACACTTGGCATTACTATGCATTGCTGCCTTCTTAAGGGGGATCTATACTGTGATATTTGTCTACTTCACAGGACAATCTGCACAGTTGTTCTGAATATTAAACAGAACTGCAATCACTTTATGATTTTATATGCATTTCCTTCCAAGGAGAGAGAAGCTTCAAGTTGTGAGAGCCATTTGCTGGTAATCTTCTGACTGATTGAATTGTTAACCTTAAACACAAGACATTGTTGTTAAAGGTGTTTGAATAAGAATTGCTTCATTATTGGCTTCTGTTGTGCCTTAAAGGACCATTACAGATCAAGAAAATACACTGGTTTGTCAAGTATGTACCAAACCATCAATATTAGCAGATATGTAAACATAAAATATAGTGGGTGATAAGATTTTTTGAAGTAAAGGAATACATTTTGTGTTTGTTTCATCACATCCTGAGAGCTGGATGATGAATGTGAGTGTTTGTAGTTTTTATTGGTGGGAGGGTTGGGGTAGAAAAGTACATGATTATGTCCTGAGCCATTGTTTGATAACTGTATGTGATTGAAATTTACAACACACAAATTCCAGTTCACTGGCCCAGAAACAGGATTTTGCATCAAAAATGCAACCATAGCTCTCCATCAATGTAAGCGCCACTCTTACACACACACACCTTCCATCAATGTATCAGGGATCCCTCCTGGGTCCCCCAGAGCTATCAACATTGTATTTTTCTAATGAAAAACTAGCTGTATGCCTTGGAGCTTTAAAGGTGACATGAGCAGTGAGGTCATAGGTTGTATATATGTGCTGAGGGCAGAAACTATAAAGTGTTGGGGTGTGCAATAGAAGCTCTGTCTTTGCACATCTATCTCACATGCACAACCCCATACAAGCATGCAATTTGATTTACTATAGGTCCTTTTATTATAAACCATACAGATACATGTAAAATCACATTAGCCACACAAACCCAACGTCCTAGCGATTTAATGATGTGGATGGGAGTTTGATTGTAAGAGGCTGTAGTGGCTGCTCCTATCCTGAAGGAGTGTCCAGAGAAGTGAAAAGGGTTTTGTCCTAGGCGGGTAAGAATGAGTTTTATGTAGTGAATAAAGGTGTTAGTGGTGAGATTTTTAGACTTAGTAGTGGAGAAAGTAAGGTTTACTTTGGAGTGCTAGAAATAATTGGCGTAGATTGGTAACTGGGCAACTGGATAGAATGTGGCCATGACAGGAGTGCGGATTGTTTTAGTGGAAGGCATAGTCAAGACACAAGTGTCTTTAAATAATGAAAGATTCTGTTTAGTGAGGAAATTAAGTTGTGGAAAGTAAGGTGGTGAATATCCAAGGACAGAGGAACCCAAAGAAAGCCATATTTTTAGCTGTGGAAATAGTGAGCAAGGTGTCCTCACTGAAAGGGTTAGTGGAAAAACAGGAAATTATTAGTCTAGTAGTCTTAAGAGGTTCTGTTTTTCTAACAAGACCTTTTAACTATAGTTTTACTGGAGGTGATGACGGGAAGGATTCTTGGAGGAAGTGAGACTGGGCAAGGAGAAATTGTACCCCAGTGAGGTACGTATTCATTGTAATATGATGGAATTGGAGGTTGTTACTATAGTGGGCAGGCGAAGACTAGAAAGATGGGTAAAGAACAGAAAGTAGTGATATGGTGGATAGAGGTGAATAGTTTGAAGAGAGCACAAGCTCTGTCGTAAGTTTTCCTTGTTTTGGGGACTAAGCCTCAGTCATGGTTATCCTTGCTTGCGAAAGAAAAGAGTCCAGTGGCGTTGGAGGTGTTATAAAGATGGAGGTCTTCGAATCTTGAAGTTGGGAAGAATTGATTGGAGATCCTGAGGAATAAAGGCAGTGATGAGTCGGATTAATGTAATAATGGATGTATGAAGAAATTATATTCTGTGGAACGGGATGCCAATTTTCTGACAAGGGATATCGCGGAAGGGTCCGATGATCTGGCTTTAGTTAATATGACAAATGTAACATCGCTAATAGTGAGAAGGCGGATAGATTGATTGCTCCATTGGACGCTCTGTGTAAGTGAGGCAGCCCAGATAGGGTGGATGGCTCTGGAGATGGAATTGGTTGTGAGAGGGCGTGGCCCAAGTTATGTGACAATCTCTGAATTGAACAATACTTTGAAATGTGCTTCAAATTCGTATATGATGAGGAGCGGAGAAGAGGATGAGGTGTTTGATAAAAAACATGATTTAATGTTGATAGGAATTTGATCCACATGTCCAAATCTTGGAGTGATTGGTCATGGTTAGATAAGTCGGCCAGGAGGTTGCTAAGGTAAGGCCCACCTTGAGGAAGAATTTGGGAAGCATAGTTGAGATGGCCTATTAGAACTTGCAGGTCTTTGAGCAACGTATTTTTGAGATGCGGATAGATCTAATGTACTGCTGGAGTTTTTTCTAGCTTATTAGCAGGGAGTCTTGCTTCCATCTTGGTAGTATCTAAGATGATTACGATAAATTCTATGGTTGGGGCCGGGACATTGTTTTTGTCAGCAGAATAAGGAATGCTTAGTAAGTCGAAAAGATAGATGGTTTTCACTAAACTGCTAGATTGGGTTTTAGGAGATTTGATTAGGAGGAAATCATCTAGGTAATGGAGGAAGTGGGGGCATCTGAGGATGTTGAGGAGTATCCAACAGATTGCTTCTGCAAAATTGTCGAACAATTTGGGGTACTTTTGCTGCCGAAAGTTAGACGTGTGGTAAAGTAGAAATAATTTCTCCATTAGATGCAGTGGAGTTGTCACAGGTCTAGATATATTGGGAGTAGCTTAAAGGCATCCTTAATGTCAGCTTTGGATAACCAACTATTTGGGCCTAAGTTACTGATGATGGTGATGGCTTTGTCTACACGACATATTGTAGGGAGTAATCCTCCAAGGGTACGAGCGAATTGACGCTCAGAAAAGAATGATGTAAGGACCTGAGAGGTCGATGACAAGTCGCTTTTTAAAAGTGCACTTACAGGTAGCTACTCCTATGGGGTTGATCCTCCATATGAGAAATGGGAATATGGAGAAAAGACCTTGGATGTAGCCGTTGCAGGTTTCTGAAGCTAGAAGCTGATCCACCACTCCAGGCTCTGACTTAGCGGTTAACAAATTAGCGCTGCTGAAAGAAACCTGGGGTAATATTGCCAACGCAGTATGGAACCCATGACAGAAACCTTGAAGAAGAAAGTGGACTAAGTGCGGATTATGGTGCTGTGCGAGGTAGAAGGAAATATTCTGCAGATCTATGACTGTCAGTCATTTGGTATGGGCTACCTTAGGGCAAATTGTTTTGGAGTGTGCCTTATGGCACACAAAGCACACCTGCAGTAAACGTCAGCCATTGTAATTACAACCTCAAGTGTTGAAGTTGTTGCAAATTGGATTAGCTCCAAGGAATTATACCTGTCTGCCGAGGTGGGCCTTCATAGGTCGAAATTGTGGGGATGTGTTCAGTAGGGAGACAGAAGGAGAACGAGGAGGTTGGTTAAGGAGATCTGCATTAGGGCAAGAGTGAATAATGTAGAGTAGAGACTGACATATTTGACAGACAGCAGACTTGATCCCAGCAAAGTGCCAGCAAAATAAGCCATGGTCCAGGGTTAACAACTTTATATGAAATTTCCAGGATGGTCAACTTACGGCTCAACTTGCATTCCTTAGATTTGATAAACACTGAGACGTCTCCCTGGGAGATGATTTTCTTCTCTGGCAGCTTGTTAGATCAGGAGCACCACTAGGTTGACATCTATGATGTCACTCCTCAAATGGGCTGGGATAAAGTGGGACAGCATGATGGTTGGAGGAGTCAATGGCTCACATTGGCTAGTTCTGGGTCCTGCTGGCAGTGAATATGAAAGAGGAGCGATGGGATTCTCAATTCTGAGGACTCTGTTTTCAAGAGTATTCATGGAAGAAGCTATATCCACTGCCATCCTATGAAGCTGGGCAAGCTGATTGTTTTGGGTGGGAGCGGCTGGGCTTCCTGAATGCAGTAAGTGGTAAAGCTCAGCCTTTCTGGTGGAAGTGGGAAAAGGTATTCCGCTATCTGTCAGCTCCTGGACCAAGCGGGGGACCCTCCAGAGACAGAAGGATGAATGGGGGCTCGTTCAGGTAAAAGATGGTGCTAGCGAAGGAGAACTTTCCGCATCGTATACATTAGGGACAGCCATCGTATGGAAGTGTCTGAAAGTGAAATTAACATTAGTGGGTACTTAGGTTAGTATGATTAGCCATTGAATGGCTTGAGCGACTCAAGCAGGGCTCTGTGGAGCGACTGAGTAATTTTGTCACCGCATTTTGATTGCATTATCATTGATCTCGAATAACAGACTAAAGAAAGAAGGGTCGAGGTGAAATCGTGAGAGGTGGGTGACTTTGGAAGGAAGGGTCTTTGTAGCGTTCATGGAAGAGTGTCTAAAAAATGCCGATAAGGACTAGATGAATTTGGGAATATAAACAACTAGAATAAATGATGAGGCTCATGACGTGAGGGAACGTAAATTGGAGCAGCGTCAAATAGATATGCCGAAAGAGACAGTAGAGAGTGAATTTAAGAAAGTATACAGGATTATAGATGAGCTTCTGAGGGAGGTGTAATGGGTGGTAGCTAGGAATGGAAGTGGCTTCCTATTTGTTGAGGGTAAAGTTGGAGAAAAGGAGATTAGACGATCTAGGGTTGTAGCTAAAGGAGTGGGAGCCGCATAAGCGGTTAATGGCAAGAGAAGGTGAAAGAGAGCTATAGTCTAAGGGAGTAAGATTAGGGAGTGAGAGGGTTAACACATGAATTGTGAAAACTACTTTGGTCTGGGCTTTATCCGAATCAGAGCACTGGGAATGTTGTAAGCAGCGTTTCAACTGCCAGGGAGCTAGGAGGCCAAAAAGAAAGAGAAGAAGAGTCAGGCAGACGGCCATGACAGTGCAGAGGAGGTGGAGTGGAGTGAAGAAGAGAGGCTTGGGGAGACAAAGGAGGAAGAAGAGGGCTGAGGGGAAGGAGTGAGCGAAGAGAGACAAGGTAAGGAGACAGGAGCAGGGAAAGGGGCCACGACGTGAGAGTACCGTGGATGCTGAGAAAGAGGTGCAGAGCCAGACAGGGAGCAAGATAGAGGGAAGACTGAAGAGATAAGCAAAGCAAAACGGGGACCACAAAGGGGAAAAGGAGGCAAGGAAGGGTGTCAGGGCACAAGGGAGTAGGGGAAAAATCGTACAAATAGTACAATTAATAGTACATTAGTGATTCTACTTGAATGTCTAAAAATTAAGTTAATATATATATAGAATATAAATAGTACATTTTTGTTCTCATTTAAATGTCTAAAACAAGTTAAAAAAACTTGTTTCCTGCTCAGAATTCCAAGAAATACAGTTATTGCACTGCATTCTGGGAAGTTGAGCAGGTACATACAAATATGCCCACAAATGCTTCGTTCTTCTATTCATAACCATTTTAAACATGGCTTCCTTTAAGCTTATGCCCGCTGCATTACACAAATTTTATGCAAAACCAAGGTTGGATTATACACAAGCTGGAAATCCTATATTACTATTTGCCATGGTACCTAAAATGGGTTAATGTTTTTGTCTTATGGTGTTTGAATTGTTATCAAAGATAATGTCTCGAAACAAAGTAATACAATGCAGTAATGTATGATTGTGTGTATAAATATATATGTCTGCATCACTGTTTAAATCCAAACAGTTCCATTATGTGTCATTATTGCTTCAAACTTTATAAAAAGAGATCAAACCTCTCAAAAACTCAAATAATTCTATTGAAAACTTGATGTTAGTACGATAAAAAAAGCAATCACCTTATACCTCAATACTCTATTTATGTACTGTATGTAACAGCATTGGACTAACAGAGCTACTCCAAAATAAATACAAATATAAAGAAATGTGTTATATAATTCCATTTTCTTATATTATTTGATAATATATATAAGAAATTCTATATGCAAATCCATACTTCAAATTGGTAGTGGTTGGAGCTATGCTTTAGGGTTAAGTAAGATTACTGGATGCCAGGCAATCATTTTCATTTAATTTTTTTTTTTTTTTTATAAACTACAGAAAATCCCTGGTCAGGAAAACCTTGAAGATGAAAATCCAGAGTGCATCACTTCCATAAGAAGTAATACACACATTTTCTAATTCTTCTGCACTGTGTGGTCTCAGAACTCCTGTTTTCTGATAACTGTCTTCAAGTGTGTATCATTTTCTGTGCATACTTTCTTGCTCGTTTGTGATTACCAGGGTAAGTTATAGCTGCTGTTGCTGCTACCTGTGGTGAGCTACAGTGGGTTCAGCAGTTGTAAAACAACAGGGCCCATGACATTGTAGGGGCCCTCTGTACCAGCAGCAGCAACCTGGAGGAAAGTGGGACTTTACAGAAAGGATATCTGATCACCTGAAGAGTGGTTTGACCACCTACCTACATTTTCTGTCCTTTAGGCACCTACATTGAATAGAGACACTGGAATGGGGGGCCCCCAACTTATTTTGCAACAGTTCCCTCCATTCACTAATTCTACTACATCCATGGCAGTTACTTATAAAGTTATTGTTATTGTCTTAAGATCTGTCTATAGATTTTGTCTGTTTCTATTCTGGTCCTGTCTTGCCAAAATCTGAACCCTTTCTGGGTCCTTTTCCTCTTCACCATCGCAAAGTCTGACAGCTGCAGTTCCGCCGCTGGCCGATAGATGGCGCTACCGATTTTAGTACATAGGGCGTGTCGACAGAAGAGGCTTTTATCTATGAGAGGTGCGCCCGAGGCCCTGGGGGGCAAAGTGCCCGCGGCGAACATAGCGATGGCCTCGATGTCGATTCAGCACCGTCGAGTTGTGCCACGTCGGAGGGGAAAATAATTATTTGCCTTCCCTGGAACTTGATGGTGCCCGAAAACTCACAGCGCCCTCTGGCGGATGGCACCTGTAACTGCAGCTGCCAGTGCTGCAGAAGAAATGCACAGGCAAAGAGGGATAGATCCCCCTTACTGTCTTCCACCAGCCAGTCCTGTTTTCTGTCCCATAATTATTTACCCTACCAGCCCTGACCCCTTTGCTATGGACTTTCCTTTATGCCTACTGTGGAAACCTATTTTTAAGTATAGAATTTGACCTGTATTGTAGAACTGTTCTTTACTAAGGTGTTCTATTCTATTTCCAATAGTGATTATAGGAGAGAAACCACTCAAAGAACACATTTTTGTGTTGATTTGTATATTTTAGCCACAAACAAAAAAGTTAATCATAAATAGGATCTTTAGTTATATATAGCTATATGTATAAAAAGGATTATTATAAAAGAAAGAAAATAGACTGTATAGATACTAATACAGCCTAATCAAGCAGCAAAGTTGTAAAAAACTTTGTAAAAATTTTGCATAAATCATATAAGTGTTCCTTAATGAAGAAAACATTGAATAGTAAGCAAATAGTTATAAAAACAATATAACACAATAAGACCAGGTCTAGCTTCAATTGAAAAAGACAAAGAGATGCTTCCAATTTAATCACGACAACACTTTATTAAGCACTGAGGCTACAAAAAAGTCTTAGCACTATATAAAAAAAAGCAAGTTTTGAACCTTTTTTCTTGTATAGCACTTTAAATAGAGGTTTGAGTTTACAGATTTCTCCGCACAGTTGCACATTTTAAAGCATCTTATAGTAAGCATGGGGGACACCCAGGACGTCTGGGAGTGAGGTTGCACGCAAATTTAAGTCGAATTTCCTACTCAAAAATCACCTATGCAAGAAAAAATATGGTTGCCGAAAAAAACTAAAACAAGGCTACACGACCCCTAAACATGCAAAACACCGCCACTTCCTTGAGGGGGCTTTGAGTGCAGAGGAATAATCTATATGCACAATGGAAATTTTGCATCTAAAATTGTCAGTGCTTTCAAAAATACTATTTAAAAGTTTTTTCAGCTTACAAGGACACTCCAGAGAAAGTTACATAGAGCCACATTAAATTCCAAGCCAGTAACTCCAACATGAAGCTCGTAACGGCTGCTTGCTTGGAATTTGGCTGAGTTAGGGTGCTATTAAATTAGAAAGGCTGCGAGTTACGAGCTGGAGCCGCAAAACCGTAAACCATCTGTCGGCCGTCGGATTTGTAATCTAGAACGTAATTAATTAAGCAAGCCCATAGTTACTGGTTTAGATGCAGCCAATGGAAACAGAGATCATCAGCATTGCGTCACAAGAAAATGGAGGATGGATTCCAAACTCTTACGGGGTTCAATTATGAGCTACGAGCGAACCCACATTGCAGTCACAATGCAATATTAATAAAGCCGCAAATATGATATTCTATCACATGCGAGTTACAGTATATGTATTAACACATTGATTGCCGGGATTGATATAACACAAAAAATATACATGTATTTTTCTGAGCCGATTTGTGGGCTTGTGAATGTTGTGCTATTAATTCTAAGATCTAACATCACTTTCCCTTTTAAAAAAGTACAGTAGTGCATTTTTATTTGCATATTGGACTCTATCCCCCTTGCGGGTCCTCTCAAGCACACAGGCTTTGCGCACCATTTGTGTGTTACAGGCTTGCTCGCTAGTGGCTTTGTTGCAATTTAATAGCTAAATTGGAAACATATCGGTTACGGGCTTGACAGATCGAAAGGATTTGCGGAGTTCCACATTGCTCAACACATAGGCTTTTCTCAGCCTTTCTTCGTGTTACGGGCTAATTTAATAGCAAAAGGGCCTAAGATCTACGTTACGAGCTACGTGTTAAAACATAGCCCGAATTTAATGTGGCTCATAATCAGCTGAGAAAAGACAATGGATCATTGCAGTAAATAATAATTGCATATAAAAGTTACAAATGTAAAGGCTGTGCTTTTTATTAATACTACTTATCAACTTTAATTATTCAAAAAACATATATAAAATACATTGACCGCTGTGATCTTTTAAAACATGTTACTTTAGATGTCATTAGAAAACATGCCACTTTACTGACACTTTCATGATTGTAGCTCAGACTTTATATTTGCTTTTTTTCCATCTATATTACTTGACAGTTTTAAGCTTTTAACAAGATTATTTTAATTTGTATTAAAATAAAAGTGTCTAGGTCACAGTGTTTTGGTCAGAACGTTACTTCTCTTGACAGAATGATCAAGTCTTTTGTTCCTTAAATAAATCCAGTCAAAATCTTTCCAAAAATAATGCATTAGCTCCTGTTTTAAGTGGAACAAAAGGCCAGTTGTTCAGGACCCCAATGAAGGAAATATTAATTACTCATGTCCATATTAGTAACACAGTTCTATTTAATGTCACATTTTTATGTAAAATATATGAATGATAATCATGAGTTATATACCTGATTTATATGATTGTGTTTGTTAGAATCTAATTTCTGGAGGCACAAGAGATCCTGCATCAAAACCAGTTAAAGTAATGTAGTTTATAGACAAGGTTGCTTCTGAAGAGCTGAATAAAGGGCAGGATTTGAGGATTTCCCTGTACAGCCGAGTATGATCGAGGTAGTGATTGGCTCACATGTGCACAGAAGGGAAATTCTGAAATCCTAATTTATATGGCTTTCTCGAACTGACAGTAACTATTAATGCTATAGTGGGGCAAATGTAATAATCAGTGAAAGTGGTAGAATTTATCTCCAGGGTCTTACCTTAGTTAATAACACAATATGAAACTGATTAAAACAGGCTAAAAATAATTGAGATAGCAACAATTAAACTACTGGAATTCGCATTGGATATATTGATTTTGTTGTTTAGTTGTTCAGTCATGTCTGACTCTCCATGAAGCTATGGACCGCAGCTTGCCAGGCACATCTTGTGTCTGGGTGTGCCTATCCATAAGGTTTTCATGGCAAAAATACTGTTGTGGTTTGCCAGTTCCTTCTCCAATTTGTCTGACCTCTCTGCTATGACCTGCCCATCTTGTGTGATCCTACATGGTAAAGTTCACAGCTTCCTTGAAGTATACAAGTCTCTTCACCATGACAAGATAATGATCCAGAAGGGGGGATTTATTCATGCACATTCACAAATCTGACATCCAGTCTGAATTAAGTTCTAGACCACATTTTGGATCTGCAGTAAGCTGAAGCTCTACGCGGCTTCACATTGAACAAGACTGAAAACATTTCAGTTCTCAGTATTCAGTTACACACATGGGATGTATTATGGTGCATACCCTGCACAGTATCTAAATTACACCATATTCACTAAAGTGCAAATTTTACACATCCCAGGTCATAACAGTAGCTAGATTGCATTTTCTATTATCTTCAGTTTGATCAAGGTCAGTAAGCATTCTCTAAGTGGTCTAATGTAGATTTCCTAAGCTTAAGTTTAAATGCAATAATGTGTATTATTATGAAAGCCACTTAGAATATTTTTTTAGAATCTTAGAATACACTTTGTATATGGCTAATATAAAATGAAATATGGATTTCAGTAAAATATTAATTTGTGGTTTATAATTCTGTGATTTAGTCATCAATTTGTACACAAAAATATCAATTATTAGACCCAAATGTTATTATAGTTTAGTGCATATATCAGATTAAAAGCCACTAATTATTTTGTTTTCATAACTAATTACAAGTAAAGATCAAGAAACACATCTTCAATATATTGTACTTAAAAATATGATCAACCTAATTTTTATTGGATTGTACTCTTCAATGCATCCATGATTTGTTATTTGGTTTAAGGATTTATGTACCTGAGAGCTTTTGTTATATTATGTACCATGGGGCCCTATTAGATTTGTCAATTAGTAATTCCCTGAGCCCGCAAAAGTTATGGCTAATAAATTGGCCTCTTGCTACAAGTCCTCAAGCCCGCAATTGTTTTCACACCAGTAAATGGCAAATGAAGCCAAAAATCCTACGGGTACTAGTTAAACTCCTGTACGTAGCACTGTAAAAGCAAATATAAACACAATACTGTATTTTAAATTACAGGGAAAGTGATGAAAGGTATTACAAAATTTTTAGCACAACATTCTCAAGCTGGCAAATCTGCAATAAGAAATATATTTTTTTATGTTTAATTTCTGTGTTATAGCGATCCCGGTAATCAATGTGTTAATACATATATTACAACTCGCACGGGCTAGAATATTATATTTATTGATTTTTCGTATTGCATTATTTCTATAACGACAGCCAGATCGCAACTCTGACTTCAAAACCATAGGTTATTGTTTTTAGTGGCGTAATGATGACGGTCTCTTTTACTGTTGGCTCCGTCTAAACCCGTAACTACGGTTTTGAATAATTTATCATGTTCACGCCCGGAAATGCTACGTGCCGAAGCATGATTTACAGATTTGGATTACGGACATGTCCTTGCTGTCTTTTCTAATGTAATCGCTTTGTAACTCCTGCAAATTTCAAGCCTGCAGACTTACATGCTGTACAATGGCTACTATGGAATTTTATAGGGCCCCAAATCTCTACATAGAAGTGCAGCTATTCCAAGAAATCAAATGGGGCAGTTAAAATGAAAAACATCTCTTCAAAGTAATGTGGTGATAGGATCTGTACAGCAGTAATTAGTATGATCCATGGCACATAGATAACATAAAATCAACATAAAATCAAACTAGCAAATAATATACTGTATATACTCAAGTTTTTCAGCCCTTTTTTTAAGGCTGAAAAGGGCCCCAACGGCTTATACTCGAGTTCTTCCCTGTCTCTCCACCCCTGTGTCTCTTTCCCTCCCCCTCCCTTATCATCCTCCTCATCCTCAATCCTCAACCACCCTCCTCATCCTCAATCGCCCTCCACAACCCCCCTCCTCATCCTCAATCCCCCTCCTCATCCTCAAACCCCCTCCTCATTCTCAACCCCCCTCCTCATCCTCAACCACCCTCCTCAACCTCAACCCCCCTCCTCAACCTCAACCCCCCTCCTCATCCTCCCTCCTCAACCTCCCTCCTCACTTTACCTCTCTCTAATTACCTCCCCCTCTCCCTTTCCCCTCACTTACCTTCCATCAGCAGCTGCTCCTACGCTCCTCCGCTCGTCTTCCGGCTGCGGCGGGACGTGATGTCTCATGCGCGTCACGTTATTAGCATTGGCCAGGTCCCGGCGCAGCCGGAATACCGGTGGAGGAGCGGAGGAGCAGCTGCTGATGGAAGGTAAGTGAGGGGAAAGGGAGAGGGGAAGGTAATTAGAGATGTGTAAAGTGAAGAGAGGGGTTGAGGATGAGGAGGGGGGTTGAGAAGGGGGGTTGAGGAGGGGGGATTAAGAGGGGGGTTGAGGAGGGGGGTTGAGGAGGGGGGTTGAGGAGGGAGGTTGAGGAGGGAGGTTGAGGAGGGGGGTTGAGGATGAGGAGGGGGGTTGAGGAGGGAGGATAAGGTGGGGGGTTGAGGAGAGAGGTTAAATAGGGGGATTGAGGATAAGGAGGGGGGTTGAGGATGAGGAGGGTGTTGAGGAGGCTGGTTGAGGAGGCGGGTGAAGGATGAGGGTTGAGGATGAGGAGGGGGTTGAGGAGGGAGGATGAGGAGGGGGGTTGAGGAGAGAGGTTAAATAGGGTGGTTGAGGATGGGGTTGAGGAGGAAGGATGAGGAGGGGGGTTGAGGAGGGGGGTTGAGAATGAGGAGGGGGTTGAGGAGGCGGGTGGAGGATAAGGGTTGAGGATGAGGAGGGGGGTTGAGGAGGGAGGATGAGGAGGGAGGATGAGGAGGGGAGTTGAGGAGAGAGGATGAGGAGGGAGGATGAGGAGGGGGGTTATGGATGAGAAGGGAGGATGAGGAGGGGGTTTGAGGAGGCTGATATGGGAGGGAAAGAGACACGAGGGAGAGGGGGGAAAGAGACACAGGGAAGGGAGAGGGGGGAAAAGACACAGGGGAGGGAGAGGGGGGATGAGACACAGGGGAGAGAGAGGGGGGACACAAGAAAGGGGCACATAGGGCACACAAGAGGGGGACACAGAGGGCACAAGAGGGACACAGGGGGCAGCACATTTCCCACCCTCTGCTTATATTTGAGTCACAACGTTTTCCCAGTATTTTGTGGTAAAATAGGTGTCTCGGCTTATACTCGGGTCGGCTTATACTCGAGTATATACAGTACTTGTACAGAGTAGCAAAAATGAACAATGCCTATATTCTGTAGATAAGTAAGCATATGTTGTCACTTCTGTTGAGAAAAATAAGAATAAGAATAATAAAAGAGACATGGGGAAAGAGACACAGAACATGGGGGGGATAAAAGGGAGGGAATGAGGGTAAAGAGACACAGGGGAGGGAGAGGGGGGAAGAGACACAGGGGAGGGGGGTAGTGGGGGGGAAACATTATACCATCATTTTTTATGGCAAGTAACTAGTAAATACATCAAATATATAAGCACATAGCAAATCTTTTTTACAGATGTTTTTAGTTAGTGAGCTTCTATCCAAAAGTAAGATCTTCACTAACTAAAAACTTCTGTGCTTGCATAGAGCCCTATTCACATGGCCAAATCACATTTGAATGAGGCCCTAAATATTTATATACTATTTGATATTAGAGCAGTGGTTCTCAACAGCCAGTCCTAGCAGAGGTGCTAATCCCTAAAACCTTATCTGTCGTTCCTCTGAGACAAAGAGGAATGAGGAAAGCCTAATACATTACACATACCTCTACCATTACTAACAGATTGTTAAAGAATGCATCTCTATTCAAATCAGTGCAAAACTTAGCATGTCACATGCAATGTCACCCTGCTATTAAGTTTCAGTCAAAAGCACCTTCCATAGGCATTGGAAAGTAACCAGACAGTCCCCAGTCAAACAAGTTGAAAAACACTAATCTAGATTTGATGATATTTAAAAAAAAGGTGAAGTGTAATTACTTTAAATCATTCCTTGTTGACCTCCTTTCTACCAGTCTCTCTTCACCATCTACTAGACTTATCTACTCTTCTCAGTGCACCATGACTATAACACCTCACTATCACTCACTTCATCAGCTTCCCATATTCTCCAAAATAACTTTCAAAAACATGGTTCTAACGCAGGCCCATAATAACAGTGAGTTACTCTTAATTCTGCACTCATCTCCAAGTGTTCCCCTAATTATCTCCTTTGCTCTTGTCATGAACTGTGTCTTTCCTCCACTCATTACCTCCTCTCACTCTTGTTTTCAGGATACAGTTACCAGACTAGTCATTCTCCGTGAAGCATTTCTGTTTAACTTCTGTTTAGCAATCATTCCATGTAAATTGTAGAACTTGGAGATGTCTCATTGTATTGTCTTTTTTCTGTATACTATATCTCTCATCATATTCTAGTCACTATACTTAACTGTACTCCTGTACATGACTAGAGAGAACATGTTGATGGTATATAAAGAATAAGAATAAGTGTTAGAAGACCCCAATAGGCACATGTTTACAATATTTTTTTATTTTGAAGAACTAAGGGCCCTATTCTATTGCCCAACTTTTAAATTTATACACACTTAAAATCTTATTAATGCCACATATTGTATTAGCTACTTGCAATCCGATTACAAGTTCCCCGCCCACAATAACTACGGGCCAGTCAAAGACACAAATTTGGCTTTAGAACTCCATTGGTTTTAACACACCTTGAATATTATGAGCGCCAACTAAGTAAAGTAACACAAAATCAATATTCTATTAGACCCGTAGCTGTAGCTTGCAAATAAAGTCTAATCCGCAACTGAAAAAATGTATCACGTTTCTGTCAAAAATATTACTAAATAGGAGAACTAAACAGCAATTAAACCCACAATACTGTATTTTAAAAGCATAGGAAGGCACATTCACAGTGAAACCCACAAAAATGCAACTAAAAAATATTATTTTTAAATGTTATTTCTGAGTAATATCGATCCTGGGACTCAAGGGGTTAATACATATCATGAAACTTACATGGACTAAAACAGAGGATCTAATGCAGTTATAGATTACTTGATTGCGAGCCTGATCGCCAAATTGTACTTATTGGAGCTAATTAATTTGTAGCCTCATGATGACAGTCTCATTTACTATTGGTTGTGTCTAAGAAATAAATTAATGGCTTTCTTAAATACTGTCAGACCATATGGTCTCTCCCCGTTAAATCCTACATAAAAAGAAAGGGTTTACAAGTTTGGGCTTAAGGAGGTAAATTGTGAGCTGGAGTCATTAGAATACAATGAAACATTTAGAGAAAAAAAATACCTGCAGCCAAAATTTTGGGTTAGAGGAATTTGAGAGCTTCTAAAATAATACGGCTCTAAGTTTGGTAACAAGTACAATAAGTTTACAATGTGAAAAATATTACGTAAAATGATATGTTGCCTCTTTTAGTCTGACTATTTGAACTACTTTCACAGCACGATATGCCCATGTATAGTGATGACAATTCCACTAGTCCTACTGAAAATCACTGGCACTTTGAACTGCACCGGTTCCAGTGTAGCAGCGAAACAATTCCAAGTCGCTTTAATTGAATATGCTAAATTACTCTTTCGGAAAGGCAGCTTTCATATAAAAGTGCAAGGGACTCAGTGGGAGACAGATGGTTTGTCACAATTACATATATAGTTGTCATAACTGCGGGTTGTCCAAAGTTGTTGCTAATGCTGCGTCCCTCGCAAAGCGAGGGCTTCAGTTGCTGGCATGGAGCGCCAAAGGCGCTCCATGCTAGCAACTGCGGACCTCGCAACATTTACGGACTTACAACACAGAAATACGAGATGCGGGACTTACAAAAAAAAAACATTACGACCTCGCAAAATTACGAATTTAACGGCCGACCCGCGCGAACCTCAAAACATTCAAAACACAATAAATAAACACAACAAACACATACAAAGCTTACCCACAGCAAGGGGGGCACCCATGACCTTTGCAAGTGAAGTTATACCTCCATTTAAGTCCAAATTGAAGAGTTTAGACACCCGAAGATCACCTAAGCAAGAGAAAAAATGGCTGCAGAAAAAAAAAAAAACGAGGCTACAGGACCCTAAACACGCAAAACCCCACCAAACACCTACGGATTTTCCGAAAAAGACAGACGAAATCGAAGAACAAGGACGCAAAATCAACCACAGCCGCGTACCACACATTAGGCTCCATTTTACAGTAGTAACTTACAGAATGCGGAAGTACACAGCTACCCTAACAGATTTCCCTTGCGCACGCACATTATTACACTACACACTGCACACATTGCTGACACTTAAACAGCAGCTCCACAGCACTCAAAACACACATTGTATGCTGCGGCAACATGAAAACAGATTGGCAGCTCTTCAGCATAATGCTTCCTGCATTTATTACTTCAAAATAGGTAAATTATATTCCTTTATTAATGTATTATTGAGTTCATTACGCTGCTGTATTTCACAGCTTTAAGCATAGCACCAGAATGGATTATGCACAAACCAGGACACCTAACCAGATACAGACTGTTTTCTTTCAATATTTTTATTGAAAGCTATGCAATGCATACAAGCATTTAAAAACATAATATATACAATATACAATTGAACTATAGAAACACAAGTCATTGAAAAAAAAATTTGCACAGCTTTCAACAAACATGTATACACTGCACATAGTCATGTTCCAGGATTTATAAATGGCAAAAAATACAACACAATTTACAAGCGAAAAATCTGAAACAACAACTTACAAACAATTTTATGTTTTATCTGTAATACCATCTCCTCTCTTTCTCTTTCTGACTTCAGACCTGTATTGAAGTCTTCTGCTAGAACAAAAGGCTCAGTTTTTGGGATAAAAAAAAAATATTGTGTAAAAATTCAGCTCTATAGCTTTTATATGGAGAGGCATAGACATTTATCAGAGAAAAAAGTTCAGAAAAGAAACAAACCTTAACAGACAATGCTCTCCCAGGGCAAGTTTCAGTATAACTTTTTATCTCAAAATTGTGGGAGTTAAATAACACACCCACTCCACTAGCTTTACTATCATCTCCCCCAGGCCACACTGACGGGACATATTTCCACTCTTGTTTTAACTGGTCAATATTATCTTAACTGGAAATAGCACACTCAGGCAAAAAGATTGTATGGGCACCCAAAGTAGCTAAATAAGTTTAAAAAAAGGTGCTCTTTGAGCATGCGTTCGGACACCATTTTTAAATCCATGGCTAAATATTACATTTTGCTCCTTTTAACATCTGGGGCCGATAATTCAGAACCCATGGATTTGTTGTCTGACTCGTCAGACACAATCCTCGATTAGCGAAACCCTGGTCTTGCTCATTTTCTGTGTTGAAGGTTTTTTCGCCTCCGGATCGTCTCCCCTCTCATCAGCATTCAAAACTCTCTTGGAGCTCTTAGTTGTCTCCATCATTGTCTCCAATAAAGCTTCCACCCCAGGGTTCAAATCTCCGGAAGTTTCGGACTCATTGTCCCAAATGGATTGCTGCTCCATCGGAATCCCTGTAATGGGAGAAAAAAACAGAACAACCCCCCTCTCTTTGCAGGGAGGGCAAACCTTCTGGCATTGGTGGGGCTTCCACCACACACTCCAATGAAGGTTGGTTTATGGTAGGGCCTTCATGTATTTCTAAACAGCAAGACTCAATTTCTGTGTCTCTTTGAGCAACACCTTGGACAATCTGATTGGCTCTCTCCGCCTCGCGTTGCCGCTGCGGCTTTGGGAACATATCGCCACGATAGTCTGAAAATGATGCTCCGTGGAGCACATTGCTTCCTGTCCCTCAAGTTTTACTTCAGATACCTCTTTAGGGTCTTTAGCATTGGGACCTTCAAGAATATCTGCCTCCTTCTCTGCTCCTCCATCCCCGAATGTATCACAACATGAGATGTGTTCTCTGAATTTGGAGCTTTTGACCTACTGGCAGCCTCAGAGTATGATCGCTGTCTCTTTGGGCAATCTCTGTAAAGGTGACCTTCCATAGCACAAAAGTCACACAATTTAATCAGGTACTTATTAGTAGAATGTGCCGCAATGCCACATTTTGTGCACACATTTTGACTGCACGTTGCCAAGTGACCATAACTTAGGCAGGCCCTTCAGTATCTTGGCTGGTTCCTATAATATACTCTGCCCTTATCAGGGCCTATTGAGAAAACTGCCGGTGGTTGTAACAACCCTCCATAACTAGTGTAATCTCTTTTAAATCTTTGCCGTTTACCGTTCCAAATCTGGTGGCTGTTCGCCTACTTCCTGATAAATGTTACATGTAAAGAGTACTTCTTCAAAAAAACTGCAATATATTACTCTCTGACAAAAGGCTTAAAAACATTTATAGTGAGGAGTACTTCTTCTTCAATGAATAAGTACTAGGGTCTAAGACCTACTAGCTTAGGATCAGTAGATTGTTTATTAAACCTACTATAAAATGTCCTGCACCATTCAGTGGATTTAAAGATTAGGTCGAAAAAAACAAAACAAAAAAAGTCCTGGGTACACAATAAATCTTGTGTCCTGAACTTTAGCACACATAGCAAAACCTCAGTAAATAGATAAGACTTGTGACTTTCACTCTCAGATTCTCAGGAACCGACGCATAATCTTTGGAGGCCATCGATACCTACAAGTAAATGGAATGCCTCTGCCCCAATAGCAGCAGGACCACAACCTCTAAGGGAAGAGGCCAAGGCCGAGAGCAAGGGTCCCTTCATTGGAAGCGCTCTCGCTTAGCTCGGGGGAATGCCCAATGGCAATAGCAGCAAAGACTCCAACCCGCAGGAAGGAGTCCAAGACCGACCACCAGGGTTCTCTTCGCTAGGAAACCACCCCAATCACCAATTCTTGGTTACTGACAATCATCAGTGTGATGTGAGTGCTTGGTTTGTGTGCTACATATTTATAGATAGTACTTCACTACAGCAATCGTTTCACATATGGTGGGCTGAAGTGTGAAAAAAGCCCTCCACCATACATAGTACAGCCGGACAAACAATGAATAGTACATTAGTGATTCCATTTGAATGTCTAAAAAAATAACTTAATAAACATATTTCCTGCTCCAATTTCTAAGAAATACAGTTGATGCACTGCACTCTGGGAGAACTGGGGGGGGGGGGGGGCATGCAGATAAGGCCACAATCTATTGGATTATTAGAGGGAGAGTACAATGTGAATAAAATGGTTAGTAGATTATTAGAGTGAGTTTACATTGTGACCTCATCTGCATGTGCTGCCCAGTTTTCCCAGAGTGCAGTGCATCAACTGTATTTCTGAGAAATTGAGGCACAAAATAAGTTTTTTTAAATTATTTTTCCGACATTCAAATGCAATCACTAATGTACTATTTATTGTTTTACCTACTGTACTATGTATGGTGGAGAGCTTCTAGCATTCTTCAGCCCACCATATCTGAAACGATTGCGGTTGTGAAGTGTTATTTAAGGGAAATAGAATTCCACTTTTTTTCCAAACATTTAGAAAAGCATATTTTAATCCTTACATTTGCATTTGTAAAATATGAAAAGTTTGGCCTAATGATGATGAAAAACAGCTATTTTCAGTATTAGTTTCCTCATAAGAGGTGAACTTTGTTTTTATTCAAAGTTGTATATATTTACTACTTGGAACTTATGAAAGCTGGTCTATTTCAGTGACTGTTTATATAAGGCATGCCCTTACCAATGTAACCATATGAGATGACATGGACTTAGTTTTTGAAAATAAAAAACTAAACTACCCTCATTGACCTAAAGCTAAACAAAACCTGAGGTCTGGTTTTTATTGTTCTAAAAGAGCAGACTGGATTTTTTTTAACACATTCTCAGAAGCTTTATGTAAAGCACTTTTGCCTTTCTAATTTACTGGCCTCCTAAATAATTTAGACCATTAAGAGGTGGAAATAAAGTAATTGAAATTCCATTAAGCTGTTTTGCTTGATCCCATATTTTAAACATGTTTCATTTTGTATTGACCCCTGCAGATGTCATTTGCAGGTTAATTTTGGTTAATGGAATTATACAACTATGTTGTAATGAGCCATGGATTTCAACAGCACAGAATGTGCAAAAGTAGTCTGATAATAGAATTAACAACATTAAATGTATTGCTAAGCTCCGTGTTTTTAAAAGCAAGATTACAGGCTTGAAAGATCAAAAGCTTAGCTGGGTCGGAGTTTTGATTTTTTACAACCGCAAGAATTTTCAGCTTGTAACCCCCAAATCGTTTGCGGTTCGCAAAAAGACACCAATTGAATAGCAAATTAGATTATGTGCTCCATTATGGGCTCCCCTAACTACAATTTGCTCAATTGGATAGTGGCCTAGTTCTTTTGTTTTTAGATGTTTGTTTTTTTTCATTCCATGTTGGGAGGAATAAAAGCTTTCCTTACCTACTAATTATTAAGTAGACATATATATATATATATATATATATATATATATATATATATATATAGACAAGTATTTTATATGAAAGTGAAATTATTATATATTATCATTTTATTATGATGTTGGGATAACATATCTACATTTTTTCTAGTCAACCTGTTTCATAAATTGCGTAAAATTAATTTTGTATGAATAAAATGCATATTGCACAAACACCTAGATAAATGACATTCATTTAAAAAACTGAGCCTCAAAACTACTCTTTTAGTTCATTATGAAAGTAAAGTGATTTGTGACTCAGATCACAACTTCACAACATCAAAAGATACCCATTTTTTGACACATCATACTCCTACATCTTTATGGGAAGTCTGGATCCATTTATTGAATTAGACTGTTTTTTGCTCCTCAGAAGGGATGACTTTGGTTCAAATCCTCTTGTAACTGTATGTCTAAATCTGCATTATAATTAACCCTGTTGTCATAAACCTAAAAACGATGTTCTCATAATCCATCTAATGTTCAAAGCACATTGGATAAAACTAACTAGGTAAGCTCAAATCAATAGCTTTTTTTAGGAAAGTCTTAAATTAAAGATACACAGGGCATACAAGAACTGCCATACACCAATATATAAGACATAGCAATCATGAGGGAAGGCTAAAGCTATAGCCCTATAATTCAAAACAAAATCAATTTACTTTATTGCAAATTTGAAAGAAATGTAATCTATGCATACTGTGAGCCCGATTCAATTGAGCATTTGTAAGTTACAGGAGCTGTAAGTGAGGCCGTAAGTTAATTTGCTATTCAATTGGTGTCTTTTTGCGGGCTTACGGGTTACAGGCTTGAAAACGTTGTGATGGTTAAACCCGGAACTTACAGCCTCCCAAAGTATTTGATCTTTCATTTATTCAAGAGTTACGATCTCTAAAAATCGCAAATTGCTATTCAATTGCTCCAATTCCAAATAGTTTCAAACCTGTAAACAGCAAATGTAGGAGAAAATCTGACGAGTGCTAGAACGGTTTAACCCCTGTCTGCAGCTCTGTAAATGCAAATAAAAAATCAATACTGCACTTTAAATAATGGGGAAAGAGATGAAAGATTAGAATTAATTGCACAACAGTCTCAAGCTCGCAAATTGTAAAAACAATTATTTTTATGTTTAATTTGGGGGTTTTATCGATCTCGGGAATCACTGAGTTAATACATATCAGGCCACCCATATGGACTAGGACAGTATTGGCATTGGCATTTGAGCCAGGAGTTGCTTTATCACAGTAATGGCTGTAATATGTTAAAACACAGTTCCATATGCCTTCCAACCTCCTGCAATTATTGGCCATTGCTACAGAAATAAATATCTGATGGCTCTGATATCCATTTCAGCTTTGAAGTTAGTCTCTCTCCCTCTGATCTTGACCATTATTCACATGCTGTATCCCTTCAAAATATATAGGCTTCTCTGCTTCTGAGAAACACATCCAGTGTGTATCCAAAGTCAAAATATTATTCACATTTATGCTATGGCAAGTTTTAGCACATTCTGTTGATCAGGTTAAAGCTCAATTAAATATTAGAACTTAACCTATCCAGCTTATAATTAAACAAGCATTATGTTTGTCATAGACTAAACTTGGTTTACCTCAACTTTCCATGCCAATTAATGAAAAGAAAAAAAGTATTAAAATAACTAAATTAAAGTTGCTACCAAATCAGTGGAAATAGTAGCCTCTTCCTCATTTTATGTTTCTAGACTGAACTGATCTGATTAAGACCATCTTCATATCTTTTATTAAATGTAGCAGTGACAATTTTACCAGGAGGATATAGACATTGCAACTTACTGCAACCTGCTTCATAGTGTTTGCAAAGTTTGGTGACTCTATCTGCCCAACTTAATTGTTTTATTTATATATTTTTGGTTTTGGTTTTTATTTCTAAAAAGCATTATAAACTGGTTACCATTGTACTAGCCACTTTTCTAAAATGAATTGAAGAGATATTTAGCATTTTTGGATTTTATGAATATACAAATGAGCAAATGCCAAATATTAATGAGCTACTTTGATGTGCTTTAATTAGTACCACATTCAGCTTGGATGTTTCTGTGATGGCAAAGACAATGTGTCCCAATGTTATCATGCTATCATGTTATCATGATCTCCATACACGCACTTATCTAGCACTCTGAGCTACACATTAGCTTGTTGAGCAGCACATTAGGAGCTCAAACAATGATGAATATGGACTCCGTTAAGTAGCTGCTTGCAACTGTGACAGCTTTATTTACAAAATGTATGGACATACTACATGACTATTTATGTTTCACACCTGAGAAATTGAAAAATCATAAACAGGTAATTCATTTATGAATTAATAAGGAAGTGAGTACACGTAATTGCTGCATTAGTTGACATATTGGACTGGCAAAGAATCGTTACATGCTTTCTCACCACTCATTAAGTGTATGCACCAATAATAATGAAAAACTAAATAACATTCTATTAAAGATTTTGTTTCCAGTTCAAACGGTGACGGTGTTGTACTTAATAAGCTTACACACAGGCCTGAATCTTGGGGTTGCACTAGTGGCAAATGTGAGAGACAGCAGGAATTAGAAGCAAATTAGGTAGGAATACTAAAACATATTTTGTAGGTAGTTTACAGTAATATACATAAATATAGTTACATTTATGCTTAAGTTACATATTTCCATTATACCCCCACACCACATTAACAAATTACAAATAAAAAAAACATATACACACATTTTTGTATTAAACGCATATACATATTAAACACTTTATTTTAATTTATAATCACATACATTGATCAGAAGAATGGAAGGAAGAGTGAGGATGATAGAAAGAGAGGAGGGGAGAGCAGAGAGGATGCCCTGGGAAGGTCAGGAGGGAGAAGAGGTGAGAGAGTTAGAGGAAGTGAGAGAAGAAGAGGAAGTGAGAGAGGGAAAGGAATGGAGAGACGGAGAGAAGGTGAGTACGGGAGAAGTTGGAGTAGTGGAAGTTCAGAGAGGGCGAGAAGTGGGGGTAGTGAAGGACACGAGTGCTAGGTACCAGTCATAGGCACAGAAGATGGAGAGACAGGGGGGAGGGCCCTGAGAATGTCTCTAAACACAGGGGCCCCCAATTATACACATGAGGAACGCATTTTACTCCTATGGGTTATTTATGACATGTATCACATTCTACATGGTGGTAGGGATGTGTTATTTGTAATATATACTATATAATATATATATATATATATATATATATATATATATATATATATACATTGCACATGGCTGTGGTGAGAGGGTGCTGAACAGATCAGTTCAGTGGGGATGCACGTCAGGGATGTCCACAGTGTCAAAGTCAAACACAGATATGATTAAGAGGAAAATTACCACAAGAAGTAACTAGTGCCCAGCCTGCAGATAGTGGCCCACCAGATAACATACACTATCACATATAATAATTGTCAAACTGTGAATCGTCGTCACGCTTGCGTAGCAGGGCGAGCAGTTGAGGCATTGAATCTCGGAGCACTTAGGCGATAAGTGCCTTTGACGCTCATCGCCTGCAAGCCTCTCGAAGCGAGGCGGGCAGTGGAGGCATTGAAACATGTGGGATGTGGCTGAAATGTGTGCCGAAGGTGCTCCTGCAATCCTCGCAAAGCGAGACGAGCTGTTGAGGCATTTAAAAACGCGGGACTTAGCCTCCAAGCAGTTAGGAAACGCGGGGTTGCCTTAGGCTGCAAGCAGCTGAGGAACGCGGGACTTAGAAAAAAAATTGTGACGTGCAGAACATAGGAAAAAAAACGCGCAAATCAAAAAATATGAAAAAGACAAAATATAAAACAAAAAATACAAAAACATCTTACACACAACACGGGTGGAAAGCCAGGTCGTCTGGGAGTCAGGTTGCATGCAAATTTAAGCCGAAATTGAAGAGTTACGGCACTCGAAAATCGGCTAAGCGAGAGAAAAAAATGGCGTCCGAAAAAAATGAAAACGAGGCTACACGACCCTGAACCACGCAAAACACTGCCAGACGCGTACCACTTTTACCCAGGAATGTACAAGGGACAAAATACAATATTAGAAAGGATGAAAAATGCTTGCGAGCCGCGTAACACATAGACAATCTCCACCATTTTACAATACTAACTTGCAACTAATAACATTGTGAATCTAAAATGGCGCCTTAACCGACGAAACTAAAGGTTTGGCTTTGCGCACGCAACCGATTTATACTGAACACTTGGCACATTGCTGACACTTTCTCATCAGGGCAGCAACAGTCCAAATGTACATTATATGCTGCAGGAAAATCAAAAGAGATTGTTAGCTCTTCAAGAAATTGATTGCTGGATATATTAATTAGAAATATGTAAAGTATATTAATTTATTAAGTAATTAATTAGTATTAAAAAAAATTATATAAAAAAATAAATACGCTAAATAGCATTTTTTACACTGCCTTTACTTTATGAATACATTAATGCAATGAGCGCCGAAGGTGCTTAGAGGAGCAAAAGTACACGAGAGGAGAGGCTCGCAATGAGCGCCAAAGGTCCTCAGAGTAGCAAAAGCTTTACATTGTGTGGCAAACAGCATTGCCATGGCTTCAAATTGTATTGCCCCGTCATTTTTGACGGGCAAGTCGCTAATAATGAAATAGCTCATAAGCAAGGACAGAATGTCACCAGTAGATGTGGTAGTATTTCCTCAGATGTGTGAAACTGACCTCTATTCAACATATCAAAGCATCAAATTAATTTCTGGGATGTTCTGATTTGCATATACATGCAAGACCAACATTGTCTGTTCACATCAATAAATCAATAAATCACTTCATAAAAAGATGGATAGCACAACACATAGCATTGTTACATTTATTGGGGAACAAAGTCCATTAATTATCACATGTACAATTATACCATATCAAAAGTGATGTTCAAAGTTCATAATGCCACATATCCATACTGTTAAACATATCAAACAAATATGTTAGTTGTACTGAATAAATAAACTGAGAACATACATAGATCCATGAGCATTTTACCAAAAATCATGTGCACATAGTTTGGGACAGGGAGCAAATATTATTTATTATAGTGGAAAATATAATGCGTGGATAAGCGTAAGCAGTGTATACTTGATATAATTTGGTTTATATAAGATATTTCATAGAAGCAAATACATATTTATAAATCCAATCAAATTAAATATGCACAATGTACCCGGTCATATGCAATAAATATATGCAAGCTGGTATCGCAGAGCTGTGTCACACTTAATAATCCATTGAATGTCTAATGTCTAAGAAGTCAGGGCCTCATTCAATTGCAATTTGGCCAATTGAATAGGGCTCTAAATAAGCACATAACATATTTTTTTTAAAGAAGTTTTTAGTTAGTGAACATCTATCCAAAAGCAAGGTTTTCACTAACTAAAAACTTCTTTAAAAAATATATGTTATGTGCTTATTTAGAGCCCTATTCAATTGGCCAAATCGCAATCGAATGAGGACCTCAGACTTTTAGAATCCGTGATCACTATACCTGAAACAGTATGTCCTTGAAGGAAGGTATCTACACCTGATGTATGTGTAAAGAGTGACCTGCGTGGCTAATTTGAGCTCTCATATGCTATGTTATAAGAACATTTTTAAATCATGTAAACACCTCCTTCATTATTAATACAGACAGTGAGGCAGCTTTAATATACTAGCATACATTTGGTTATCAGATATGAACAACTTTGTTGCTCAATAGTGTCTAACTCTCTATGACTCTACGGGCCGCAGCTCGCCAGGCACGTATTATGTCTGGTTGTGCCAATCCAAAAGGTTTTCATGGCAAAGATACTGGAGTGGGTTGCCGGTTCCTTCTCCAGTGGACTGCTATTTGTCAGACCTCTCTGGTATGACCTGCCCATCTTGGGTAACCCTACTTGGTTTATCTCATAGACTTATTGAAGTACCCTTCAGCACGACAAGGTAGTGTTCCAGTAGGAGATATGAACAGCTACATAGAACTAATATTTGAGATTATTTGCCCTGTTATATGCTCAGTACAATAACTACTTGAAACAAACTTATATCTAGTATATACTCTTCCTGTTATAATTATCCATGCATGAAGACTTTAGATTTAGCCTAGTTTTGTATCAATAGCTAAGAGTGTATTTGAAATCACATTTCCAATCTCTGCTCACATGAGTGGCATGGAATATTCTCATATATATATATATATATATATATATATATATATATTTATATATTTATTTATATATATATTTATATTTATATAAATATATATATATATATACATATATATATATATGTAATATATATATATATATATATATATATATATATATATATATATATATATTTGTCTGTTCAGTGTTTCCTAACGTTTCTATTCTGTGCATATAGAGCCAGATTATATGTAAGTCACGAAAACAACATTGGTTAACAAATATCATCTAACTACATATATATTCATAGACGAAAAACAACATAAGTTTAAAGCACAGTCAAGATGAAATACCAAACAGTTCATAAACTTGTGGGTTTGGCAGTTTACATACAGGATCACATTATTATGGCTGCCTTCTACTTTTGACGTGAGCAGCGCATAGCCAATGATATATGGCATGTGTCGTGAGCTTGCTTGGCGGTCATAAAAGGTGACATGTAGGCATTCTGCAAACATATCAGTCATTGCTGTCAGGGTAAAATGTGCGACTTATTTGACATTGAAAAGGGGATGATCATTGGCTTTTGGGCCACGGGTGGTAGTATTTCTGAAACAGCGCAGTTTGTGAACTGTTTGCATGTTGCTGTAGTTAAAGTGTAACGTGACTGGACAAATGACACCATTGCAAATAAATGGCGTTTACACTGCGGAGCACCACGTGTCATTGATGTCAGAGGTGAACGTCAGCTGCTAAGGTGTGTGAGGGTCAACCAACAGTTGGGCAACTCACCGTCCAAATGGACCAGGGGGCTATGAGACGTTTGTCTAAAATAACAGCGAATGCGTGGAGTATGGGGCTCTGAAGCAAACGGCTTGTCACTGCACCCATAATGACGAGGGTTCACTGGTAGAACCAACTTGAATTTGCACACAGTACCAAAATTGAACCTCTTCTGATTGGCAAAGAGTTTGCTCAACTGATGAGTCATGTTTTCTGCTCCATTAACTTGAACAGACATTGGAGTGTCAGATGTGAAAAACTCAGAAAACAAACAACCATTGCTGGAAGAACACAAGCTGGTGACGGCAGAAGGATGGTTTGTGGGACCACCTCGATTGCCATATGGATCCTCCACCATGCACTTTTTAGCAGCTGTGGGATGCACTGCAGTCTGCATGGATCCAGATACCATTGCCAACCTCCCAGCATCTTATTGCCTCACAACCACGCCTTCTAGCTGCTGTCCGTGCTGCACACAGGGATTATCGGGATATTATGGTGATCATAATTATATGACTCGACTGTGTATGTAGCAGAAGGACAGGAGGAGGCAGCAGCAGGTCAATTGTGAGTTGACAAACACCAACATATTTGCCAGGCTTAGTGAAACTGTTGCGGATGTCCAACCAGGAATGACAAGGCCAGATAGAGCTGTTCCTTCTAACAACCAGGAGAACAGTTCTACTGGAGAAGAGAGAGGCCAGATTAGGCAGAGCAACAGGCAGGATTTGGTGGTAGATGATTCTATTATTAGGAAGGTAGACAGCAATCAAACAGCTCACTGTCTCCTATGTAATAGATCGGGTAGGTAAATTATATGGAGGAGCTGGAAATGAACCAGCACTCTTGATACATATTGACAAAGTAAGTGGGAGATGGATTGTCTTAAGGAATGATATCATAGATCTTGGAAACTTAAGGCAAGGACCTCCAAGGCAGTATTTTTTGACTTACTACCAGTGCAATCTGCTAGCTCAGGGAGACTAAAGGAGGTTAGGGAGGTTAATAAAATGGTGCACTAAGGAGGATTTTGGAGCACTGGTCTAACTTTTCACTTGGATACAATATCTTAACAGTGATAGACTGCCCCTTAATGAAGAGGTAGCTTGTGTGCTAGGGAAAAGAATGGTAGAAAGGCTGGGGAAGTTTTTAAACTAGTAGGTGGAGGGAGGGATTGTATGAAAGTAATAGAGTAGAAAGCGTAGAGCGGGTAAGGGATTAATTAACTACTCATGGGGAGGAGAAGGGGGAGGGTTATTATAGTCAATGGTAAATAACTCAAATGCAGTGCAAAGCACTTCAAAACTGCAGTCAGTGCAACGTAAAGTGAATGCTTGCTAATGCAACAAGCTTGCTTAGGGAAAATGGGTGAGCTAGATTAATTAGCATTAAATGAGAAATGGGATTTGATAGGTATTACTGAAACTCTCATGACTGGACTGTTGATTTGGATTATAACCTATTTAGGAAAGATAGAGTCAATGGTAGAAGAGGAGGAGGGATTTTGGCTGTATGATAAGCTAGATTTTAAGCCTATAGTCAGAGAAGACATTTATGCTGGAATTAGCGATAATGTTGAATCCTTGTGGCTTGAGTTAAATAACAGAGGAACACATTCTGAAGTACTATTGTCAAGAATATGTTATAAACCCCCAAATATAATTGGATTTGATGAATTGCAATTATTGTCATGGATTGAAAAAACAGCCAAGCATTGTAAAGTTCTAATAATGGGATATTTTGACTACCCTGAAATAAACTGGATGAATGAGACCAGCAGCTCAGCTAAGGGGAGCAGGTTCTTGAGTACAATCAGAGATCATTATCTGGCCCAGGTTATACAAGAACCTACTAGAAAAGAGGCTATTGTGGATTTAGTCATCATAAATAATATTGATATAGTATCAAATGTTGAAATAGGGGAACCTTTGGGTAACAGTGATCACAACACAGTCTCATATGAGATTGCATAAAAAAAACAAAATTGTAGGAGTCCCAACGAAAAATCTTATTTTAAAAATGGCAAATTGTAATGGTCTAAGGGCAGCAATACAATATATAGACTGGGACAGAGAAAGGACAGTTACAAATCCTGAAAATAAATGGACAACATTGAAATCATAGTAAAAATTAAATACTTATTATTATTATTATTATTATTGTTTATTTCTAACGCGCCAGCATATTACATAGCGCTATACATAAGTTAATTTCCAGGCAAAGACATATTCAATATAAACACATTGCAAAGAATGGTGGGCCCTGTCTTGAGCTTAGAATCCAAGCTAACTTATCACCATATACCATGTGGAAATAAATGTATAAGGAGTAAAACATGTCAAATGTGGCTTAACAATTATTTAACAATCAAGGTATGGTGTAAAAAGCAAGCATTTCAATAAAAAAAAAAAAGAAAGAGAGAAAAAAGACAGCTTTACATGAGTACAAGGAAATCAATAAAGCTTGCAAAAGAGGTGTACATTAACTAAAACAGAAAATGAAAAGTTAATTGCAGAGAAGAGTAAGATTAACTTTTTTTTTTTTTTTTTTTAAAGAATTTTTTTATAAAGAAGGCCAGGGAGGAAGTTATAGGAACATCACAATGTATTGGCAGGGATTGGCATATGGCTAAAAAGACAGGAAACAATGGGTTGTTTTAAATGTAACATACTCAGATTGGACTAAAGTGGGGTTCATGGTTCAGCATTAGGTCCTCTCCCTTTTAACATATTTATTAATGACTTAGAAGTAGGACTGGAAAGTATTGTCTCCATCTAACGCTAATTTAACACTAAGTTGTGCAAGGTAATTAAATAAAAAAATACTTTCCCTCCAAAGGGATTTACATAAATTATAGAAATAGGCAACTAAAGAGCAAAAAAACGTTATACAAATAAATGTAAAGTTATGCATTTGGGAAATAAATATAAGCATGTGATTTATAGTCTTAATAGAGTAAAGGAAAAGGATTTAGGAGTGATTTTGGACAACTACCTACGTAATAGTGCTCAATGCCAAGCAGAATCTGCAAAGGCAAGTTAAATATTAGCATGCATTAAGAAGAGTATAGAAGGGAAGAAAATACAAGTCTGCCACTATACAAATCCTTGGTATACCCTCATTTGGTCAGTAAAATAGAAGGGGTAGGATTACTTGTAAAGTTACACCAATCACCAACATTTTATTGAATTTATTGCTGCAACACAGACATAGGAACCCATAGTAACCAGGAAACATCAAGTTAATTGACATAAAACTGTGAATTTGCCACCCTAATGTTGACTGTGTTGTAGATCTTCTTCAGTGAACATGCAGATCTAAAGGGTTGGAGTTTTTTTTGGAGATAATTAGAGGGATCTTTTAGAGGTTGGAGAGTAGGTTAGCTCCTAATTTTACTTATTTCTATTAACAAATGTATTACTTTACACTTAAATGTAATAAAGGCGTCATCAATGATTACACATAATTTACACACACACACACATGCATAGATTCATACCTACATAAAGCTAGACCACAGCACCCATACGCCCCATATCCCAACAAAATACAAACATTTTTATTTTACATCGTGTAAATATATAGAGAGAGATAAATATTTTGAATTTATTCTTATTTTATTTCTGGGATTATTGATGGAGGAATGAGGGGAGACGAGGAGCTTAAGGGGATCATGGGGAGAGGAATTGAGATAGGAGGGAGAAAAGTGTAGAGAGGGGAGAGAGGGGGCATTATGGAGGCAGGGAGGAGAGAGAATGGTAACAGTGAGGAGAGAGGGAGATGAGGAGGAAAGGTTAGGAGTGGTAGTAGCGGGAGTTCTGGGAGGGGGGCATTAGGTGAGGATGAGGGAGGGAGGGATATGCCCTGAGAGCAAGACACACATAGCGCAGGGACAGAGGAGGTGGGGCCTAATACCAGGGTGGTAGGTGGGGAAGGACGGGCATTAGGGAGAGATCAGAGACGTCAGGATCCCCAGCAACAGTTAGGAGAACAAGTGACTTTACAGAAGCACAAGGTCCCTAACTATACCCCAGGAGAGATGATGGTCTTCCTCCATGAGATCCGTGCTTGTGTCACTATCCTACAAGAGGGGAGGGAATTAAGGCCTGGTCAAGAGGGCCAAGGCTTGGAGTTAGTGGCAGCAGTGGTGTCAGCCCTAAGATTTGCTAACAGGGATGAAAGGTCTGTCAAGCACAGATATGATGATAGCCAGGTAAAGGTCAAGGGGTGCATAACACCAGCTTCAGTGGTGGTACTTACAGGCCTGGTGGACTTGCAGAATCCCAGCACCCTGCAAGGTGAATATCATACACACACATGTACTTCCCACACACATCGATAACACACACCCGATGTAAATGCTGCCAACCAATGAAAGTGACATGTAAGTTCTCTGGATTCTACTAGGGATAAATAATTAATATATCCCTAGTCAAATCCAGGAAGCCCACATATCCATTTCATTCGTGGGCAGCATGAAATGTGTGTCAAATACTGAGAGGTAACACTTTACAATAAGTATCAATTACAAAATATATTTAAATTGAATACACATAAAATAGAGATCCACTGTATGATTGTGCTCACTGTAGCAGATGCAGACTCCGTAAGGCTGATCGTGCAGTGTAGTATACTCAGTGTAGTGTACTAGCTTATCAGAGACCACATCTCAGCTGCATGTTACTAACAATTGCTGAGAGATGGTCACAGATTGGTTAGTATGACACCCGAGGCAGGGGAGTCAGCTCAAGCAGAGCCACATGAGGAGGAGGAACCTGATTATCCCCCTCCCACAAGCGTAGGAGGAGGAGCCACATCAGAGAGACAAGGGCCTGAGATATGAGGAGAAGGTGGAGGATGTAAGCTTCATGTGGTCAGTGGGGAAACCTGTTGGCCTGTCTGCCACACCCATCACATTTGACCCTCCCAGATTGACTCCTCACCTTATCCCTCCTAATGGAGTGACACAAGGTCCTTGCCAAAACATCCTCCACCACCACTTCCCAGACACCACTACAACCAGGCCCACCATCACCACGATGTATTCAGTCCGCTCCTCATCACCTCCCCACCACCACCATCACCTCCTCCCACAAACATTCCAGACCCGGTTGTGACAGACTCCATCCCCCTCGGCCAGCATTGGAGGATACACTGGAGGAGAAACTAGTCTATGCACAGAGGAAGGAGGATGTGATGATGGGCCTCTTGACCGGTATTTCCTCCCAACACACCTCCCTAGCCTCCAGTATCACTGCATTATGCCGCTCCAACAGGAGGCTCTATACCTGCAAATGGAGAGTTACATGGCCAGATTGCTTAAAGCAGTGCAGAACCAGAGCAAGCTCACACAGCTAAACATGCACATTACACATCACAATCTGGTCTCCATCACTGCCTCCTCCACCCCAAAGTTCTCCACTTCTCATCCACTGCCTGGCCCAGCCTCATCTCCCATCGTGCCTACTACACCTGGGGCTGTGCTGCCACCCCATGGTTGGGTGCCTCCTCCTGCAACACCTCCTCATTCAAGGAGAAGACATGGTGGCAACAGGTGTGGGGGCCCTGTGCACATGCAGAGGAAGAGAAAGGGGTTGCATCTATGTTAAACCTGCTCAAAAACACTCCTAAGTGAAAATCTGTTTGTCAAAATGTTAACATAATTATGATTGTCTAAAATTATAATGGCCTATGTGAATGTGATATTTTGTAACCAGGTGGCTACCTACCATCAAATAATCCATAATCCTCTTCTCTGTGGACACTTATGGTCATGGTTCACATTTCACCAAATGATGGTCACTGAGGAATGTCGTTGAGAAAAGATGGCGTAGTCCCTATTTATTTTTTTATTATTTTCCTAAATTATTAAGCTTTATTTTTATTTTTGTATTTTAGGCAAATTTAACATCCATTAAGGCATTTTCTTCATCTGCTATCAAATAATGTAGATAAACTAAATACATAGTATCTGTCAGATAGAGATTTTATCAATGACATCCCCTCAGCAGAAAGATCTCACACTCCATAAATGAACACATATATCATGTTTTAATACACATGATTGTTATTAGATTTCATTTGTACCAATGCACAAATGACTGTGGACTTGCATTGTCCTTCAATACAATGTTAATCAAACCTATCAGTAGTACAAGTGTTAGATAAGCATTTCATCCTCAATAATAGTATTTTCTGAGATACTACCAGTGCCACGTGCTAGCCCAGGGAGGCAGAAGGAGCTTAGAGAGGTTAATACGTGGCTAAAGATGTAGTACACTAAGGAGGGGTTTGGGTTCTTAGAGCACTGGGCTGACTTCTCACTTCGGTACAATCTCTACAGCAGGGATGGATTGCACCTTAATGATGAGGGAGCTTTTGTGCTATGGGATAGGATGGTAGAAAGGCTGGATGAGTTTTTAAACTAGTAGGTGGGGGAGGGACTAGATATAAGTAATGGGGTAGAAAGTGAAGAGGGTATAAGGTATGAAGTAACAACTCATAGGGGAGGAGATGGGGAGGGGTATTATAGTCAATAGGGAGGTAGTACTAAGTAACTCAAGTACAGTGGCAGGCACTTCAGAACTACAGACTCATAACATAAGGTGTATGCTTGCTAATGCCAGAAGCTTGCCAGGAAAAATGGGAGAGTTAAAATTATTAGCAATTAATGAAAAATTGGATTTAATAGGCATTACTGAAACATGGTGGGATGAATCTCATGACTGGACTGTTAATCTGGATGGTTATAACCTATTTAAGAAAGATAGGGGCAATGGTAAAAGAGGAGGAGGGATTTGTCTGTTTGTTAAGCCTGAATTTAAGCCAATAGTCAGAGAAGATATTTAAGGCGGAACTAGTGATAACTTTGAATGTTTGTGGGTAGAGTTAAATAGCGGAGCAGCAAATTCCAAAAGATTATTAGTAGGAGTATGCTATAAACCCCCAAATATAGCTGAAAGTGAGGAAATAAAATTATTGTTACAGATTAGAAATGCAGCTAAGAATGGGCAAGTTCTAATAATGGGAGATTTTAATTACCCTGAAATAAAATAGATAAATGAGACCAGCAGTTCAGCTAAGGGGAGCAGGTTCTGGAGTACACTCAGCGGTCATTATCTGGCTAAAGTTATACAATAGCCTACTAGAAATGAAGCTAACTTAGACAAATAATATTGATATAGTAGCAAATGTTGAAATAGGGCAACCTTTGGGAAACAGTGATCACAATACAGTCTCATTTGAGATTGAATTTAAAAAACAAAATTTTAAGGGGCCAACAAAAACTCTTAATTTTAAAAGGGCAGATTGTAACGGTCTAAGAGAAGCAATACAAAGTATAGACTGGGACAGAGAACTGACAGGTAAAAGTACAGAATATAAATGGACAACATTTAAATCCTTACTAAATATACATACACATCTGCACTGTACGTGCAGGTTTTGCTAGATTTTTCTCCTCCTCTGCCATGTTTTAGGTATGAACACCTTTTTTCATTTTTTTTCTTATTTTCTGAACATACTGTTTGTGTGTCATAGAATTGGTGTCCTTGCTAGCTAATGATTTGCTGGGCTACCTTACTCACATTTGTTCCAGCGGGGTAATGCAATGGAGCCCTATGTCAGGAATGATCAACTGTTGGAATGAACGGCTAGCACAACCAGTTTTGAATGCTCTGTCAGATTAAACCAGTGGCCGCTTATAACCTAACCTATAAGAAAGGTGAGAGTAGTATACTGCTCTAATATGAACAGATGATTCCTTTAACGGTTACATTTTGCAAATCTTTACACCAAATTAAATTCTTATTAACTATTAAGGCATCATAACTTCTAGTCTTTCCCAAATATGCATTTCCCACACATACTCATTATGACATTGGTACATGCTTATTGATTAAATCTGTCAGTTTAATATTATCACCTGATAAAGGATTTGATGCAGGAAATCATTTTATTTCTATTTGTATAGTGTTTTAAATGTTGTGTATTGTTATACAGCCTTATTAAATTGTGATTTGGCCAATTCTGAAGGGCTCTATATAAGCACAGCATATATTTTTTTACAGAAGTGTTTAGTTAGTGAAGACCTTGCTTTTGGATAGAAGTTCACTAACTAAACACTTCTGTAAATAAAATATGCTCTGTTCTTATATAGAGCCCTATTGAATTGGCTGAATCGCAATTTAATAAGGCTGATAATGTTTTAAAGATTACAAATAAAGTTATTTTAACTAAATATTCTTTCATTATTATATCTTGAGCTGATTATAAAATGTTCTAATTGATAAGTTACTAGCTTAAAAATGCTTTTTTCATATATTCTATTTTTTTGCATTTGCGAGTTAACTATACATACCTGAGATCTAGACAACTATTTTTTTCATTTAACCAATTGTGGTAGTATGTACATTTTTTTTGTCCAGACAAGCAGTATATTTTACAGCACAACATAGATTATATGTGTACGATTTTTGTCATTGATAAGTAATATACTGTACCTCACAAAAGATCATTTTCAATATACAGTGGATATAAAAAGTTCACACACCACTGTTAAAATGTCAGGTTTCTGTGCTGTAAAAAATGAGACAAAGATAAATAATTTCAGAACTTTTTCCACCTTTAATGTGAACTATAAACTGTACAACTCAATTGAAAAACAAACTGAAATCTTTTAGGTAGAGGGAAGAAAAAATATAAAAATAAAATAATATGGTTGCATAAGTATGCACACCCTTAAACTAATACTTTGTTGAAGCACCTTTTGATTTTATTACAGCACTCAGTCTTTTTGGGTATGAGTCTATCAGCATGGCACATTTTGACTTGGCAAGATTTGCCCACTCTTCTTTGCAAAAACACTCCAAATCTGTCAGATTGCGAGGGCATCTCCTGTGCACAGCCCTCTTCAGATCACCCCACAGATTTTCAATGGGATTCAGGTATGGGCTCTGGCTGGGCCATTCCAAAACTTCAATCTTCTTCTGGTTAAGCCATTCCTTTGTTGATTTGGATGTATGCTTTGGGTCGTTGTCATGCTGAAAGATGAAGTTCCTCTTCAGGTTCAGCTTTCTAGCAGAAGCCTGAAGGTTTTGTGACAATATTGACTGGTATTTAGAACTGTTCATAATTCCCCCTATCTTAACTAAGGCCCCAGTTCCAGCTGAAGAAAAACAGCCCAAAGCATGATGCTGCCACCACCATGCTTCACTGTGGGTATGGTGTTCTTTTGGCAATGTGCAGTGTTGTTTTTGCGCCAAACATATCTTTTGGAATTATGGCCAAAAAGTTCAACCTTGGTTTCATCAGACCATAACACCTTTTCCCACATGCTTTGGGAAGCTTTAAATGTGTTTTTGCAAAATGTAGCCTGGCTTGGATGTTTTTCTTCGTAAGAAAAGGCTTTCTTCTTGCCACTCTACCCCATAGCCCAGACATATGAAGAATACAGGAGATTTTTGTCACATGTACCACACAGCCAGTACTTGCCAGATATTCCTGCAGCTCCTTTAATGTTGCTGTAGGCCTCTTGGTAGTTTCCCAGACCAGTTTTCTTCTCGTCTTTTCATAAATTTTGGAGGGAGCTCCAGTTCTTGGTAATGTCACTGTTGTGCCATATTTTCTCCACTTGATGATGACTGTCTTCACTGTGTTCCATGGTATATCTAATGCCTTGGAAATTCTTTTGTACCCTTCTCCTGACTGATACCTTTTAACAATGAGATCCCTCTGATGCTTTGGAAGCTCTCTGTGGACCATGGGTTTTGCTGTGGGATGCGACTAAGAAAATGTCAGGAAAGACCAACTAGAGCAGCTGAACTTTATTTGGGGTTAATCAGAGGCACTTTAAATGATTGCAGGTGTATGCTGATTCCTATTTAACACGATTTGGAATGTGATTGCTTAATTCGGAACACAGCTACATCCCCAGTAATAAGAGGGTGTGCAGACTTATGCAACCACATTATTTTTATTAGTTGTACAGTTTATAGGTCACATTAAAGGTGGAAAAAGTTCTGAAATTATTTATCTTTGTCTCGTTTTTTTACAGCACAGAAACCTGACATTTTAACAGGGGTGTGGAGACTCTTTATATCCACTGTAGGTCTATATTTCTGTATATCAGGATTACGTTTCCTATCTGAAGGTTATAAAATTATTTTTCTCATTTTTTATTGCTACTTGCTGGGCTTAAGACTATTCACCATGAGGTCTCATTTATTAGTGGGAAACAAGTCATTTCAAAAGACTGCCTTTGGAGTGACTGGACAGGCGAGGCACACACCATTAGAGCACCCCTACAAAGCAAAAAAATGGTCTCAGTGTCTCTTTAAAATATGTGAAATTAGAGAGTAGAAAACTATACAATTGTTAAAGATTGCAACTAATGTCCAGTTGGGTAATCATTTATGCCATTATGTCTATTAATGTTATATCCCACATTCCACTGTCATTTTTTGTATCTGAACTGTAATCTGCCAAATTATATGCAAATAATCCCTTATGTTTTATGCAGATCATCTCAAGTGCAGCACAGACTAATTTATTAAAAAAATATGCTTTTCAGCTTTGTGCTATATATTTTTAGGATCAGTGAATTGTCATATTTATGCTATGCTTTTCTAAAGAAGCTGGCTTGATAATGTCCAGATTTGTTTTAGGAAATTTTAAATAAATAAATCAACATTTTATTTTTTAAGGATTACATTTAGCCTTAATGACAGCAAGAATGTTACTTTTGTATGTTGCTTCTTTGTACATTCATATGCTTTTGAAAGACTTCCATTATAAATTGGCACTTAACCATGGGACTGAATAGTCTCAGCAGGTCATCTAGGAGTCCTAGATGGAAGCACCCGTGAAACAACCAGGGTTCTGTAAATTTAAAATTTTATTTAAAAAAAAAATGTTATGCTCATATTGATGCTAATGTTGTTAGTTTTGTAACACTTCCTAAACATGAAGTTTATGATATAGTTGTTCTGTAATGGATATTTTGAACATATAACTTTTAATTTGGATGTACAACACATTACATAGTTTAGTTGTTATTATAATGTTATAATGTATTAAATACTGATTTTATTTGTCTATTGATGTTCAATATCTTGCCTAGTTAGTGGGTCAACTATAACTGTTCACACCAGCTTAGAGGTATAGTAAAGAGAATTCCGTATCTCAATGATTTCTGATAATAATTGACAGTTTACTGTAGTTACTATTTGAGTTTCTCATTGTTATCTAGGGTAAGAGCAGTGGCGGCTATTGACTTTCCAAGTTGGTGTGGCAGAAGGCAGATACTTGGCCCCTCCCCTTACATTGACTCCACCCAACAATTGAACCCCCTCCCCTTCACAACATGTTATCTCTATAGGCCCTTCCCACTGGCACAGACTCCACCCACTTACTTGATTTATTTTATGTCACTTTAGTTATTATTTTCATGAGGATGAGGTGGTGCTGGTTCTGCTCACTATTCGTATGCTGGGAAGTGTCTTTTCTTTATGAGGGTGAGGTGGGAGCCAAAAATATTCTGGGGGGGCGGGTAAAGCTTAAAGAGGCAAAATGCCTTTGCATGTTAAGCATGTGTTCTATGTGTCCACTATTAAATGCTTCCAAGTTTGTATATAGAGCTCTTCAATAGTAAGAGAATTTAGCTGGAGAGTACACGCAATGGTCTTGTGACATCAAATATCCCGACAATCTCCGTCGGTTATTCAAACTCCTGTGATATTTAAAAAATAATAATTTGGATGTTATATTAAGGGTGGCATAGAATGGAAACAAGCAAAATATGGATTGGAAGATAGATAAGAGGAAGAGAGAGTGTGGAATGGGTGGGAGCATGACCTGTTCTATGGTCTGTGGGCTGGGTGAAGGTAAAATGCTGTGTCTTTTTGATCTAATAAGCAAGCAGTGAAGAGCAATTCAGCATATGAACCTGGAACATTAGAACTATAAACCATGGCAAACTGGATGTGGTACAACATGAGATGACAAGATGAGTCACTTGGTCTGCAAGAAGATCCAGTCAATCAATACTACAGGAAATAAAGCCAAACTGTTCATTGGAAGGTTTGATCATGAGGCTAAAGCTAAAATATTTTAGCTATATCATGAGAAGATTCCCTAGAGAAGACTCTGATGGTGGGAAAAATGTAAGGCACATGAAGAAGGGGACAACAGAGGAGGAGACTGATAGCAATGAAGAAGAACTGGAGGAAGCTCAGAAGGGCAATGGATGACAGATGTGCCTGACGTGCTGTGGTGAATAGGGTCACAGAGAGCTGGACATGACTGAACAAAAGAAAGGAACAAAAATAATTACTGTTTTTGAGTGAAACTACAGGGGCTAAATGCTCATACAGGTAGACTGATTGCAGTAAAAACTGAAAAGCATACATCAATTTATTTTTAACTAAAACTGAATTAAAAAACTTCTCAACCTCTTATACCATACTGTATCCTCTTAAACTGGCTACAAGCCCTGTGTATAGTTTGAATTAAATAAAATCAAAAGTTAACTGTTATACTACACTGTACTAAAACTGTTGATTGCAAGCTCCACAAGCACATACATAATGTATATTCTATATGATAAACGTGTGTCTTTATATATACACATACAGAGGGGTGGAGAAGAATATTAAAATATCTATAACACAGGAGACTGGAAAACGTTTGTAGGAGCCCAACAGGCTACTTTCTACGGGCCTGGAAGGAAGTCCGTCATAGATGCCTTATTCGTTATTAATATATTTAAAATATATTTAACATTTGTACTGCTGGCTCCTAAAGATTTTTTCAAAGTATAAAGCATATCTGTGAGGAACTTTCTTCCAGGCTCCTAGAATACAGCTTGTCTGATATATGCAGGGTAGTCAACAACATACACAGTACTGAGAAAGCTGACACTCTGCACGCAGCTTCCTTTATCAACAGCACAGTGAGCCGGGAGTAGTGTTTTTCAGTAAACTTTATTCAAATGCAAAGATTGCACCAATGCATTCAGAAAGAGAAAGAGAGATTATAGAGGGAACAAAAAAGTGGGTGGGATTTGTCCTTCAGCACACAGACTGCTTAAAAAAATAAAAATGTGTAAATAAAATTGTATATAATCTATGTACTCACAAATGTTAACAAAATGTTGATTTTCTTTGCACTAAATAGAAATATTTGTTTTCAGTATCAAATTAAAAGCAGACTATCATCATACAACTATTAGGTTTCATTATGAAGATGCCTCTATCTATCTATCTATCTATCTAGATGCAGGGTGGCTGGGGGAAGAGAGAGACTATGAGCGAGAGAAAGAGAGAGTACAAGGCACAGAAAGAGAGAATAAGAGAGACACAGAGAACAAGAGACAGAGAGAGAGAGAATAAGAGACAGAGAGAGACTGTACTCAACCAGTCTTGAACAGCTCTCTCAGCATGGCCGCTCTCACTGAACTACATCTCCCAGTATGCACTGCATATTGAGATAATGTAGCAGTCCTAATTGGCTGGGGACAGTGGAAGTAATTAGCTGGAGACTGTCCCGGCAGGATCCTGCAGCTTTAGCTTCTCCTGGTCATTCTGATTGGGTGATGCTGTGTGTGATAGACAGGCTCAGTGCTGCATATCAGAGCAATAATCGGGCAAGACAGCATTTTGCCAGTTTTTGTGATGGGGGATTAAGTCAGTGCATTCCTTTTGGGAGGGTGGTTGGTCTTTCGCCCCTATGCACCAGCCTCCCCTGTGTAAGAGGCTTATAAACTGGTCAGTCAATGCAATCTAAGAAGTAAATATGATTTGAAAATAAATGTAAAAAGTATCATAGTTGCACAGTTCGCTAAGCAAGAACAGTAAATATGTTTTTTCACCATAATAAATCTTACATCAGTATGTTGTTTTGTGACCTCCTGATTAACCTTAAAATGGCAAAAACAATTATAAACTGCAAACATGTAATAGAGGTGGATCTAAGCTTATATCTAGACAAGAGCAGATGCTCTTTGTTGTCCATTTAGAACCATCAGCAGTGGGGAAAAGCATCCAAACTGGAATTGTAGAAATTCATGTTTGAAAGTAAGCTTTATATTGAATATTGCTTTTCTACATCAATGAATACACATTTTATTAATATAAATGTCTGCCACATACTGTCTGTTCATGGTAGCATAAACATTGTTTCTACAGCAAACAACTACAATTGAAAGTGTTTAATATGTTTTTATGTATTTAAATAAATATGGCCCCTATTTAATTGAGCAATTGTTGGTTACTGGAGCCCATAATGTAGCCCGTTAAATAATTTGTTATTCAATTGACGTCTTTTAGCCGCAACAATTTGCGGGTTACAAGCTGATAATCACACTGCTTGCCAAAATCGTAACTTCCAACCCATCTAAGCCTTTGATCTTTCAAGCCTGCAAAAGTTACAATCACTAAAATCCCAATTCAATTGCTACAATTCCTCAAGCCCCCAAATGTTTTCACATCCGTAAATGGCAAATGTAGAAGACAATCCTACAGGTTGCACAACAGTCTGAAGCTCGCAAATATGCAGTGACATTTTTTTTTTTATGTTTCATTTCAGTGTTATTTAAATTTCAGGAATCAATTAGTTATTACATATCAGGCCACCCACATGGACTAGAACAGTATCGCCATTCATTTTTATTATTTTGCATATTGCTGGATTGCGAGTCTGATCTCATATCGGACCTCTAAAATGCTAATTGAATGACATGTAACCTCCATATTTTATTGTCGTAATATTGGCTATTGGAGGTTTCTAAATCGATAGTTACGGCCTTGCTTAATTGATCATGGTCACGCTCTGAAATGCGACTTACGATTGTATGGCATATGGTTTCGGCTTTCGGCTCTTAAATTGCAGGCTTGTTCAATTGAATCACTCTGTAATTGTAGCAAATTTCAATCCCGCAGATGGCCTGTATAACATAAACTGCGTGCTTGCAAATGAAAAAGGACCTATGTCTTTATTGATGACATGTCAGTATCCTTTTAAACAGTAGAACACTATATTTTTCAGTAAATTTGTATAATTACACTTATTTATGATGAAGCTGACAACACCACTCAGAACTAAAGCCTCAAGGGATGCGATTAACAGTAGTTTTATTTCTTTGTAAAACTTGGTCTAAGGACTATGTAGAATTGTTTTATTAGTTCCTTATTTGGATGACAGCATGTGATCAAATTTAATTTGCCCACTGCTTACTCAGGCCTTTTCATTCATGGACCATTATACTTTTAGTTATTGTTGTGGAAGAGTGATTTCCTGTGGAGTCTAATTTTCAAGACTAATATTTCACTTTTTCTTTGCTCAGTCAGAATACAAAAAGAGAATTATTGAACAGTAATTCTATTTGTACTCTGTATTGTGCTCATAAATCTTGAAGTTGTGAACCTGAAAAGGACAATTGCAACTTCTTTAAGGTTCAGTTGTATGTTTCCTGTGCAATTATTGTCATTACCCTTTTTTTTCTCACAGGTCATTCTTTTGTGTAGTTAATTATTTTCGCTCTCAGGATTTTTTTGCTTTTTGTCTGGTTTTCTTTGTTGGGATTCTTTTAAATCTTTCACATCTGGTCTGTGGTTACTGTAACTTGGGTGACTTGGATCAATATGATCACAGACTGGAACCATCCTAGAGTTTGGGAAACATCTAGAATAAAATAATAACCAATGCATTGGTGTTTTTGTCAGTGAAAGTCCTGAACCAGATTCAAACAAGTTGTTTGTAGATAAGGCATGCAGGAAAGTGGAATAAAGTATTATATACTCTGAACCATGTCTACACTCATAAGCAGTGATAGATAGTTAAGAGACAGGTTTAGTGTCAAAATGTAGTCCAATATTTATAACTGAACAAAGCTTGATTATGGACTAAATGTACTTGTGAAGTTAAAAAAAAAACAGCCTTCACTTTTTTTTGCAACTTATATTTTACTGAGTTACCCCTTTCAAGCTACTTGTTTGAAACACATTTTAAGCAAACTATCAGCCTTATTAAATTGCGGTTTTGCCAATTGAATAGGGCTTTATATAAGCACATAGCATATATGTTTTTACATAAGTTTTTAGTTAGTGAACTTCTATCCAAAAGCAAGGTCTTCACTAACTAAAAACTTCTGTAATAAAAATATGCTCTGTGCTTAAATAGAGCCCTATTCAATTGGCCGAATCACAATTTAATAAGGCTGTATATTCTTGTAAAGTGGTGAAATTTCCATTAGTCCTATTATAGTCACTGGCACTTATAATTGCCACATTCTCATAGTAGCTAAAAGCATTTCTGTATTTAATGTCAAGCCCACATGTAAAAGCAGATAAGCAGAAAAAAAAAATGGTGGCTCCCGCTGCAGCATGATAGGTAATAAATTAAAGATTGTCAGCCTTATTAAATTCCAGCCTCGTAGATACAAGGTTTCTAGTTAAATCCTACGTGCTGCAAATTTCTCAAAGTTACGACGCTATTAAATTAGCCCTGCTGCGAGCAACGTGTGAGCTACGCAGCAGGGCTGTCCGTATCAACAAGGAGAAAATCAACATGAGGAGTAACAGCCTCATCTCGCAGGCTCACACACCTCATCAGTTGCTGCGGGGGTCCTAAACGGGACCTCCGCAGCAGTCCCACACATAAGCCCTGCCGTGGGGGGTACTTCAACTACCCCCCCGGCACCTAAAATTTACCCCCCTCTACGCAGCCCCCCCACATTAACCCCTTGAAGCGGGGGACCCCGATCAGCTCCGATCCTGACCCTGCTGCATTTACATTTTTACATTTCAAGCCTTGCAGGTCCTTAAAGGACTGTAAAGGTCCTCAAAGGACTCTCGCTAAAAAATATTAACCCCAGGCAAATAAAATTAACCCCATAACTCATGGGGGTCAATACAGACCCCCATAAACCCTTAATTAACCCTGTCACTCATCAAGGTCTATACAGACCCCCATAAGCACTTAATTAACCCCATAACTCATGGGGGTCAATACAGACCCCCAACATTCCTTAATTAAGCCCGTCACTCATGAGGGTTAATACAGACCCCCATCAATCCTTAATTAACCCAGTCACTCATGGTGGTTAATACAGTCCCCCACAAGCACTTAATTAACCCCGTAACTCATGGGGGTCAATACAGACCCCCATAAGCCATTAATTAACCCTATAAGTAATGGGGGTCAATACAGACCCCCATAATCACTTAATTAACCCCGTCACTCATGAGGGTCAATACAGACCCCCATAAGCACTTAATTAACTCCTATAACTCATGGGGGTCAATTCAGATCCCCATAATCACTAAATTAACCCTATAACTCATAAGGGTCAATGCCTCTATTTAACCCCATAAGGGTATATTATGACCCATATGGGGCTGTTACAACCCTGACATTAACCACATAAGTGCCATAACGGTCCGCAAGTACCATCATGACACTAAGTACAAACACTACACTGCACTTTACCCCCCAATAAACCATTAAATCTAAACTAACTGCCCTCTACACTTGTCTATTAACACCTATACTACCTACCTACACTACCTACATAACCCCTAATAAACCCCCCACCACTCTAATGACAGAAAATAAAAAAAACTAACTCACAAAAAATAAAAAACCTACCTTACAGAAAAAAAAAAAAAATACACACCTGAAAAGGAAAGACATAAACAATACAATACATACAATACAATACAATACAATACAAATAAAAAAAATACAATACCCCCTATCTATCTAACATACCATAAATCCTAACTACATACAGAAACCGTAATTCTAAGCTAAAATAAAATAATTAAGACCACTTACATTTGCAGATGTCCCTTCAGATCACCAACCTAGGGGAAAAAAAATACAAATTAGTGCAACACATTAACATAAAATAAATAAACATTATAAACATTCTACATTTTCTACTCACCTTTCCAGCATGTCCTGTCCTTCTTCTTTTCTTCTCCGGCGCGGCCCCTGTTAAAAAAAACATAATACATTAATACAACATATAGCCACAAAATAAAGTAAAATAAACATAATATACATTCAACTTACCTCCCCACGATGTCCCTGGCCTCCTCCACTTCTGCCCCGGCTGGGATACACCCCCACGGGGTGATTGGCTGAAGACATCTGTGCCTTCTCATTGGCTGTAATACTGATTGACATTGACAACAGCCAATCAGAAGGCGCAAATGCCTTCAGCCAATCACTCCATGGGGGTGTATCCCATTGTGATTGGCTGAAGGCATCTGCGCCTTGTGATTGGTTTAAATTAAGATTGACAGGTGCGTTAGCCAATCAGAGTGGGATTTTGAGGTGTATCCCACCCTGATTGGCTCACACATTGATGCCTTCTGATTGGCTGAAATTTGATAGACAACGTTTTCAGCCAATCAGAAGGCTCCATTACATAGTTACATAGTTACATAGTTACATAGTATTTAAGGTTGAAAAAAGACTTTCAGTCCATCAAGTTCAACCTTTTAAGATCTCCTCTGATCTGCAATATGCGGATTAACTATTAATTCATTAGTTGTTAATTAATTATTAATCAATTATTTAATGTTTTTTTTTTATTTTTTATTATTAATTAGTCCAGAGGAAGGCAAATAGGAAAAAAAAAAAAAAACACAAGCTAGACTTAGCCAATTGTCTCAAGGGTAAATGTAAAAAAATTTGGAACAATACTGCCTCTCTAATTATCCATGATAACCCTGAATTTCCTTTTTAATTAGAAATAAATCAAGTCCCCTTTTAAAGTTATCTATCGAATCCGCTGTCACCACCTCCTCTGGTAGAGAATTCCACAGATTAACCACCCTTACTGTGAAGAACCCTTTTCTTTCTTTAAAGTGGAATCTTTTTACTTCTAACCTCAAGGGATGTCCTCTTGTCAGTTTAAAACCTCTTGGCACAAAAAGCTCCCCTGACAAGTCTTTATACTGACCCTGGATGTATTTATATAAGGTAATCATATCTCCTCTTAGACGCCTTTTTTCTAGAGAAAATAAGTTTAATTTTGTTAGTCTTTCTTCATAACTTAGCCCCTCCATTCCCCTTATTAGTTTTGTTGCCCTTTTCTGTACCTTTTCCAGCTCTAAAATGTCCTTTTTATGAAGTGGTGCCCAAAATTGTACTCCATATTCCAAATGAGGGCGTACTAGAGATTTGTATAGTGGCAGAATTATATTTGCTTCCCTGGCTTCTATACCCTTCTTAATACATGCTAATATTTTATTTGCCTTTGCAGCTGCTGCTTCGCTTTGAGCACTGTTACCTAGGTGGTTGTCCACAAGCACTCCCAAATCCCTTTCAATATCTGATACACCTAGATTTGCTCCATTAAGATTATAAATTGCATGGCTATTTTTCCTTCCCAGATGCATAACCTTACATTTATTCGTATTAAATCTCATCTGCCATTTAGATGTCCATTCCTCAATTTTATATAAATCCCCTTGGAGGGAAAGCACATCATTATCTGATTTAATTACCTTGCACAACTTTGTGTCATCAGCGAAAATAAAGACCCCACACTCCAATCCTACCTCTAAGTCATTAATAAATATGTTAAAAAGGAGAGGACCTAATACTGAACCCTGAGGAACCCCACTTACCACATTAGTCCAATCGGAGTATGTTCCATTTACAACAACCCTTTGCTTCCTGTCTTTTAGCCAGCTCTCAATCCATGAGCAGATATTTACTGCAATTCCTGTATCCCTTAGTTTGCCCAATAGTCTCCCATGTGGCACTGTATCAAAAGCCTTTGCAAAATCCAAAAAGACTACATCCATTGAGTTGCCTTGATCCAGGTTCCTACTAACCTCCTCATAGAAACTAATTAGATTTGTTTGACATGACCTATCCCTCATAAATCCATGTTGACTCCTACTTATAATCCTGTTCAAATAGACATATTCTTGTATATTATCCCTTATTAACCCTTCTAAAAGCTTCCCCACTACAGAAGTGAGGCTCACTGGTCTATAATTCCCCGGATTTGCTCTTGCTCCCTTTTTAAATATAGGTATCACATCTGCTTTTCTCCAGTCATCTGGTAGAGACCCTGTGTTGAGTGAATCTTGAAAAATTAAATATAATGGTTTGGCTATTACAGAACCCAGTTCCCTTAGTACCCTTGGATGTATTCCATCAGGACCCAGGGCTTTATTAACATTTATTTTTTCCAACCTCTTTTGGATTACTTCCTGTGTTAACCAATTATTTGGCAAAGGTAGTGTAGCCCCATTATGTTGCAGTGTCCCAACCACTTGTACCTCCCTTGTGTATACCGAAGAAAAGAACCTATTTAGCTCATCTGCCTTTTCCTGGTCACTAATTTTCAGACAGCCTGTTTCACATTCTAATGTTCCTATAGCTTCCTTCCTCGCCTTCTTCCCATTAATATACTTAAAAAATATTTTAGGGTTAGTCTTACTCTCTTTTGCAATTAATTTTTCATTTTCTATTTTAGCCAGTCTAATTGCGCTTTTGCAAGCCTTGTTGATTTCCTTGTATTCCCGTAAAGCAGTCTCTGTCCCCTCTTGTTTGTACAATTTAAATGCCTGTTTTTTACTCCGTATCTTGATCTTTAAATCATTGTTAAGCCACATGGGTTGTGATTTACTCCTTTTACTTTTATTCCCACACGGTATATGCCGATGTGTATGTATATTTAGTAAGGATTTAAATGTTGTCCATTTATGTTCAGTGTTTTCACCTATCAGTTCTCTGTCCCAATCTATACTTTGTATTGCTGCCCTTAGACCGTTAAAATCTGCCCTTTTAAAATTAAGAGTTTTTGTTGGCCCCTTAAAATGTTGTTTTTTTAATTCAATCTCAAATGAGACTGTGTTGTGATCACTGTTTCCCAAAGGTTGCCCTATTTCAACATTTGATACTATATCAATATTATTTGTGATGAGTAAATCTAAGATAGCTTCATTTCTAGTAGGCTCCTGTATAACCTGGGCCAGATAATGATCCCTAAATGTACTCAAGAACCTGCTCCCCTTAGCTGAACTGCTGGTCTCATTTATCCAGTTTATTTCAGGGTAATTAAAATCTCCCATTATTAGAACTTGCCCGTGCTTAGCTGAGTTTCCAATCTGTAACAATAATTGTATTTCCTTACTGTAACGGAACCCATCACTGTTTTACCCTGTTTTATGGTTATTTAATTATTGGTTAAAATATGATCCTACTGTTATACTGTATGTATGTTTGTTTATGCTCGGCAGAATATTAGCCCAGACTATTGCAGACCTTGGCATAATAGATAATCCTATTACAAGGGCTCCTCATAAGCAAGAGAGGTCCATTGTGTGAAGTGTTCACATTGTGAAGATGGAACAAAGGGAAGGATGATCTAATCAATGTCTGATTGTATCAAAGTAGCCAGGTAGCCTCAGGGAGGTGTGACCCACCTATTGTCCCTCTATGTGTATTGTATGGCCAACTATGGGGGATGTGTATTGCCTGTGGGAAGCGATGTGTATATATAGGGCAACGCTAGTATCCGTACAGCGCCCCTGGCTACAGCAGGATGGAACCGGCTAGTCTTCGGACAGCGTTCCATGATGAGGAGGAGGAGGCGGCCGCGGACTACAGGGATGCAGACAGAAAGGAACTCTGGTATGATGCCCTGGAAGATGCCCAATGGCGGCGAGGTGAGAGTCTCCCCAGTGATGAGCAGCGGCTACAGAAGCGTGTGGTGATGCGGATGTAACTATTGGGAGAGCAGCCCCTGGATGAGTCGGTGACAAGACTAGAGACCCTGGTATGGCAAGAGATCTGGCTAGACAACGCATACCAGGCCCTCTGGTGGCATACCGTTCGACTTACCGGAGGGGGGTGATTATGATGGCCCGGGTTTATTATGGGATGCCTTGGAGGACGACATTGATCCTGGCAGCACGGAGGGATCTAGGTTTTGGGACATCTACGACTACCGCATGGGCATGTATGTCTGGGTTGACGAAGGCGAGGTGAGCAAAGACATGACCCACCTGGTAACAAGAGAGTTGGAGCTGGAGCAGGACTACCAACACCTGCTCAGCTTCGTGCAGCCCCAACTGACCCGACAAGCAGAAAAATATCTAATTGACTGGTCCTGGGATGATCTCCAGATGGCAGGTAGAGATGGGACCGAGGTCTCTCTACCAGCCCTACAGGGAGCCGAAGGTGTCGTCCTTCCTCCCCAGCGGCAGTGTGTACCCCAGGGAGCAGAAGGTGTCATCCTTCCTCCCCAGCGGCAGTGTGTACCCCAGGGAGTAGAAGTGGTCGTCCTTCCTACCCAGCGGCAGTGTGTACCCCAGGGGGCCAAAGGTGTCGTCCTTCTCCCCAGCGGCAGTGTGTATCCCAGGGAGCAGAAGGTGCCGTCCTTCCTCCCCAGCGGCATTGTGTACCCCAGGGAGCAGAAGTGGTCGTCCTTCCTCCCCAGCGGCAGTGTGTACCCCAGGGGGCCGAAGGTGTCGTCCTTCCCCCCCAGCGGCAGTGCGTATCCCAGGGAGCAGAAGGTGTCGTCCTTCCTCCCCAGCGGCAGTGTGTATCCCAGGGAGCAGAAGGTGCCGTCCTTCCTCCCCAGCGGCAGTGTGTACCCCAGGGAGCAGAAGGTGCCTTCCTTCCTCCCCAGTGGCAGTGTGTACCCCAGGGGGCCGAAGATGTTGTCCTTCCCCCCCAGCGGCAGTGTGAACCCCAGGGAGCTGAAGGTGTCGCCCTCTCCCCCCAGCGACAGCTTACCCTAACAAGGGGAGACACCAATCTCCCAGACGGCTCAGATGGGACCGTGGTCTCTGTGCCTGACCTATCGGGATGCTGGACAGCCTGTCCAGACCCCCAACTACCTTCACTGGGACAACCGGAGGAGGGGGTAAGTACAATTTTCCCTCCCCAGCTAACTCCTAATGTGGCCCCAGGGTTAACAGAGGAAATGTTAACACCCACTGACCCACACTTTTCCCTGGCTACTGAGCCGGAATATGTCCCAAGTACCCCAGCAGAAGAGCTGACAGCGGGGCAGAGTGCAGTCGGCCTCTGCCCTCCCTTTGTCCCATGTACAGAGCAGGATGTCCTGCAGGTTATACCAGCAGAAGAGCTGGCATCAGGACAGAGTGTCGCTGGCCTCTGCCCCTCAAGACCCCTTAGAGTGTTGCCCCATCCCCACAGAGAAATATCCAGGGGCCTGGTTAGACTTCCCCCCAAAGGGGAGATGTGTGACGAAGTGCCCTTCGCCACTTTGTCCTGGAGAGGACTTATTGCCAGCCTCTTGCCCTGCGACTATGGCCCTGGGACATATTGCCCTTTAAAAACAGTATTCGGGCATACCAGAGTGTATGTCTGTCATTCTGGCCCTTTAAATACAGTGGGGTCATTCGGTACTTGCCCTGTGGGAGAGGTGATAACCCAGATAGCTATGCCATGGAGCCCATTCATATAATGAAAGACTATGGAAAAGACTTTAACTACCTGGCAATTGAACTGTGTGAATAGGATCTAAGCGCTATTCGGTAGTTTTGTGCGCTTAGATCCCAGCTATCTGGGGATATGGGAAATGTCTGTGTGTTATGTGTAAAAGGTGACTTTATGTATTTTAAAGTGGTTTATGTTTTTTTTGCAACCATGTGCTCAATGGAGGTTGCCTCTATCCCTGGATAATTGGATTACTTTCCCCATTGTCTGCAGTATAGAGGCCTCTGTAAAACCTGTTTGAAAAATGTATTTTCCCTCTCCTTGAAATGTTTATTGCTGTGAATGCCGTATGGAGTGTGCGTTTGTTTTGTTCTTGAAATGTGAGGAAATGTGAATTGCAGTAATGCTGATGGGTTGTCAAACTAGAGAATTGACCAACAAATGCTTTTGTCCGGACATCCCCAGGCCGATCCGTTGGGATCAGACCGTGTATGCCGGCTTATGGTCACGGGTGAGGTGTGTAACGGAACCCATCACTGTTTTACCCTGTTTTATGGTTATTTAATTATTGGTTAAAATATGATCCTACTGGTATACTGTATGTATGTTGGTTTATGCTCGGCAGAATATTAGCCCAGACTATTGCAGACCTTGGCATAATAGATAATCCTATTACAAGGGCTCCTCATAAGCAAGAGAGGTCCATTGTGTGAAGTGTTCACATTGTGAAGATGGAACAAAGGGAAGGATGATCTAATCAATGTCTGATTGTATCAAAGTAGCCAGGTAGCCTCGGGGAGGTGTGACCCACCTATTATCTCTCTATGTGTATTGTGTGGCCAACTATGGGGGATGTGTATTGCCTGTGGGAAGAGATGTGTATATATATTTCTGCACATAACAAAATAAAGACAGTATTATTTGACTCCCAATTGAGTGTCGTCCAATATGGGAGGTTGGGGATGGTGAGACTGTAGTGCTTCTTGGATATTTTACCGTATACCAGCGGAGATATTGGATTCGTGTTCCAACTCCGTTACACTCACTTTCAGCTATATTTGGGGGTTTATAGCATACTCCTAACTAATATTCTTTTGGAAGTTGCTGCTCCGCTATTTAACTCTACCCACAAACATTCAACTTTATCACTTGGTCCACCATAAATATCTTCTCTGACTATAGCCTTAAATTCAGGCTTAACATACAGACAAATCCCTCCGCCTCGTTTACAATTGCCTCTATCTTTCCTAAATAGGTTATAACCATCCAGATTAACAGTCCAGTCATGAGATTCAATACAACACGTTTTGGTAATGCCTATTAAATCCCATTTTTCATTAATTGCTAATATTTCTAACTCTCCCATTTTTCCTGGCAAGCTTCTGGCATTAGCAAGCATACACCTTATGTTATGAGTCTGTAGTTCTGAAGTACCTGCCACTGTACTTGAATTCATTAGTACTACCTCCCTATTGACTATACTACCCCTCCCCCCATCTCCTCCCCTATGAGTTGTTAATTCATCCCTTATACCCTCTACACTTTCTACCCCATTACTTATATCTAGTCCCTCCCCCCCCCCCCCCCCACCTACTAGGTTAAAAACTCCTCCAGCCTTTCTACCATCCTATCCCCTAGTACAAAAGCTCCCTCCTCATTAAGGTGCAATCCATCCCGCCCGTAGAGATTGTACCAAAGTGAGAAGTCAGCCCAGTGCTCTAAAAAGCCAAACCCCTCCTTAGTGCACCACATCTTTACCCACGCATTAACCTCCCTAATCTCCTTCTGCCTCCCTGGGCTAGCACGTGGCACTGGTAGTATCAGAAAATACTACCTTGGAGGTCCTTGCCTTCAGCTTATTACCTAGTTCTCTAAAATCATTCTTTAGGACACTCCATCTTCCACTAACTTTGTCATTGGTACCAATATGTACCAAGACCGCCGGTTTGTTTCCAGCCCCTCCCAATAATTTGTCTACCCGATCCACAACATGACGAACCCGAGCACCCGGGAGACAGCAAACTGTTCGATTGCTGGGATCTGGGTGATAAATCACCCTGTCTACCTTCCTAATAATAGAGTCCCCTACAACCAAAACCTGTCTTTTGTTCTGCCTATTCTGCCCTCCCTCTCTTCCAGTAGAGCTGTTCTCCCGGCTATTAGAGGGAACAGCTCTATCTGGCATTGCCATTCCTGAATGGACATCCCCAACAGTTTCACTCAATCCGGCAAATCTGTTGGTGTTTGCCAACTCAGAACTGGCCTGCCTCCTCCTGTTCCCCCTGCTTCCCCTTGTAACTGTAACCCAGCTGCCTGCCTGGACATCCTCACTAGCCCCAGCTCCACCCTCCATGCTAGGCCCAGCTAAACTGTGCTCAGTGAGCACCAACCCCCTTTCCAGTGGAGCAATGTCACTAAGTGCTGCAATTCTCCTCTCCAGATCTCCAATTTGAGCTTCCAGAGAGGCAACATGCTCACACCTCTCACAGAGGTATGAACCCTGGATCATCTGTTCCAGTATTGCATACATATGACAGGATGTACACTGAATAAGGTTGCCACTGGACTGACTCATAATTATTATTATTGTCTACAACATTTCAGTGGGAAAAATAAAGAATATAAAATAATATATTTATATAAAGTTTTCCTCCTTTGCACTATAAATCTGCCCTCCCTTTTCTTTGAAGTCCCTCCTTTTATTTAAACTCCTAGGCTTTTACTAGAATTGCAGTTTATACTGAAAATGTTCGCAAGCTCACAAGTTCCCCTTCTCCTGTTTATATTAACTTCTGCCTTCTCACCTGGTCACAATTAGTGCACTCTACAGTTTATCAGCCTTTACTTGTAAGGTAAACCCACTTGTAAACAGGCCCCAAACCAGCTCACAAACCTTTTATACAAGTTTAACAGTCAAACCACACCCCTCTCACCTGGGCATAATTAATGCACTGTGCAGTTTATCAGCCTTTACTTGTAAGGTTAATCCACTTGTAAACAGGCCCCAAACCAGCTCACAAGCCTTTTTCCCTAGTTTAACAGTCAAGCCACACCCCTCTCACCTGGGCACAATTAGTGCACTCTGCAGTTTATCAGCCTTTACTTGTAAGGTAAATCCACTTGTAAACAGGCCCCAAACCAGCTCACAAACCTTTTAAACAAGTTAAACAGTCAAACCACACCCCTCTCACCTGGGCACAATTAGTGCACTCTGCAGTTTATCAGCCTTTACTTGGAAGGTAAATCCACTTGTAAACAGGCCCCAAACCAGCTCACAAACCTTTTATACAAGTTTAACAGTCAAACCACACCCCTCTCACCTGGGCACAATTAGTGCACTCTGCAGTTTATCAGCCTTTACTTGTAAGGTAAATCCACTTGTAAACAGGCCCCAAACCAGCTCACAAACCTTTTAAACAAGTTAAACAGTCAAACCACACCCCTCTCACCTGGGCACAATTAGTGCACTCTGCAGTTTATCAGCCTTTACTTGGAAGGTAAATCCACTTGTAAACAGGCCCCAAACCAGCTCACAAACCTTTTATACAAGTTTAACAGTCAACCCACACCCCTCTCACCTGGGCACAATTAGTGCACTCTGCAGTTTATCAGCCTTTACTTGTAAGGTAAATCCACTTGTAAACAGGCCCCAAACCAGCTCACAAACCTTTTATACAAGTTTGACAGTCAAGCCACACCCCTCTCACCTGGGCACAATTAGTGCACTCTGCAGTTTATCAGCCTTTACTTGGAAGGTAAATCCACTTGTAAAAATTGCCTATTTCTTTTCCGAAAAAGGCTCTAGGAGGCTCATTAGCGTCGGGGAGGTCTGCGAGTGTGGACCTCCATCAGTTTTTTTATTACTGTTTTTTTAGAACACGGATTGTTCCAGGGCCCAGCCGGGGCAGAAGAGGAGGAGGCCGGGGACATCGCGGGGAGGTAAGTTGAATGTATATTATGTTTATTTTACTTTATTTAGAAAAGCAAAGTTAGGTTTTTTTTTCTGTAAGGTAGTTTTTTTATTTTTTGGGAGTTCGTTTTTTTTCATTTTCTGTAAGGTAGGTTTTTTTATTTTGTGTGAGTTATTTTTTTTTATTTTCTGTAAGGTAGGTTTTTTATTTTTTGTGAGTTTTTATTTTTTATTTTTTGTCATTAGAGTGGTGAGGGGTTTATTAGGGGTTAGGTAGGTAGTGTAGGTAGGTAGTATAGGTGTTAATAGATTAGTGTAGAGGGGTGTTAGTTTAGATTTAATGGTTTATTGGGGGTTTTAGTGCAGTGTAGTGTTTGTAGTTAGTGTCATTATGGTCCTTGAGGACCGTCATGGCACTTATGGGGTTAATGTCAGGGTTGTAACAGCCCCATATGGGTCATAATATACCCTTATGGGGTTAAATAGAGGCTTATGGGGGTCTGTATTGACCCCCATGAGTTATGGAGTTAATTAAGTGGGTATGGGGGTCTGTATTGACCCCCATGAGTTAAATGCAGCGGGGTCACGATCTGTGCCAATCAGGGACCAGCGCTGCAAGGGGTTAATGTGGGGGGGCTGCGGGGGTCCCTATGGACCCCTGCAGCAAGGGGTTAATGTGAGGACACTTTGGGGGACCCCCAGCATAGAGGGGGGTTAATTTTAGGTGCCACAGCCGGGATTGCTGATAGTGTGCCACAGGTTCTTTACGGAGCCGCGGCGGGGGATTTAAAACTTTTAAATGCAGCGGGGGCCTGAACTATGCTCATCGCGGACCCCTGCTACAAGGGGTTAATGTAGGGGGGGCTGCAGGGGTCCCAATAGGGACCCCTGCAGCATGGGGATGTGTATAGGGAGAAGGGGGGAGGCAGCACGTATGTGGTTCCCTTGCTAGCACTTTTTGTGCCTTTTTGTGCTCTCTCTGAGACTATTCTCAGCCATTTTTCGGAGTCATCTTTTGCAAGGACCGAGAGAACTAAGAGGGCTAATTTAATAAGGCCCTGTATGTTTTAGTATGTCACAACCTACAAACTGAGGAGTCCATGCACCACTACTTTCCCTGCTTTAGCTTACAGGGACCAGTTATAGGCTGTGACTTTGTTCTCATCTCAGCACAGCAGCTATTTAGTACCGTACATCAGTCATGGGACCGCAGATATATTAGACCACTCCAGTATTTAGTGTATGGGGAATGAACACTTCTTTATTGTTACAGAGATATATAAATCACCACAAAACTTCCCCCCAGTTCTAGCCCATCCTCCTGGGCAAAAAGCTTGCCACATCCCCCACCCACATAATTTCCAGATGTGTAGAGGGGTTTGGCTTTCTTGTTATCATTACACGTTTTCTATCCAGGGTTATCTGTTTACCTGTTTATCTTGTCACCAATATCCCAGGCCTGTGTTTTTCTCTTCTCTTACAGAGCCATAAAACTAGGTTTCCCCCTTTATGACTACAGCCAGAGGGTTCACGAGTGGCCGATCACGGGGCCATATAATTTCCTGCAGAAGATTAACCCTTTGTCACATAAGTGACCGCAGTATTTTTTAGATAATTCTAGCATCCTAGGGCCTACTTCTAACACAGATACATTATTACAGTGCATATAACATGATTTAGTAACCATTAAATGAATTACTGTGGCCCACATTACATACAAAAACAATCAAGTCAGTCCCAACAACAAGTTTCAGGTCTGGTGTAATAGTTCCTGACATTAGCAGCCAGTGTGCCAGCATTCCAAATAGCAGAGTTACTTGTGGGGTGCAGGGGGTCCCATCATGGCCCCCAAATCTTTCATGACATAGTACCTAGACATATATTATGTTATCAAGTGAAGTTCTTCAAAAAGAGTATATTCAGCATGTGGGTACTCTCTGCTGCAATTGGTTCCGGTTTGAACTAGACCTAGCTAAGCAAATGTGACCAGGTACATTTCTAATCAATACTTATTAATTCTCACTAATTAAAAAACGTAATGACAGGAACCAAGGTGGTTCTTATAGACCAAAATAATATGATAACATGAATATATAAAGAAATAGTTGTCACCACCATGGAAGGATTCCAACCCCTCCCAGAAGCCCCATAGAACCACATGCCCATGAGACCTCTGGAATCAGATACCTTACCACATAAATGAGCTCCAATCTCCAATCACCCTCATGCTCCAAAACCAAAGTCTGTTAATTGACTTTGGCTAAAGATAACTAAACAAAGGCCCACATCATTTAAATTAACTTAAATTTAAATTAAAGGAAGATTTAACGTCCTGGGTTTCCAGATCTATGCCTAATATATATCTCAACTCTTCTCTTGACGAAAAAAGTCATGATTGTATTGACCCAAAAGCCTAGCCTTCTCTAACTTAAAAGAGTCACTGTCACAATGCCAAGAAAGTCTAGGGGTAATCTGTGACCAAATGATGAATGACTACAGGTTACATTTCTAATAATCGTAACACATTCCTTTTAATTATCCTAATAAACTCCCTTGTTGAAATACAACAAAAAATCATTCCTCCCAGCAATTCCAAAAAGGCCAAAATAAGCACCAAACCTTTACCTTTCCACTTCTGTGGCGTGCTTCTGCATACCATCCCTAAAACCTAACGATCCTGCAGCATTTGTAAACAACTCCAATTCATGATTGAACAAGGGCTCACACAAAATAAAAGTGCTACAGTTAAAATGTTGCAAAACAAATGGCAAATATTAAACTTTATTCTCAACCTTATGCTCCGCTGTAATTCTGATATCATAACGAGGCTGACTTTTTCCCGCCAATGCTAAAGATAAATGTGTAGAAAAAGTGTAACTTTGGGAATTGTGCTTTTAAATCATTATTTTTTGAAAGTGTAATTTACATTCTACAGACAATGTATCTATTTGAATACCCCAAAAGCTCAAAGAATTGGTAGGTTCTTCCCATTTTTCATCTGCCAAAGGTATACAAAATTCCAATGCCATATCATAAAAAGTTTTAAGCAATAGCAAGCAATCCTTAGAAACTAACCACTGAATGTAAAAACGTACTAAGCTTAACAAAGCAAAAACAAGGTATCAAACAACACATAGGCAAGCATACATCCACAAAATACTGATTGAAAAAAATAAATGATGTGAAAAAGGATAGACCTGTAATAACCAAAAAGCAGGCTCTATATTTACCTTAGCCAACAACACCCCTTTTCCGTGCACGCCTCGCTAAATTCACTGATTGCTTAAACAATGCACAAGTTAATGGTGAGAGTTTCTTATCAATCACATCATTAATTGATAACACCTTAGGATAAGAAAGATTATCTATTAGGTGAAAACAATCTAACTTATTTTTTGGAACCAATCCCAAAGGGGAAATTCATAAGTTATTAATAGGAAAATAGTGGAAAGGACAAACCATCCTACCCTTCTCTACTTAACCAAGTAATTTACCTAAAATTGTTGAAGGATATTGCTTTGCAGACTTCAAATTTGGAGGGCACCCTACAAAACTTATAATGCTCAAAAAATTATCTTACTTTGTTTATTAGGCTTGGGTGTTGTTACTTAGATGCGTACCAAAAAATTTCCTATGGATCCAATTTAGGAATCCTTGAACAACCAACCTAGGTTGTACAGAAACACCTTTTATGCAGCCTTTATTTTAATTATTATTGCCAAATACTAATTTTTAAAAATTCAATCTTTATTTGTACATTTAAAATATTGTTAAAAATGCAACAATTAAAAAAATCATGTTAAACCCAAGGTTTACAAAACTCACATAATTAGAAGGAATAGAAAAGTCCTCCCCACCACTTTCCCGGTAACCTACTGTACATTCTTAACCAAGGTTACATCTTTTCTGTTAACACAGTACCCTATATATGAGTATATGAGTATATCTCAATAACATCCTGGTCACCAATCAGACCAATAGAACATAACACAGACTTTTAGTATCCACAACTTTAATAACTGACACTGTAACAAACCCTGCACTGTAATTTTGGTAACTTTAGGCCTCATTCAATTGCAAGGCCGCAACTCACGGTATACAGGCCGTATGTCTGCGGGCTTGCTGTGGGCTTGAACTCTGCGATTCAATTGAACAAGCCTGCAAGTTACAGGCCGAAAGCCAAAACCGTAAACCATGCACTCGTATGTAGCATTTCAGGGCATAAACTGGTGGGACCACCTCTCAGAGGAGGGAATAAATCCGATCTTGTGTCTTGATGAAGCTGATCTTCTATCACTATGACTGTAAGAAGAAGAAAACTGCCTCTCCCTACTGACAAGGTATCAAGTGTTAAAGGATGTAAACTCCATATGATGTGGAGACTCAGATCTAGAAGAATACCTGGAATCCCTGAATTGTACCAACTGCCTCCTATCATTGTGGATTAACTGCAGACGTGAACTGTACTGATCCTCCTTAGGTCGTGCCAGGATCCTGGACGCTGACAACTGAACCATGTTAGATGAACCTTCACTTGGATCATAAAAAGAGGAAATGAGGCAAACCTATGCAGATGATGTACAAGCTGCACTAACTTTACAACCTCTTACATTAGTATTATAATTCCTGTCATGATCAAGGCACTACACTCATTTGTTCTGATACCTTCTTCCTATACCTCCTGTCAACACTACGCTCAGCCTTCTTTTTCTCCTGTCGTGTATAAGTATGTTTGCAACTTATCCTGCAGCTCAGAGGTAAGTGGGACAAAAAGGGGGGTGGGACGGAAACAGCAGGGTCAGGAGGGAAGAAAATAAAAATAAATACATCTGTCGACAGACATCTGGCAAAATTAACTTACATAACAAACTACTTCAACCCAATGAATAACACATATATTGTTGGCTCAGGTGACTAATAAAAAAATATTAATACTAAACAGAGTCCCTACAGTCACTCTTTTATTTAAAAACATTTTAAAGTAAATAACAATAAAGGTCTATTATTGTTTAAAAATACAAAATAATTATAAAAAAAAAGTTTAAAAATTGATCAAGAACGGACTTAGGCCTTCATTCCATGCCTCCAAGAAATCCACAATAAACTCCTACTTGGAACTCTTGGAGCTTTATCAAGTTAAGCATGTGTTCTATGTGTCCCGGAACATTTCACTCGGAAATACCTGTATTTCGGATTTTAAACAGTATATAGAGGTTTTTACTGGTAGGACAAATATCTTGCAAGTATACTCAAGGGCTGGGAATTAGATGTCCCAAGCAATCTCTGTGTGCTATTCAAAATTGTCTTGCATCTACAGTGGATATAAAAAGTCTATACACCCCTGTTAAAATGTCAAGTTTCTGTGCTGTAAAAAAATGAGAAAAAGATAAATAATTTCAGAACCTTTTCCACCTTTAATGTGTCCTATAAACTGTACAACTCAATTGAAAAACAAACTGAAATCTTTTAGGTGGAGGGAAGAAAAAAAAAAGAAAAATAATGTGGTTGCATAAGTCTGCACACCCTCTTATAACTGGGGATGTAGCTGTGTTCAGAATTAAACCCCAAATAAATTTCAGCTGCTCTAGTTGGTCTTTCCTGAAATTTTCTTAGTCGCATCCCACAGCAAAAGCCATGCTCCACAGAGAGCTTCCAAAGCAGCAGAGGGATTTCATTGTTAAAAGGTATCAGTCAGGAGAAGGGTACAAAAGAATTTCCAAGGCATTAGATATACCATGGAACACAGTGAAGACAGTCATCATCAAGTGGAGAAAATATGGCACAACAGTGACATTACCAAGAACTGGAGCTCCCTCCAAAATTGATGAAAAGACGAGAAGAAAACTGGTCTGGTAGGCTACCAAGAGGCCTACAGCAACATTAAAGGAGCTGCAGGAATATCTGGCAAGTATTGGCTGTGTGATACATGTGACAACATTCTCCCGTATTCTTCATATGTCTGGGCTATGGGGTAGAGTAGCAAGAAGAAAGCCTTTTCTTACAAAGAAAAACATCCAAGCCAGGCTACATTTTTCAAAAACACATCTGAAGTCTCCCAAAAGCATGTGGGAAAAGGTGTTATGGTCTGATGAAACCAAGGTTGAACTTTTTGGCCATAATTCCAAAAGATATGTTTGGCGCAAAAACAACACTGCACATCACCAAAAGAACACCATACCCACAGTGAAGCATGGTGGTGGCAGCATCATGCTTTGGGCTGTTTTTATTCATCTGGAACTGGGGCCTTAGTTAAGATAGAGGGAATTATGGACAGTTCCAAATACCAGTCAATATTGGCACAAAACCTTCAGGCTTCTGCTAGAAAGCTGAACATGAAGAGGAAATTCCTGCATGTCAGCATGACAATTACCCAAAGCATACATCCAAATCAACAAAGGAATGGCTTCACCAGAAGAAGATTAAAGTTTTGGAATGGCCCAGCCAGAGCCCAGACCTGAATCCGATTGAAAATATGTGAGGTGATCTGAAGAGGGCTGTGCACAGGAGATGCCCTCGCAATCTGACAGATTTGGAGTGTTTTTACAAAGAAGAGTGGGCAAATCTTGCCAAGTGAAAATGTGCCATGCTGATAGACTCATACCCAAAAAGACTGAGTGCTGTAAAAAAATCAAAAGGTGCATCAACAAAGTATTAGTTTAAGGGTGTGCATACTTATGCAACCATATTATTTTATTTTTATATTTTTTCTTCCCTCTACCTAAAAAATTTCAGTTTGTTTTTCAATTGAGTTGTACAGTTTATAGGTCACATTGAAGGTGGAAAAAGTTCTGAAATTATTTATCTTTGTCTCATTTTTTTACAGCACAGGAACCTGACATTTTAACAGGGGTGTGTAGACTTTTTATATCCACTGTATGTGGTTATGAGAGTAGGAGTTTCTGGTTATACATAATTTTACATTCATATATTCTTCTATTACCTGTATACACTCTCTCTCTCTATATATATATAATCGCATTTAATCTGTATATTACTGATTCTCTGTATGCCTCACTCAACCTATACCTACCTACCTTATATCTTCACCCTAACACATTATCCCATCCCCCATATACAATCCTCCTATTGCATCCAGCATCCATTGACAAATTGCATTCAACATAACCTCCACACACACCCTCTGCCCCTCTGCTACCTACCCCATACCATTTAGATAACTTGTATTAATACATATATCCTCCTTCTGGATAATCTTATCACTATAATAGTTGTCATAGCGTGTAACGTACTTGCCGCGCATTGGTGGAGGGAGGTTACCAACTATGTGGAGAGCATGCGCAATGCGCCATGCAAGCCGAGAATGCGCAATGCGCCGTGCTAGCGGATGCATTAGCCACAAATGTGCTATGCTCTGTGCATGTGCAATGCGCTGTGTGAGCCGCGCCTACACAATGTGTCGCGTCAGTGGGAGAGACAAGGAGAGGGGGAGAGATGGGGAGAGACGGGGAGGAAGGTGAGAGACAGGGTAGAGGGTGGGAAAGAGACATGTTGGGGAGACATGGAGGGAAGATACTTGGGGTGAGAGACACGGGGGGAGAAAGACATGGGTGAGAGAGACATGGGGGGAGAGAGACAGGGGAGGGAGGGGTGGGGAAGAGAAAAAGGGGAGGGAGGGAGAGGGAAGAAATACAGGGGAGGGAGAGGGGCAGAAGAAGATACAGGTGAGGGAGAGGGAGGAAGAGACACAGGGAAGTGAAAGGGGGGAAGAGACATAGGGGAGGGAGAGGGGGAAGAGACACAGAGGAGGGAGGGGGCTAAGAGACACAGGTGAGGGAGGGGGGAAGAGACACAGGGGAGGGAGAGGGGGGAAAAGGCACATCAAATATTATCCTGTAATTTTTGACAGGCAAGTTACTAGTATGTGTATAATTATGATAATTTTTTTGTCACAATCCATACTGGGCTGACCAAATTGCCCCATTACCCTCCTAAAAACATTTTCCCTAGAAAGCATTGTTTCACTTGTTGTTCTTCAGTTTACCCCTACATGTGGTTGCCCTCATTGCTGGGACCTTGAACTATGACCACAGACTGTGTTAAGTGAACGCCCATTATACCCACCAGAGATCCTCCGGGAAGTTATCCCCATTTACTACCTCATAAATTCTAGCACAAACTCATTTGCAGTAGCCAATGGGATTTGCTTAGGCAGCCTAGAGTGGCCTGGGAACTAGGTTAACATAGTTATCCAACTGAGTGGTTGTTTATAGGAGACCACAATGGTTAATAAGGGTTAAGTATTGCAACTGATACTCATTTGATCCATTATATGTTGTTAACCACAACATTTGCATACTTTCTCACTACTATTTTTCACTGTCAGTCTCCACAACTGGCTTAGGCGCTACTTCCAACAGTCACAAAACAGGTTGCAAATTACCACACATTGGGATTGAAGGGTGAGGGAAGAGTGGGATTTGTACTGCTTGCTACTGACCATCTGACCACTCCAATTAAAGGCTACAAGCCTGGTAATGGTCCAGTCCTGGCACAAAATATGGTTTCCTGTCGGGGAACAGCGGGGCTGAGTTAAACTCTTAATCCCATCAGACCATCAGACTGGCTTGCACCACAATCCAGATATGTGACCTTTGGTAGTCACATAGATGGCCCAATTGCCATGCCTGCAGATGCCCTGAGGTCACTTTGCCCCATGCTTTTCTCATAGAAAGCCTTGGCAATTGGTCTGTTCCTAATTCCTGGAAGGGAGGGAGGCCACTTCTGATTGGGTCAGCATAAAATCCCCTCACAAATGAGCACTTTGCCGACACCAGGCCTCCAAGGCATTGGCTAGAGGGTCAGTAGGGAGGAAAATTTAAACCACCAGCCTGGTAATCAAATTATTATTTTATATTTACAATCTAAAATGATTAACCTGTTGTATTGTTCTAAGAAGTATAAGAATGTGACCCTGTGAATTAAGTGTTATACTCTGTGGAAGATACATATGGTGTTATGTGTCTTTATTGGGGGTAAGGTGCATAGTGTCTGACTGAGCTATTTTTAGGACTGTATACCCTGGAACTAATTCTGGATTTTGAAGACAAGAACCCACTTGGGGTGGCCTTTCTATTCCCTGCATCAATACTGAATCTAGTCCTGTGGCTTAGCTATGTAACACTTTTGTATACCACGTGCCCCGCAATGAGTGGCTTCACCGCTCATTACAGGCAACTTTAAAGCTTTGCAATGATCACCTTTGGCGCTCATCGCGAGCCTCTCCCCCTGTGTAGTTGATGAATGTTACTGCCTTGGGTTAAGTGTTACTGGCTTGGGTTAAGTGTTACTGGATTGTGTTAAATGTTACTGACTTGAGTTAAGTGTTACTGGCTTGCGTTAAGTGTTACTGGCTTCGGGCTCTTTTTTTACTTCCTTCGGCATCGTTTTCATCCTGTTACGTTTTTTGGGCCACCATTTTTTTTCTCGATGGTGAAAAAACGCCAAATATATTATATATATGATGATATCCAAATGTTAACACTTGTCACCAGTTGTTAAGAACTCTCATTTCTGTGCACACACAAAAGCTGGCTTAAAATAAAGCTTTATTGATTTGTATATTCTTGATAAACAAGCTTAGATGTGGCACAATGGGTAAAAGATTTTTAGGACTATATGTTCTCACTTTAAATCCCCTTCATAATTTTTTACATTAATCTTTTTTATTTAGTTTATATATTTTAAAAGCATTTTTAACTTCTTGGTTGTTTTATATAGGTAAACCCTTTACAGTTTAAATATATTTGCAGATTATCTTGTGACTAAAATAGAAATTTCTAGTTAAAATAAATAAATGTACATTAGGATAAAAGTCTTTACAGTCCACGCACTCTACAAATAAACTATATATATATATATATATATATATATATATATATATATATAGACATTCAAATGTGAACATAGATGTCCTATTTATTTACTGTACTACTGTACGGTGGGGGGCTTCTATCACCTTTTTGCCCACCATATATAAAATGATTGTTGTGGTGAACTACCTACTCAGGAGATCCACAACACAAGCTGAGATCCTGCTCCATGCTGATGATAGCCAGTAAGCTTGAAACAGCTGTACGTGGATAGGATTCTCGGCTTGTGTATAATCCAACCTTGGCTTTGCATAAAGGCTGTAGAATGCAGTGGGCATAAGCTTAAAGGAAGCCATGTTTAAAATGGTTTATGGATTCAAGAGCGAGGCATTTGTGGGCACATTTGCATGTCCCAGCTCAGCTTCCCAGAAAATGCAGTGTAATAACTGTTTTTCTCGGAATTCTGAGCTAGAAGCAGGTTTTTTAACTTGTTTTAAACATTCAAATGTGAACACAGATGTGCTATTTATTTACTATATATATATATATATATATATATATATATATATATATATATATATATATATATATAGCTATGATGAACAGTAAAAGTGTTAGATTTCCAATATTAGCTATATTTTTTATTAATATATGGGAAAATAAAAGTGGTGGTGGGAATTCAACCTACAACTGGTACCTCACAGTCCAGTCACTTAACTACTGAACCATGTTTTTTTGTAATAAGTGACATTTTATATGCATTTAAGCTCTTGTGATTACACAGTAAGTTTATGTCTGCACAATGGAATGTGGCATGTACAATTGGCAGTGCGCTCAGCAGGATCAAAAGGAATCTTATTAATTTACAAGGACACACCTTCCTCAGAAAGTAAAAGACAGCAACAGGCAAGAAGACAAAATGGAAGCTTGTAGTAAAGAATAATAACATTTAACAAAATTTAAAAGTTGTGTTTAATTTTTACAAATATTTTCCCTGTTATCAAGTGTAGTTATTAAAAAGACAATACAGAAAAAGTGACCACAGTAGTCCATTAAAAACATTACTCTCAAACACTCCTAAATCAGTGAATTAAGCAGACGAAAAGAAGTACATTTGCTGCTGTTCCACTCTCTATCTACTGGTGAAAAGCACATATACAGCCACATTAAATTCGAAGCCCGTAGCAGCAAAGGCAAGCCCGCAAAGGCTGCGGGCTTGAAATTCGGCTGCGTTACAGAGCTATTAAATTCACCATGTCACGAGTTATGAGATGCAAGCCAGTAAACCATTCTTGCACCGTAGGTGTGCGGCCGTGAAGATAATCAATGAGTCCAACCCGTAGTTACGGGTTTAGACGGACCCAATGGCAAATGAGATCATCATCATTACGTCACAGAAAAATGGAGGTTAGATTTCAAAGCCTTACGGGGTTCAATTACGAGTTTCGATCGGACCCGCATTCCAGAAATTATGCAATATTAATAAATCAATAACTTTGATATTCTAGTCCATGCAAGTTCTATGATATGTATTAACACATTGATTGCCGGGCTCAATATAACACGGAAATTAAACAGAAATAAAAGTATTTTATGTTGCAGATTTGCAAGCTTGAGGATGTTGTGCTATTCATTTAATTGCAGTACTGTGTGTATATTTGCATTTACAGTGCTACGGATAGGACTTTAAACCCATTGTGGGTCCTCTCGAGTACAGTTTGACCTATTGGCTCCATTTGCGGGTTACGGGGTTGAACGCCAGTGCATTTGTTGCAATTTAATAGCGAAATTGGAACGTAGCAGTTACGTGCTTGAAAGAACAAACAATTTGTGGGCACGCAGTTCAAATTTCCATGTCCCGTAGACTTTTTTCGCTCTTCAGCCGCAATTCGTTGGCGGCTTGCTTTTACGGGGCCAATTTAATAGCCGCAAGTCTTGCGGGCTACGTTACGGGCTACAGTTTTACACATTGAGGGAATTTAATAGGGCTGATGGTGACTCCAAGATCCATTTAAAGGTCCACTATAGTATATTTACAAGTCCTTATGCATCTTTGCTGTGCATAAACTATTAAAAATAGCATGCATTTAAGATAAATTAAAGTTAACATTTTTTCTCAGATTTTAATCTATGTATTTTCTTCTCAAGCAGAGCTGCTTATCTTTTATTATCTGTGTCATCAGTGGGGGGGGGGGGGCAGCTCTTCTTGTTTAAATAAAGACTGACCTGTGTAGGTTCAGACTGACCATGCTCAGCAATGGTGGCGGGACTATAATGGTTCATGCACTGCCACTGGGCGGGCCTGTGAGGCATCTGCAGGCCTCCTACAATAGAGCTGTTACCTCTGTGTAGGCAGTGGGGTGGTGCTTATGATGTAATTGGAGCGGGATCAATGACATCAGACCAGCCTGATTCCAAGATCCATGCTTCCACACTATGTAGGAGATGACAGGACAAAGGGAAAATTTAAATACACATACAAGTTATGCAACTGTTTTTGTATCTGTCACAACACAACTCCGTGATTACCAGATGGTGTCCAACCACCAGAGAGGATCCTCTCACCGAAATCAAGTAAGGCGGATATCGGGACACGGACCTTTCAGGAGTAGCAGCTCAGCTTCTGGAGCAGATGTAGATGGCTTGCTCCTGTCATAGAACCCAGCCAGCTGGACTGACAACAGTATTTTATTCCTGCACGTTAGGCTGTGGTTCTAGATCTGTGTAGAGGTATTTAGCCCTCAGCCTCTTTTATGTTTTAAAGGAGTTGAAATGTTGGCTTGCAGGAACTCTGAAACACTGGAGTACTGGAAGACAAAACTTAAACACACTCAAAGTTCCCTTCTAAACTAGTTATCTTGCTTATTCTTTTTGAAATGTCTGCTCACAGCTAGATAATCCTATCAGACAGTTTGTTAACAAGATGTGCATTCTGTTGTTCACATTTCCTGTCTCTTGAAAGGTGATCTGGAAGGAAGACTGTATGTGACTCTGTGTGTCCCTATGTATGTGTGTTTGACTGTGCTTTTCTTTGTGTGTGTGTATACAGGTTTGTAAATGCTTGTATATGTGTGGGTACTTGTGTGTACCTTTATGAATGTGCCTGTCTATGTTTACTTTTATATGCGTGTGTTCCTATGTGTTTGTTTGTGGTGGAAGAGGAAGTATTACTATTACAATGTTCACTTTAATTTATTGTTTTATTTATTTTGTCATATTAATTAATCGATTTGTTTCATAAGCTTTCCTCCCTCCAAGTCTGCCTTTATTTCTCCCCTTCTAGTTTATACACCACTCCTTTTTAATTTCATATTCACTTTATAAACCTGCTCTTTTTAAATCTGATTGCATAAGATGGCTACTTTTTCTTCTTGGCCTGGGGTACCCTTTGTTACCCCCTTTCCTTTATTATATTACTGGGATACTGTCACTGGTTTAGTATACTGACACTATTCTGACCATCCTTTACCTGGCTTACTTACCTATGTGTTACTATTGTCTATGGGTTTGTCTACTTGTGGCCTAATGTCTGTAAGTGCCTGTGAGTGTACTTAGTGTGGGTTTGCTTGTCTACCACTTTTCTTGGATGCTGGGATTTCCATGCTCTGTTTGTGGCTGTCTGATCTGATGAAAGGCTACCAAACTTCTGCTGACTACTGTCGAACACTGTCTGGACAGGCTAAAAAAATGATACAACACTATCAACAAAGGTCTGAATTGTTAGAACTGTGGTATTCCTAATAGTAACATAGGTATGTGAGAGTTGAACCACAAAGAAGTTTGAGAATGGCAGAATTTACACATTTGTTTTTTTTTTAACTCTTTATTTTTTTTCATTTTTAATAATTTTAACAAATGGACGGGAAAAAAGGTAGGTTGATATAAACATTTTGTACATAAATTTACAAAAGTCCAAAGAGACCTTCCCAGGTCCACATCTTTTCCTTCCCATAAGCCCGTAACTGTCATCTTAGGGCTATTTGTGTGCTAAGATGCCTCGTAATGTCGCTTGCAGCGGACTTTGCGTGGTACCACACAGGACGGCCGAGAATAGGCTACGTAGAGAGCAACGTTGAACTTTGCGCACGTAAACCCTTTGATCTGTCATTCCCGTAACCGCTAATTATTTAATTCAGCTATTAAATTGCAACATGGTCACTTGCTAGCAAGCACGTAACATGTAAATGAAGCCCAAAGGCCAACGTGTGCTCTAGAGCACTTCTTAATCAAATAAAAACACACTACTGTACATTTATTAACAGGGAAAGTGATGTTAGGTCTTAGAATTAATAGCACAACCTTCCCAAGCTCGCAATTCGGCTCCAAAAAATACTTTATTTCATATTTCTATTTTGTTATATCGATCCCTGCAATCAATGTGTTTCGACATATACTGTAACTCACATGTAATAGAATATCATATTTACTGCTTTATTAATATTGCATGATTTCTGGCCTGTGGGTCCGATTGCAAACTGGATTTGAAGCACGTAGGACTTCGAAATGTACCCTCCCCTTTGACAGTGATGTAACGCTTACAATCTCTTTTTCCATTGGCTCCATCTGAACCCATAATTGCTTAATTGTTTGCATTCAAGCACTCAAGTCCGACGGCCGCAAACTGGTTTACGAAATAGCCTCTCTCTCTCGTAACTCGCAGCCCTTTAAAATTTAATAGCAACGTAAGTAAGGCAAATTTGAAGCACGCAGCCCTTACGTGCTTCACATTGGACTTATAAGGCTGCAATTTAATATGGCCCTATGTAATTATTAATCTCTCCCACACAAATCAAGCCATTATCCATTGTCAAGCTATTAGATACCATCAGATTTGCTCAAAACACTGTCTGAATCTTTCAAACAAAAGGGTTACAAACACCATAATATTAGCCCAAAAATAATCACTGCCATCAAAATACCCCGTGAACACCTGTTAAACTACAAAACACCTTGGGGCTCATTCAATTGCGATTTGGCCAATTGAATTGGCCTCTATATAAGCACAGGGCTTATTTTTTTACAGAAATTTTTAGTTAGTGAAGACCTTGCTTTTGGATAGAATCTCACTAACTAAAAACTTCTGTAAAAAAAATATGCTATGTGCTTATATAGAGCCCTATTCAATTGGCCAAATCGCAATTGAATGAGGCCCCTTGTATCCAGGATAAAAAGAGAAACATACATTCCAAGATGTTACCAAAAGTTAATTGAACCACATCATAGCTTACTTAACAAAAATAATATAAACATTTGAGGATATCAGGAACAATAAACAAGGTTTTAAGCAGGATACACGGTTGACATATAATTGACTAGCTTCCACTACACAGACTTAAAGAAAAAAAAAATGGAGAAAAACTGGTAAGCAGCAGATCTAATCAATATCATTTCTAGTGTAAAAATGTAAATGTAAAAATTAGGAAATGAGGACAAGAACAATGCCATCCAGTGAGTATTTATAATATTGCATGTGTAGCACCAGTACACATAGAGTCGGTAGTTTAGAGACCCAGAAGTGCTCCACCAGTATCTCTCCTCTCCGCCATTATCCAGAGTGTAGTGCAGTTAGGGAAAGACAAGGGGGCCCGTCAGAGGGCTATCCTGAAGTTATCTAGTTGGCACGCTCACTGTCATCAAGTTTACTTACCCGACTAGGAGTATTCCCCTTTCCCTTTAGTCCGACACGCACTCTGCAGCCAACAGATTGTGCTCTATACAGCCAGATCTGGATAAGGGATATATCCCGGTATAGTGCACAGTGCATCAGCCCAGCCAAAAAGTTATTTCCCACCTAGATCTCAAAAACAAATGTTCGCCAGTGCCAAGATTCAAAAAGATAAGCACTGTGGGTATTCCCCTGTCACGCTAAAAAGGCGCATATGTATGGCGCAATAGTCTTTGCTGAACCAGACAAAGAAAAAGTACTGAGGGTATTACCCCTGTTTATTTAAAAACGTGTAAAAGCCTAGATGTATTAGTCTGTATCTAGCCAGACTAGAAAGCACGTGGGTATTTTCCCCTCCAAGTTTAAAGGCGCTTAGCCTAAGGCCCATGAATTGTAGTCTAGCTAGACAAAGAAAAGCGCTAAGGGTAGCTGACCCTATAGTTAGATAGGTACTACAGTTTATGGGAATATTATGTTCTTTTTCCCACAGTGATCATAATAAGGTGGGATGTGATGGGCATTAAGAAGTGTATATACTACAAGGTAGAAGTGGATTAAAGGGGAGCATGTATTAGTATTGACCTGTCCTGATAATCCAATTTCTGACAACCAGAAGTAAGAGGAATAAAAGGTCTCAATTTAGATCCTCCAACTAGAAGTTATTCATCATCCTCGCAGGACACAAATACGGGCACAACTTTAATATTAGAGCAGCCCCAGATGACAATAAATTAGTTTAAGAGGGGACTTCGTTGGCCCTCTCGGAGGATGCTTCCTGTATATGGAGGGCCTATTAATTTAAACAATAACACCCAGTCATGATCCCAAGTGGGGGAACTTCTGGGTCCTTCTCACACTGTTTTTAACAGTTAAGAGTTTTTATCTTCTATTCATAAGTTTTAGAAACGCTATTAAAAGTTACGTTTTATTTAAAAAAATCCTCAGCCAGAGGGGGTATTCTGATAGTCTGCAAGAGAACCAGACAATACCATTACAAAATAAAATACTTCATGTATACCTCTAGTGACCACATACCATCCACTCTTAGAGAAAATACAGAAAATAATGAAAGATTTACAACCATTACTAATTGAAGGTACTGAATTAAAAGATATATTCCCAAAACCTCCCATCCTTGCATTTAAACAACCACCAAACCTGAAACAAAAACTTGTCAGCAGAAAATTGGCTAATGAACAGCTGAAAATAGAAAATGGAACTAAACCTTGTAACAAACGTGCCTGTACATTGTGGCAACACATTTGTAATGATGACACAGCCACACATAACATCAATACCTATAATATCGAAACATATACTTGCACATTGTCCAATGTGGTTTATATAATACAATGTACAGTACTTTGTGACACAGGCTGTTACATTGGAGAAATCAGCCAAAAAATGCACTGACGGATACATTTACACAGGCATTCAATAAGAAAGCATAATGAAGACCAGTGAAACACCATTTTAGCCAGAATGATCACTCCATCCAAAACTCAAAAGTCAAAATACTCAGAGGAAAATGTAAAACTATCCAAGAGAGAAAAGCATTTGAAATAAAGATGACATTCTTCAATACTAAAAAATACAGGACTTAATACCGATGTTTTCTAACACATTATCACAATTTCATGTGAATTTTTCTTCTTATACCATAACAGACTTAGCACTCGTAGTAAGATGTTTTTCCAACAGGAAATATATCACTGTGGACTATAGTGCTCTGTTTTTTCACGTATATATTGACGAATATGTGTATATATTATGTGTATATATGTTTCCTTTACTATGTGGTGTTTATTCCCCCTATATGTATTTACCTCATAATGTCAGATGCTGTCTCCACTCTATCTGCATCTGCTGTTTTTATTCAAACTGAGGAAGGAAGCTATAGGAACATTACAATGTGTCACAGGCCATCTGAAAACTACTGACCAGGAAAAGGCAGATGAGCTAAATAGGTTATTTTCTTCGGTATACACAAGGGAGGTACCAGTGGTTGGGACACTGCAACATAATGGGGCTACACTACCTTTGCCAACTAATGATCAAAGGGTTGTTGTAAATGGAACATACTCCGATTGGACTAATGTGGTAAGTGGGGTTCCTCAGGGTTCAGTATTAGGTCCTCTCCTTTTTAACATATTTATTAATGACTTAGAGGTAGGATTGGAGTGTGGTGTCTCCATTTTCGCTGATGACACGAAGTTGTGCAGGGTAATTAAATCTGATAATGATGTGCTTTCCCTCCAAAGGGATTTACATAAAATTGAGGAATGGGCATCTAAATGGCAGATAAGATTTAATTTGAATACATGTAAAGTTATGCATCTGGGAAGGAAAAAATAGCCATGCAATTTATAATCATAATGGAGCAAATCTAGGTTTATCAGATATTGAAAGGGATTTGGGAGTGCTTGTGGACAACCACCTAGGTAACAGTGCTCAAAGCGAAGCAGCAGCTGCAAAGGCAAATAAAATATTAGCATGTATTAAGAAGGGTATAGAAGCAAGGGAAGCAAATATAATTCTGCCACTATACAAATCTCTAGTACGCACTCATGTGGAATATTGAGTACAATTTTGGGCACCACTTCATAAAAAGGACATTTTAGAGCTGGAAAAGGTACAAAAGAGGGCAACAAAACTAATAAGGGGAATGGAGGGGCTAAGTTATGAAGAAAGACTAACCAAATTAAACCTATTTTCTCTAGAAAAAAGGCGTCAAAAAGGAGATATGATTACCTTATATAAATACATCCAGGGTCAGTATAAAGATTTGTCAAGGGAGCTTTTTGTGTTAAGAGGGTTTCAACTGACAAGAGGACATCCCTTGAGGTTAGAAGTAAAAAGATTCCACCTTAAAGAAAGAAAAGGGTTCTTCACAGTAAGGGTGGTTAATCTGTGGAATTCTCTACCAGAGGAGGTGGTGACAGCAGATTTGATAGGAAACAAGGATATTTTCATGTCATTTTAAGAACAGACAAATGTAGAATAAGCCAAAAAGTTAAGATCCAAAAGAAACATTTTAGTAGTTGGGGAACCTGCGTTTGATTAACCCTTGTGTGCATGTAGGTATGTAGAAGGAGAAGGGTATGTTCTATAATAAGTGTGTGTGTGTATAGAAATAAATAATGGGTGTACGTTCTATAGTATATGTTTGTACAGAAAGATGCCAGAAGTGTCTTCTTAATCTCATCACTCTACGTTGTTTTATTTTTTTAGTCTATGGTTGCTATTATGTACATCAGGTTCCTCCACTTGTGTGAAGATGTCATAAAGTCCATATAATGTCTGTACTGCTACTGTTTGTACTGTATCATGTTCATATTACAGATGTTTGTACTGCTACTGTTCCAGTCACCATCAGCCAGGAAGACCAATTTTTGATAAGTATCCCTTGATTAGTAGTATATTAGTATTTATTACAATGTGGGAAATTGTAGCTGGTTCCTTCAGTGTTCTCTGTCTATCAATCTATCTACACACATAGACTTACATAGATACCTGAGCTGGCTAGTGGATATTCTTATGTGTGACCCAACCATGCAATTCTGCAATATACATGCAGAGAGGAGGCAAATTAGGTGTGTAAATATGTTACTCATTTACTATCTTAGTTTCCAAAATAGAAATGATTAATTATTCATGTTATTGATGATATTTTTAATAAAGAGACATTTTTAGTAATTCAGGGGGGTAATTAGTAATTTAGCAGTGGAGCAGATGGAGCAAAATTTAAGTACAGTGGGTAGAGTCTGGTGGGAAGAGAACAAAGCATAATTTTCTGCAGCATCAGCCCAAACATTCACCAACCACTACTGATAAGCATGCCATATTTTGCTTGTAAAACTGCATGTGTATACCTTTGATCTATTAGCAAATTACTCTAAATAATATAAGATGACATTTCCATTTAACACTAATAAATGCATATTTAAAACAAATCATGTGTCAAGATAAATCTGTTGATAGAGTATTTATTGACTCAAGGCTTACACACACTGACATAATTTAATCTTCTCAGTTATATAAATCAAAATAATGAATCTTTAACATTTATAACATTTAACCAATCAGTCATGGCATGGTCCACACCCGCCTGAAAAAATATAAAAGTGCTGGCATGGAAAGGTGCTTCATTGCCCATACTGACATAGACCTTGTAATTGTGCATTGCCTGATAACAGTATCAGATAACAATTAGAATTTGTTCTGCATAAAAAGGCTAATCTTTGCACTTCAGAGTAACTATTTACTACAATTATACATACATTAATCACACGGCACTGGTGTATATTGGTAGTACTCAGTATAGTTCAGGCAAGGACATGTCCTAGAAAATAACTGAGAGCATATTTCATTAGTACTTATGAAATGGAGTTAATTTGTTGCTATGATACACTGTTTGAAAAGAGATAAATACAATCATTTTTCAAGACTAACAAAAAGGAGGATGATGTGTTTGAGGAATAATTGCCATTAGCTCATGTACTGACCTCTCATATAAAATGAGCCTTGGTCTAGACTGATATTGCTAAGCAATGGAAAATATATTAGAGAAAGATACAGCACTAGATGAGCCCCATCTAGTTCTGCAGGCTGGTTTAAAATGTATACTTTAAAATAAACATTTGCCTTATATGTGAGTGAAATCACAAATATACACATGGAGTCAATAACTATCAATGGTTATATAGTTCTGTCTTTAACAAGCTCCTTGGGAATGTGTTTTGTTTTTATGTGCTACTGAATCTCCTGGAGCTTTAAAAATAAAATATAATATTATGCAAATATTGACTAGGCATATTTAATATGTGATTTAAAAAAAATCTATTACCTGCAATTTTATCATCAATATCACAGATTAATTAAAAATCTCTAATTATTATTAAATAAGGCAGTTATAAGATGGGGCAATATGTAGCAAAATTAGAGTTAGAGTTTATATTAAGGATAAAATAGTTTATATACCCAACATATCATTTATCATTTTAAATTATAATACATTAATATTAATTATATTAATATGTTAATATTATATATAATAATATATATTATTATATATATTCTCAACCAGTCATTGGTCATATGCTTGCATGTTGTTCTGGCAAAGTGGTTCCCTTTGATTGACTGACCTCTCAACATGTGACATTCTCACTGTAAAGACAGACCGGAAGGGGTAAGGGCATCATATATTCAGTGTTTCTCTTCAGACATTTTCACAGTGTTTTTGTGATGCTGATGTGCATGGAGATTACAATTTTTACCTTACCATATCCTTTTAGCATGTCCCTGCTCTGCAAATCATCCGAATTGATCTTTTACCAAATACAGCTTGGAGTTTTAAGGAGAAAGTGATTTATGTTAAAGTGTTTTACTTAAGAGTAACTGTTTTTCCTTAAATAGATAGTTGGTTCCAGATAAACTTTCTCTACAAGATAATACATAAAACTAGTGCTATACATTTTAGTGTCATAACTTTGTTATACTGTATGAATAAGTACTGTAACTCCCTGAACCAGAACTGCTCCTCTATCACAAAGGCTTATATATTCTATTAAATTGGAACTGAAAACACAAATGTTCTTTCATGCAGTTAACAAATCATACAGAATTAATTACAGAGTAATGATACATAAATAAAAACAAATGTTTACCCCTTTGCAACTGCAGGTTTGAAAAGCATACACAAACTAAAATTTGCATCAAATAACAAAAAAAGGATATCATCCCAAAATCAAATTATCTTTTTAAGTTATTTTAAAAAAAGCATGAAAACCAGACTATACATTGTAATTATAAAATCCTGCTTAAACACATTTTGGGTACATTAATTCAAGCGACATCAGGAAAAACACTTCTGTTTCACTGTTATAGCCTGTACTGTTCACATGAAAATATTTTTAAGTGCAAATAAGGCTAAATATTTGATCATGATGACACATTGTGTCTGCCAATATGTGCTTTCATGTTAAATTATGATGATTTTAACATCATAATTAACATGGAAAGTGTAAATACTTGGCCATAACAACATTAATTACTTATTAACTTAACATTATTGACATGGAAACATGAGATTACAGGAATCAAATGCAGGTAGACAAAGAGGTGTCCAGATATATTTTATCATCTACCATTATTGATATATAAATATAATTATTCTGTTATCCATATATTATTAATCTCTTCATGAAGGTGATTTTTGGAAATATGATTTATACATATTAACTATAACACAGGATAGGTATACTGAAATACAATTTAGATACACACATTAGATCATTGACTACGTGTAATGTACGTTAATGTCACAAATCTATAATCATTGCAAACACAAAGACACATGAATTATGGTATAACAGGAATATAAGTTTATTATATCCACAGAGCACAGTCTAAAATGTAGCTGACTGATATTTAATATCATTGGTAGAGTACAAGTTATGCACAGGATGACAATAGGCTCTTTAAAGTTTGATAAGTTGAAGGGTTAAAGGTAATACTGTATAATAACAAAGATTGCTTAGCATCTACTAGACTCAGATGTGGTCATTACACCACAATAACAATAAATAAATAAATAAAACAGCCCAGCCAACACCATCAGGACCTTAGTCCATTTAGAAAATATCCACAGATATATTAGATTCTGTTTTTCTGTCCTAAGTTAAGAGCAATGATAGCTACCTTTTGTCTCAGTAATCTATAGTGGTACATAAAGACAAGTAAAGACCCACCTAATTCCTAGTATATGGAATCAGTGAGTGAGATTATGTATTGATTTTTGTCTCCAGTACTGCAGTTTATCCTGTATATGCCACAATATGTGTACTCATATTAAGTAAATTTGAAATTAACAAGAGGCAGACCAGCCCATAATATATGTGTTAAAGGCATTACATGCCAAGAACTTTGTTGCCAAAGAAGAAAATCAGTGTATTTGTTTTTAAAGTGTAAATTGTAATAGTTTTTGTTCGTCGTTGTTCCCTATATTGAATAAAAGTTGTCATAATATTAGAAATCATTCCCTATTGTTTTTTATATCTTGCATTTACTAAGCCTCATAAATTAATCCCCTCCCATTTGGGTATGGTATATATTCTCTACGATCTGGACTTCAATACCATCTGTATTCCCATTATGTGTTTCTATAATGTGTCTTGAGAATCCATTATTGAGGTATCCTCTTTTCACATTAGATAGATGTTCCCATATCCTGGTTTTGAGCACTCTTTTAGTCCGTCCTACATACTGCTTTTGGCATTGACATGTAATGACGTGTACAACAAAATCAGATCTGCAGTTCGTCAGTTGCCTAATGACAAATGATTCTTGTTTACAAATTAATGTGACCTTCTCTCTTCCTTTCTTCTTTAATTATGGGCACGTTGTGCAGCCCTTGATATTACAACCATACATGGTTTCAACCAATTTTGCGAAATGTGCACTCTCTTATATTTTTCTTTTTTCAATTTGTTTAAAGCTATAATATTCTTCAAGCTGTTGTTCCGTTTGTATGTAATAGTTGGGTAGTCCTTCAGACTTTCGTCAAGTAGTCATCGTTCATCAGGATTGGCCAGCGTTTTCTCATGCACTTCTCTATTTCTTTAGAAGGTGCATTATATTTAGTAAGGAACCTGATCTCCTTATTCCGATTTCTTTACCAGCAGGCTAGGTCTAGAAATGTTAACATTTAACTCCTCTGGACCTATATTCCAGCCCTGTAATAGGAGAATACCCTCCTTAACAGTATTGGCTCTAAACCATGTTTGATCTTGATTAATAGATATCCCATTCAGAGAGGACCATTTGTATCTAATTTGCTTCTGTCTCAATATCTGCGTTATAACTGAAAATTATTTTCTCTTAGCTAAGGTGAAGAATGAGATGTCTGAGAAAATGTTAATAGCATCAAACAGTTATGTTAATTTTATCCCTGCATAACTGCCTCTTTAAGGTGTAAATAATGAAAACGTATAATGACATCCCTAGGAAAAGATTTATCTACGTTTTTAGACAGGGAAAGCCTATGAATAACTTCTATTTTACGATCATCATCCAAAAATTCTGCAACCATGTTAAGAAACAGTTCACCAACTAAGTCTCTTAGATCATTGTCCTGAATTTTTTCGGGAATACCCCTCAGCCGCAAATATTTCCTTCTAGCTCGGTCTTCATAGCTGAATTATTTTTTGTTTCAATCCTCAATTTTGTTTTCTAAAGTGGATGAGTATTTTAACAGTGAGTTGTTATCCAAAGTCAGTTTGTCACATTTGTTTTCCAATAGTTCTATATTTTGATTAATTTCTGTTATGGATTGAATATTATCAGACATTTGTTTTGAAAGATATGCCGTCATTTTTAGTTGGAATTCAAGCAAGAGTTCTTTTATTTTGGATTATGAATGGATTGGTTAGTTGTTGAATCCAGATTCACTTCAGTTTGTGAAATATTACTTCCTGTAGTTTTATTTTCCTTTATTTTTTATTTAGTCTGCATATTTGATATTTTAGTGGACATACAGTCAGGAGAAATTTCCAAAAATGTACTACTATATACTGTGTTGATTTTAATAAAAAAACAAAGTTATAGGACAGAGAAAATAAATACACCCCAATTATTATCCTGCTGAATCTTAATGAAGAAATAAGGGACCAGGATATGTAGTTGGTTAACCTTATAAGGCTTAATTGTAAATCTCAGCCTGAATGAAAACTTTCAAAAGCAGTGGTGCAGTTTTTAAACCAGTTGAAATCTCGTAATGTTGTTTATGTATGAGCTTACATCTATTGTCTCTTAAATCTTCATTAAATGTCCAGTTGTTACACTGAGAAGACTCACTGTTTACACAAGGCTTCTTATCTATTAAAATAACAAATTAGTTCCTTAGGACATTATGCTGAGGAACTTTTATGAGAAAAAATTTAAGGACTTAATATTCTGTCCTTCTATGCTAATGTGACCCTAAAAAGGGATTCACCAGATGTCTCCTGCTGTTTGAAGGCAAATTACCCCAGATACTTCATATCATTAGCCTGTTTTATAGTGCCTTGGCTATTATGCCTGCTTTGTCCCCCTATACAGTCAAATAAAGCTATATTAGTCCCCAAGAGAAGTTTCACATCTTATGGAAGTGGTAATATGTTATTTTTACTTGTAGCACTGGTTCACTTGCCTCCTTTCAGGGCACTGATATAATAATTAGCAGAAAATGTCTGTTCTAGTATCACTTGTGATGATTTCACCCAGAACATACATAGAGGAATTTGAAAGAAAAAAACAGTCAGGAGGGCTGGCCTCTCCTTCACGCAGCTCCATTCTTGCTCTGATTTACCTCCATGCTCCTCTCGGGAGACTCTGTCCCACAGATTCTCAGGAGGGATATCAAACTGACAGGGCAGGGAAGCCTCTCAATGGCCCAGGCTGATGCAGCTTCCTATCGGCGCTCTAACCTCTGCTCCTGGCCTGCACCAATGCTCACACAGGGGACAGCTCACTGACAGACACTAGAGGGATTTGGGACAGCTCTGGCTATCCTTCCAGCGCATCTTACCATTCGCGAAATCCCAGGGCCGGCAGGACAACACGCACCTCGCAACATGAGAGCTGTCTCTCCTGCCACAGGTAGTCTAGCTGTAGACTTCAATGAGTTATCATGCTATGACTATGATCCTCTGCGGGTGTAGACCTGGGGTATGGGGGGAACAAAGCTTAGCTAACCGTCAACAGTGCGGTATCCCAACCATACTTGCAGCCGCCTTACTCTGGCGGGAAAATCATTTCCAGATCCACCCCTACATCTTCAACCCTGTTTATTTATGCTTGTATTTTATTTTAGGTGAGTATTTTGTTTTTAATTTTCTGTAGTGGTGGGGTGTTTTTATTTTGTGTAATGTTCTTTTTTATTTTCTGTAACTTTTATTTTTTTTATTTTTTGTAACTTAGCTTTTTTATTTTGTGTAACTTAGCTTTTTTATTTTTGTAACTTAGTTTTTTTTATTTTTTGTAATTAGTGGGGTTGGGGGTTTAATAGGTAGTTAGGTAGGTAGTGTAGGTGTTAAAAGGGTTAGGGTAGGTGTTAGGTAGGTAGGGGTTAATATGTTAGGGTAGTGGTGGGTTAATAGGATAGTGAGGAGGGGTCTTCATTAGTTAGAGGGGTTTTTATTTAGATTTACTGGATTATTGGGGGGATAGTGAAGTGTTTTCACTTAGTGTCATGAGGGTCCTGGAAGATCCTCATGGAATTTATGGGGATAAATAGGCCTAAAAGGGGTTAAATAGGACTAGGTGGGGTTAAAATAAGCACAGTTAGGGTTAAAGGGGATAGTTGGTGTTAATGGGGTTTAGTTAGGGCTTATGGGTTAATGTGGTATGGTTAGGGTTAAAAGGGTAGTGTAGTGCTTAGACTTGGTGTTACGAGGGTGTTGGCGGACCCTCATGGCACTTATAGGGTTAATCTAGTGGTTAATCGTGTCCTATTGGACTGAGAAAGTTAATTTTAGTCTCATGTGGGTCTATATTGACCCCCATGAGTGGCAAGGTTAATTAGGGGCTCATGGGGTTCTGTATAGAGCCTCATGAGTGATGGGGTTATATAGAGGCTTATGGGGGTCTGTATGGACCCTCATGAGTGACAGGGTTAATTAAGGCCTTATGGGGGTCTGTATTGACCCCCATGAGTTATAGAGTTAATTAAGGCCTTATGGGGGCCTGTATTGACCCCCATGAGTGATGGGGTTAATTTTAGGTGCCTGGGTGGAACCTCCATGGCAAGGGGTTAATTGTTTTATTTATCGTGGGTCCTTTCAGGATCCCCAGCGGGAAATTTGAAATGCAGCCAGGGTTGAGAAGCCAACCGGGCATGGAGAACGAGTTACTGGCTTGGAGGTCATTCAGGCTTGAATCTTCAAGCCAGCTTGTGAATGTAGTGCTTTTAATCCTCATGTACCCCATTGTGTGCTCCATCATTTACAGTGCTTTACAGTGCTTCACTGAATATTTATTTGACATAGATTTGGTGGGCTTGAACCATGATCTTTGGGCTTCCGGCCGCAATCAGGTTGAAGCCCGCCAGTGCTAATGGCCGATTGTATTTTTTGCAATCGGTCGTAAGAGGGACCTCCTCCATTAGAATATCAATGTAGACGCGCCGCTGCAAGGGGTCGTAGGCCCATCGCAAGGATTCGCAGAGTTGCAGCCGTTTTGCGTCTCCGATTAGAATGAGGCCCTATATTTGGTATTTATATTCAGTGATGGCATGTTACTTTTTTGAAACAATATGGAAATATGCAGAAGTAAAGCTGCTTAGGTTATAATGTAGCTAAAAATAATTCTTACATAGGTATTAGATTACACCATTAAGGATTTTATAAAAGAATTGATTAAACTTAATTTATCAAAGCAATAGATCCAAGGAGAAAACAATGGATCCCTACTATAAAGATGCATTTCATATTGAAGTTATAAATGTAAATGATATGCAAATGTATATATTTATCTATTTTTTGGTTTGTGAAAGCATTTTGGTAATTATCAAGTTTAGCTATTCAACAGGAAAACTGATCAGTGCTTTGTACGTTTTACTGAGTTTAACAAGGGACATCTTATCTTGTTTCTAGCACATCAAAGAGTTGCTATCACATTAATCTTAATTAATTCCAATGATAAGTTCAGTAGAGTGAATCACAGAAAGAGACTCATACTCACTGCTGTACCAAAATGACTATCCTCTACCTTTCAAAATGTAAATCCCATTCTTTAAAGGCATGAATAGACCCAGAGAAGATCCAGGTATTTTTTTGTCCTGTTTGATTACACACAGTTGATTGTTATTAGTAATGGTATTGCACTTAGAGATAAATATACGCTATAAAACATGGGGCCATATTCTATCAACTGCTCGTAAATGCTTAAAACCCATAATTTTGGCTGCAGGTGTTTTTTTATAAATGTTTAGATGTATTCTATTGACTCCTGCTCGCAAATTCCGAACGTAAGGCTGAGCTAGTAAACCCTGCCTTTTTAAGTAGGATTTCAGGGGGAGCGATCATATGATCTGACAATATTTAAGCAAGCCCTTAATTTACTCCTTAGACACCGCCAATATTAAATGAGACCGTCATCATAATTTCAGTAAAAAAATGGTTACATGTAATCTCCAATCTGAAGCTAAGAATTAATTAATCCCAATAAGTATTATTTACTGATCGGGGTTGCAATCAAGCACTCTATAAAATGCAATAGATTATCTGTTTTAGTCCATGTGGGTTTCATGATATGTATTAACCCCTTGAGTCCAGAGATTAATATTACTCAGAAATAACATTTAAAAATAATATTTTTTTATTACATATTTGTCGGTTTAAAACTGATCTGCAATTAATTCTACGGCCTTTCATGCCTTCCCATGCTTTTAAAGTACAGTATTGTGTGTTTAAAAGCTGTTACCTCTCCAAGTGTTTGAAAAATGCCTTGTGAGTCCTATTTAGTACTCATTATTTTTGACAGAAAAGTTTTTTTCAGTTGCAGGTTAGACTTTATTTGCGATTTGTCTAATAGAACATTGATTTTGTGTAACTTTAATTATTTAGAGTTTGTAATATTCCAGCTGTGCTAATACCAATGGAGTTCTAAGGCTGTTTTTTCAAGTTCTGGTCCGTAGTGATTCTGGGCGGGTAACTCGTAATCAAATTGCGAGTAGCTAATAAAATCTAAATATAAATACTAGTAAAAGACTAATACATTATTATTGTGTGTTTGATGCTTTTGTGGGGAGTATCTAGTATCCCATCACCCATTGGTGCTTCTTCTTTACCTGATACCAGTGGTGTGTGGAGAATTTCCTCCTTTTTGGCTATGACAAGAAAACACAATGCAGATAAAAAGAACAATTCATTTTATACCTTATATACCTTTATTGTATTGTTCTGTAGTTATTTTGTTTATATATTAAAAGCACTGCCTGCTATTAGAGGCTCTAAAGATGAAAATCATTGCTTCTAGATATTTATAATCTACAAACATCTTAACCAAACAAAAGTGACTATTTTTCTGTATATACTATATTTCTGATTACTGCTTTAAGGGCCTCCTGCTTTATAGATAAAGAAGTATATATAAGTTAATCTTAACTATATTTTATATTTACAATATGCTCTTTTAGAAATTAGAATTTAATTAAAGGATACTGTACTGTTCATGGAACATGTTTTAATTGCTCATTAGTAATAAGACTGGTGTCTGAGGGAACACATTTGAATGTAGCTTTTAAAACTTACATTTACATTTTAGTGTATCAGGTTTTAACAAATATGCTTCTCTTTATCCCTTGCCTGCTGTGCTGGGAATGGGCAGGGTCTGCCCAAGAGGTTGTCCTGATAGGAGTATTTATATGCCTCCTATGCTGCAGTGGCTGCTGCAAACAAACCTAAACCTAAAGCAAAGATTTCTAGAAAAGGCCCCTTTGCCAATTCGCACCCACCCCCTGGAAACCTAAGAGAAGCAGCTTTTATAAAGCCTGAAAAACTAAAGTTCAAATGTAAGTTTAAAAAGCTACATTTATTTTTTCTTCAAATACTGATTTGTTGTTAACAATTACTGTATAAACAAAAATATGTTTTTGTATAACCACTACAGTAGCCTTTTATGTAATCACTTGCCACTTGCTCATTAAAAAATGATGGTCAATAAAATTGTAAGGCTGGGAATGCTGTTTGCCACACAATGTAAGGGTTTTGGTCATCTGAGCACCTTCAGCGCTCATTGTCAGCCCCTTGCTGAGCGCCTTCGTTGCTCATTGCAAGCCTCTCCGCTCATGTACTTTTGGTGGTCTGAGCACCTTTGGTGCTCAATGCAAGGGCTGCGCTGATCGCCTTTGGCACTTATTGCGAGCATCCTCGGCACTCATTGTGAGACCAGTGCTGAAGGCCTTTGACGCTCATTGCGATCCTCTCCCCATGTCCTTTTTTTTTTCTCCTATATATATATATATATATTTTAATGATAATTAATTAATTAATAAAATAATAATTTAATATACTTTACCTATTTGTAATTAATGTATGCAGCAAGCAATAGCCTGAAGAGCTAACAATCTGTTTTGATTTTCCCTCAGCATGCAATGTACATTTGCACTGTTGCTGACCTGAGTTGTAAGTGTCAGCAAGGTGTGAAGTGTGCAGTGTAAATAGGCTGTGTGCGCGAGGGCAAATTGCTTGTTTAGCTGTGTAATTCGGCATTTTGGAATGGTAATGTTATTAGTTGCAAGTTAGTGTTGTGAAATGGCTGCGATTGTGTATGTGTTACGCGGGTGTGGAGCATTTTCCGTTGTCTCTAATAGTGTATTCCTGGGTAAAAGTCTTATGTGTTTTGCGTGTTTATGGGTCGTTTAGCCTCGTTTTTAATTTTTTTCGTCCGCCATTTTTTTTGTTACTAAGGCTATTTTCGGGTGCCGAAACTCTGCAAATTGTGTTTAAATTGTCGTGCAACCTCACTCCCAGACGTCCTTGTTGTCCCCCGTGCTGTGAGTGATGTTTTTTTTGTATTTTTTTTTTTCTTTTTGTTATTGTTGTTTTTGTATGTGCGCAGTTTGGCCATTAACTTCATATTTTTTGGACCTCTTATTATTATTTGCCGCCGGTCTTATTTTTTTTTCTAAGTCCCACTTTCCTTTTTGCAAGTGTTACGGGGCGTAATTTTTTCACACAATTTTTTTCAAACTGCTACAGGTCTCACATTCGGAATTGTGTAATTGAGATTTGTGTGGATGTGTAGTTCCGCTGGTTGTAGGAATAAGCTCCTACGGTGCTCAGCTCCACCAGAGCAGTGAGCGCCTTCATCGCTCACTGCCTAAGTCGTACGGGGTTGTAGGGATGAGCGCATCGCGAGCCTGCAAGCATTAGCAACAATTTGTTTTGCTGACAACTATATATGTATTGCTGTACCAGGAATGCCAGTGCAATGGTCGTTCATCAGCTTTGGTGGTAGTAAGGTGGCTGAGGAGAGTAATTGCACATAATGTAAATAAAGTATAATCTATAATATATTTACCATTTTAACATGATAAGTTAATTTAGTTCAAAATTAATGTTGATCTACTTATTTATTAAACTGAAATTTGTATGAGGTAGGTTTCAGTTTAGTCTTGGGTCTAAGAGAATATAATATCCATCACTAATGAAAACGTAATTGCTCCAATGACTGATTACTTATTGATTCTGTCCCAGAAATACTCAGTGATGTTTATTTGAATCTTAGCAAATCCTTTAATGTTACTTTTGGCTAGAAGTACTAAAATGACAGATACACAGCAAGCTGCTCAAACATGGCAGACCTGACCATATAGGTGAACTAGGATACAAGGTATAAAAGCAAAGGTTGGTAACTCGGTCCTAGATTCAAACAGTCCCAGGATTTTAATATCTCTTCACTTGTGTATTCAAGATCTCTTTGCTTGAGCTCAGGTGAATTATTCAGTTGTCTTCATTCTCATTGAACCACTTGGGCTCAAGCACAGAGATACTGAAATCCTGGACTGTTGGGGCCTCCTGCCCGCCACTGCTTTAAAGGACCAAATAAATCCTGAATAAGAGTAAAGTAAAATGTATTTTCTCACATTGTATTGTGTGTTTTAAAATTTAAAAATGTAAATATAAAAAAAATCAAATGTTCAGGGTAAAACTTCTGGCAGTTCCACTGCTTGACATGTACAGGAGAGGACATGCTGTAATTAATGGTAGGATATCATTGTATAAAAACATAGCTGGCAATCATAAGGAATACATAGTTGTTAGGTTTTAATGAGATGTTGACTCAGAATTAACTCTTTGAGCCATATGGATGCATATGCAGGTTTTTTGGTTATGCTGTATCAAATAACATACTGTATTCCTTAAAGAAAATATTAGTTAATTAACCCCTTCTCTGTGGGTGTGGCTTTAGGTTATGGAGCTACAAGACAGCTCTTATGATATAGAACAGGGAGAAAAGAGGAGGTTTCACAAGATTAGAATCTCTTACTCTTGGAGCTTACATAGCAAAATAGTAACATAGTAATTGTGGTTAAAAGAAAAATCTAAAGAATTAGTACATCTTGTGTCATCCTTGTAATCATGGGTGTAGGAGCCAAAGAAAATCTTGGGGGGATACTGCATACAGTATAGAAATACCAAACAACTGCTTCTCTACAGACATTGAAAAATCTGGGGGGGAATTTGTCCACCTCTTCCCACCAGTTCCTACACCCATGTCATATATGATTTATTTGTCGTGAATGGAACTGTGAGTGGATAACAGGTTTGTGAGTTTGTGTCGAGTAAAAAAGCCATTAGCATTCCAATCAGTCATCAGCTTTATTAGAGCAATTCTTAGCTTTGTTTTAGATGCTTACTATGGAGCAGCAAGTGATCACAATGCAGGTGAGCAGCATCTCCATATCAGAAGGGATACCCTGTATATCTCCAAGAGATGGAACATTGCCAATTGTCTACTAAGGGGAAAAAGAAGTTCCTTTCTGATCAGTATCTTTTTTTCCTCTAGCTATTCAACATAACCCTGCATGCACTTTTTATTCAAAAATATATCCAACCCATGCTTTTTAAAGTTATCTATTGAATCTGTTGTCAAAACCCCTTTGCAGAGGCGGAACTACCCTCTGTGCAAACGGTGCAAGGCACCAAGGCCCCTGGTTTATGAGGGGCCCCTGCAGACCTCCTGCGAATCCCCTCAGTCCTTTCAGGCCCCTGTGGCCTCCGCAGACCTCTGCTGCGTCCCTCAGACCTCTCTGGCCCCCCTCGGCCCCCTGGCCTGCCATGGATCCTCCTCACCCCAGGAAGTGGAGTGCAGCATCGAGCAGGTAAGAGTATTTATATAGTTGTGTGTGCACGCAGTGTAATAACTGTTTTATTCAGTATCCTGAGCTGGAAGCAGTTTTTTTTTTAACTTGCTTTAGACATTCAAATCAAATGTGAACACAGATGTACTTTTTATTTACTGTACTACTGTATGTTGGAGGGCTTCTATTGCTCTTTTGCCCACAATATTATAAATGATTGTTGTGGTGAACTAAGGTCCACAACACAAGCTGAGATCCCGCTTCATGCTGATGATAGGCAGTAACCTTGAAACAGCTGTACATGGACAGGATTCTCAGCTTGTGTAAAATCCAGCCTTGGCTTTGCATCAAAGCTATGTAATACAGCGGGCATAAGCTTAAAGGAGGCCATGTTTGAAATCAGCTATGGATTGAAGAGCAAGGAATTTGTGGGCACATTTGAATGTCCCAGCTCAGCTTCCCAGAATGCAGTGTAATAACTGTTTTTCTTGGAATTCTTAGCTGGAAGCAGGTTTTTTAACTTGCTTAAGACATACAAATGTGAACACATATGTAATATATATATATATATATATATATATATATATATATATAGATGTATATGTAAATGTATAGATGTATATGTAAATGTATAAATGTGTATATATATATATATATAGATATAGATATATATATATATATATATATATATATATATATATATATATATATATATATATATAGTAAATAAATAGTACACCTGTGTTCACATTTGAAGGTCTAAAACAAGTTAATAAAACTGCTTCCAGGTCAGAATTTCCGAGAAAAACAGTTATTACACTGCATTCTGGGAAGCTGAGCTGGGACAAGCAAATGTGCCTACAAACGCCTCGCTCTTCAATCCATAGACAGCTTTTATGTATAAACACAGACCCATATATATATATATATATATATATATATATATAAATATATATGTTATATATTGTATGTATATTTTATAAAATTAACTGTGTGAGTTGATGTTGGAGCACTGCCCTTGCTGTAAGGAACATTCTACTTTAATTAAGGTGCAATCCTTTTTCTTGTAACCTCAAGAGATAATCATTGCGAGCCTCTCCCCTCATGTACTTTAACTTTCCTGCTTTGCACTGATCACCTTCGGCTCTCAATGAGCACCTTCGGCACTCATGGCAAGCCTCTCCCACTCGCTGTGCTCATCGTGAGCCCCTTTGGCGCTTATTGCGACCCTTTCCGCCCGCCTACTGTATGGTCCACTCATTGCAGGTTTCGTTAACCTCATTTTGTTTTGTGCTTGAGAATGCCATGTGTCTTTCCACCATCTCCCCTCTGTCCCTTCCCTGTGTATTTCTCCTCTGTGTGTCTCCTGAATGTTTGCATGGTGCGCGCTGACTGCCGTTGTATTCTCCCACGTTGGTTTGTAAGTCCCGCGTGCCTGGCTTTGCTCAGCCTCGTTTTCATCCAGTTTCTGAATTTTTGCGTTTTTTGGCCACCATTTGTTTTCTTGCTTAGACAATTTTGTAGTGACGAAAAACCCCATAACAATGCAGACCTTTGTTGATAATGTAATATATTTGCTTCAAGGAAGTAAAGCTATGTCAAGCTGGGATAAGCTAGTAAAAAGTAAACATATTTTAATTTCATGGCTACAGTCACCATCTGAAGAGATCTTGGATTGCAGGAAAATAAAATCTGTCACTGCCTTCACTTCTTCCCCATTTATTTTCCAGGAACTGATATGGCCACTTGCCATGACCTTTGTTTTTCTGATGTTGAGCAGCAGGCCAGCTTTTAAACTCTCTTCTTTCACCCTCAAAAGCTTTAGAATAGTCTATGAAGCAGAAGTAAATGCTTTTCTGGAACTCTCTTGCTTTCTCTATTAACCAGGGGACATTGGCAATCTCTTGTGCCTCTTCCTCTGTGGAACCCAGCTTCCACATCTGGAAGTTCCTGGTCCACATACTATTAGATCCGAGCTTGTAGGATCTTAAGCATTACCTTACTGGCATATGAAATGAGTGCAATTATTCAATGACTGGAGCACTCTTTGGCACTGCCTTTGTTTGGGATTGGAATGTAGACTGACCTTTGTCAGTCTATTGGCAACTGTTGAGTTTTCCATTATTGTTGGCATAAGGCAAGCAGCACTTTCACAGTATCATCTTGTAGGATTTTGAATAGTTCAGCTGGGATTCCATTAAAACATCAAGCCCTGTTATCAGCAAGGATTCTTCGGGACCGTCTCACTTCACTCTCCAAGAAGACTGGACAAACTATTGAGGTCATCACTGCTGTTAATATCATTCCTTTATATATCTTCTGTGAATTCCTGTCACTTATTCTGTATTTTATCTGTTTCTGTTAAGTCCCTTCCATTTTTGTCTTTTATCACGCCCACTTTGGCATGAAAGGTTTCCTTGAGATTTCCAATTTTGTTGAACAGATCTCTTGAATTTCCCATTCTGTGATCTGATTAAAATGATGTAAACAGTCAATCAAATTACAGTCTCAGAATTTGTATATGTAAGTGGCACAAATAACAGAAACCCAGAAACATTGAGGAGTGAAAACTAGAACACATGCTCCATAACTTTTACCTACACATTTAAACTTTCATAAGTGCTGCCCTTCATGTATATATAACCTCCTTTCAGGCAGATTTTTTTTCAAGAATACTTTTGTTTCAATATATTTCCCAGCTGAGATATTGGCTGGTAAGATGGTAAAAAAAAACACATCATTATTTAAATTAAAAGATGGATATTTGACTATCACTAAAGTACCTGAAAATTTAACTTTTTACATATATTGATAAAAGTACTGTATATCCCAGATTCCCTTATTCTCTCAAGTTCTTCAAATAACACATCAAAGCATTCGCTCTCTACATGCCTATCTTTAAATGTGACCGAAATGAAGGTGTCCCAGTTATTTTTTGTCTGATTTTTCTCCTGCTATTATATTGGAAAACCATGCATATCTTAGGTAGGTAGAAAAAAAAAGATATATAAAAAGAAAATCAAGATAAAGAAACATAATTGTAAAGAATATGTAGCATTTAATTTGATTAGTAAGTCAGTAGACTAAGGCAGAGAGGCAAAAAGACAAAACAATACAACATAATAATTTAATATATGTGACTTAATGATGGGATAACCCAATAATCTATCAGCCTTATTAAATTGCAATTCGGCAAATTCTAAAAGGCTCTATATAAGCACAGAGCATATTTTTTACAGAAGTTTTTAGTCAGTGAACTTCTATCCAAAAGCAAGGTCTTCACGAACTAAAAACTTCTGTAAAGAAAATATGCTATGTGCCTATATAGAGTCCTTTAGAATTTGACAAATTGCAATTTAATAAGGCTGTATATGTTTGCAACAGTTGTTCTTTTACTCAGAGAGAGCATAGATTTCCAATCCACTGGGTGACCATGGCTTTTATTGATGTATGAAGTTCAACTGAGGGGTATAGAGCGTTGCTATGTTAAATTCCATTGGCTGCCAATCTTTCTGGATTGATTTGGCAAAAGCCTTGGTAATTCTCTAATTAGCTGGATTGACTCTGAAAAGGGCCACAACATTTAATGCCATACAGCTTTGTGCTCATCCGGACATTATAAACTAGAAGAGTAACTGATTATTTCCACAGAACTTCACAGACCACCCCGACACAGCCTAATTAATTAGGCCCTCATTCAATTGTGATTTTGCCAATTGAATAGGGTCCTAAATAAGCACATAACATATTTTTTTAAAGAAGTGTTTAGTTAGTGAAAACCTTGCTTTTGGATAGATGTTTACTAACTAAAAACTTCTTTAAAAAAATCTGTTATGTGCTTATTTAGGACCCTATTCAATTGGCCAAAGTGCAATCGAATGAGGGCCTTAGTCAATAGGAAGTTTTGATTTTGTTTAAAAAATTACAAATTATGCAATTCCAATATGTCAAAAGCATTAACAATGAAAAAGGTTACATTGCCATTTCAAACATTGAGTAGTACAAGTAAATAGGTAAGTTTAATTACTTCCATATACACAAACGTCTTTTTAGTCTCAAATATGTATTTTTCAAGAATTATTAAAAAATGTTAATGCAAAAAATACAATATGCATAAATTCAATGTAGACAATACTTACAGCAGACTTTTATAAACACATAATTATTTGAATTACTATATGGATATCTGACCTCCAGACCTCCAGACCTCCAGACCTCTTAGGAAATTTTTACTTTCCAAATATTTTTAATATTACCGTCATAAACCAGTTTACATTTTTCCAAACATATTCAAATAATGATTGAATGATCATGAATTCACCCTCTATTTCAATTTCCTTAAATTAACCTTACATGTAAATGTATCAATTATTCCTTCTCATTTTTGTTTTGTAAGAAATGCTATTATACTGAAAGTGCTTAAATATATGACAAGTGGAAATGAAACATAAAAAAGAAAATCAAGACGAACAAACTCAGTAGTGAAAAATATATAGTACACCATTTTGGAATGGGATTATAACAATCAATAAAATATTTGGTATTCCATAGATATGCAAACATATTAAAACATGTCTAAAGCAGAACAACACAATAAAATCACTTCCAATAATAAAAGATGGTTGATTTAATGATGGGGCAATACAAGTATCCAATCTCTAATGATATGTTTTTGGTTGATACCCTGTTATTTGGAGCATAGTAGGCCATTTGACCCCAACCCATTAAAATCCATAAGCTCTGCCCAGCTTGGTTTATGGAGACACTGGCTGGACCGGGTTTTGTTGTCCTCTGCGATGTATCCAATCAATTATCCAGACTCACTTGTTCTTTCCTTGAGTCCCCACGTCTTCCATAGACCAGAAGCCAAAAATATTTGAATGCACTTGATTTCAGCATTCCCAAGGCTCAGAATGAAATAGAGCAGGGTTCATTAATGTGTAGACATCACATATATAGTTGTGAGCGTACGAGTCGTTGCTCACGCTTGCGGGCTCGCGTAGCGAGCCCGCAAGAACTGCGTCCCTCGCGAAGCGAGGGACGCAGTTCCCCGCAAATGCGGGTCCTCGCGAAGCGAGGGCCCGCATTTGCGGTGGTGGAGGCTCAACGTCGGCTGTGTTAACACACACATACACACACACGACTTTTTAACAGAATAAACCCAACCGCCCAGCCAACAAAAACCCAACAACGTCCCCACAAATGCGGATCCTCGCGAAGCGAGGGTCCGCATTTGCGGTGGTGGGAGCATCCCAACATCGGCTGTGTTAACACACACATACACACACACAACTTCATAACAAAAAAAAACTCAAAGTCGCCTCACACCCGCTTACACCCAGACACACAGACGCAAGACTTAACAAAAAAACAGTAAAAAAGGCCCTTCACACGCTCTTAACACACATACATCGTCGTACACGTAAAAGCTAACTGCGTATATCGCAAAAAAATACGGCAACATCGCAAAAAAATACGGCCGCATCGGAAAAAAATACGGCCGCGAAAGACCCATTCCAACCGCCGTGCATCAAAACCTCACAAACAGAAGAAATAAACACAACAAACACATAAAAAGCTTACTTACAGCACGGGGGGGCATCCGGCACCTCCAAAAGTTCATTTACACGTCCATTTAAGTCCAAAACAAAGAGTTTAAACGGCCGAAAATCGGCTAAGCGAGAGAAAAAATGGCCGCCGAACAAAACGAAAACGAGGCTCCAGACGTAACTACACTACACTTACTCGCAATAATGAAACACATACTATGCGGAACGGATCACACTCATATTAAACACCATTTTAACCACTACTACGCACAAAATGGCGGATGGAACGCAAATTGGAAGCTGGAACGCAAATAGCGCATGCGTATTGCGTTCTAACGGTCTAACTTTCCAGAATGTTCTACAAGTTTATAAATACTGCCTATTTGACAGAGAAAAATACATTTCTCCTCAGGTGATGAAGAGAGTGTCTTCAGACATAACTGCTGCTAAAACTTGAGAAGATAATTTACTACTTTACATTGTGCAAATTACAACTGAGAGGTAAGCAATAATATATTACATTTTATTATCAAGACAGGACATCAAAAAAAAAAATTAAATAAGAAAAAGAGGTTTATGTATACTGACATGTGACACGCACATATATGCGTATAATGTATACTGACAAGTGACACGCACATTTATGTGTATAATGTATACTGACATGTGACACGCACATTTATGTGTATAATGTATACTGACATGTGACACGCACATTTATGCGTATAATGTATAGTGACATGTGACACGCACATTTATGTGTATTGCCCCTGCAACAAAATTATCTTAAAACAAACTAATTAAACAACTACATTTAAATTACATTAGAAAAAAATACGTTGGGACTATTAAAATATGAGTCATGTATACTGATATGTGACACGCACATATATGTGTATCATCTATAGTCACATGTCACACACACATTTATGTATGTTGGCCAAAAATACAAATAAGGTTAATTTAACAATTAAAATATGATTCATGTATAGTGATATGTCACACGCACACAAAAAAATTACTTTCAACTATGGAAATGTGCTTCATGTATGTGACATATGTGTGTAGCCCCCACCAAAAAATAATGTTAATTCAAAATAATTACAGAAGTATATTTCAATGAAATTAATTTACTGCAATTCAATAGATCACCTAAAGCTCAATCTTTCTACTTTTTTTCATATTCAAACAGACTCTGCATCAACAGCGTCTCTCAACAATTTGCACCGTGCATTGTGAAGCACAATCCCTTTTAAAGAACACCAACAAAGAAGAAGAGGTAAGATACAAAAATACTTTAAATGCTGAAAAGGCCATGCTTTGTTAAATACAAATAAAAAATTCTATAATTCACTATTTCACTTTATTTTTCAAACAGACACTACAAGAAGACCGGCGGATTAAGATTGGCAGGAGGGGACCCTCTGTCATTCCACACTTCAATCAAGGTAAAGTATTTAAGTATAAAAAAGAACCGAACCATGAGCCTTATTCAATTGTGAGTTGGCCAATTGAATAGGGCTTTATATAAGCACATAATAGATTTTTTAGACAGACATTTTTAGTTACTGAACTTCTAACCACAATCAAGGTCTTCACTAACTAAAAACTTCTGTCAAAAAATGTTTTATGTGCTTATATAGAGCCCTATTCAATTGGTCAAAACGCAATTGATTCAGGACCTAAATATGTTTAATGGGCGAGGGCCTCATTCAAATGTGATTTGCCCATTTCAATAGGGCTCTATATAAGTACAGAGCATATTTTTGAACAGAAGTTTTTAGTTAAAAACTTCTGTAAAAAAAGATGCTCTGTGCTCATATTGAGCCAAATTCCATTGCGAAAAACCAAATTCAATGAGGCCCTCACAATATAACAAATCCAGCAACCAAAGGCCCTCATTCAATTGATATTTTGGACAATTCAATAGGGCTCGAAATAAGCACATTTAGAACCCTATTGAATTGGCCAAACTGCAATTGAATGAGGGCCAAAGGATGCAACATATGGTACACACAAACTGGTACACACAAAACAGGATTGTAACAAACACATAGCAAACTAAATTCATATTCTTTTTGTTTAACAACCTATAACCATTAGAAAAAACACTACATAAGTATAACAAAAGTGGTGCCCATCAAACAGGATTGTACGAAAACTCACACAAACACATAGCAAACTACATTTTAATTCTTATTTAATGTTTAACAACCTATAAGCCTTAGAAAGAAGCCTAAATAAGCATACCAACATTGGTGCGCACCAAACAGGATTGTATGAAAACTCACACAAACACATAGCAAACTACATTTAGATTCTTATTTTATGTTTAACAACCTATTAGCATTACAAAACAACATTAATAGGCATACCAACAGTGGTGCGCACCAAACAGGATTGTATGAAAACTCACACAAACACATAGCAAACTACATTTAGATTCTTATTTAATGTTTAACAACCTATAAGCCTTAGAAAGAAGCCTAAATAAGCATACCAACAGTGGTGCGCACCAAACAGGATTGTATGAAAACTCACACAAACACATAGCAAACTACATTTAGATTCTTATTTTATGTTTAACAACCTATTAGCATTACAAAACAACATTAATAAGCATACCAAGAGTGGTGTGCACCAAACAGGATTGTATGAAAACTCACACAAACACATAGCAAACTACATTTACATTCTTATTTTATGTTTAACAACCTATAAGCATTACAAAACAACATTAATAAGCATACCAACAGTGGTGCGCACCAAACAGGATTGTATGAAAACTCACACAAACACATAGCAAACTACATTTAGATTCTTATTTTATGTTTAACAACCTATAAGCCTTAGAAAGAAGCCTAAATAAGCATACCAACAGTGGTGTGCACCAAACAGGATTGTATGAAAACTCACACAAACACATAGCAAACTACATTTACATTCTTATTTTATGTTTAACAACCTATAAGCATTACAAAACAACATTAATAAGCATACCAATAGTGGTGCGCACCAAACAGGATTGTATGAAAACTCACACAAACACATACCAAACTACATTTAGATTCTTATTTTATGTTTAACAATCTATAAGCCTTAGAAAAAGGCCTAAATAAGCATACCAAAAGTGGTGGGCACCAAACGGGATTGTTGAAAAACAAAGAAATAATGTCATTTTTTAGTTCATACAAATACATTCAAATAAAATTACATTTTCATTTTTATTTTATATCAGATACTGCGTCAAGAACATCGGACCAGGAGTTTCAACTGAGGACCAGACCAGCGGACGAGGACTTTCAACAGAGGACCAGACCATTGGACGAGGACTTTCAACAGAGGACTACACCATTGGACGAGGACTTTCAACAGAGGACTACACCATCGGACGAGGACTTTCAACAGAGGACCAGACGATTGGACGAGGACTTTCAACACAGGACCAGACCATCAGACGAAGGCTTTCAACACAGGACCAACAAAGATTCTGCTTCAAATCAAACTTCAACCAAGGTACAGTATAACAAGTAAAAAAAGAGAAAAATTAATTAATATTCTTCTTTAATGTTTAACCACCTATAAGCCTTAGAAAAAAGCCTACAGAAGCATACCAAAATTGCGGCGCACCAAAAAGGATTGTAGAAAAACACAGAAATAATGCCATTTTTTCATTAATACAAAGACATTCAAATAACATAACATTTTCATTTTTATTTTATAACAGATACTGCGTCAAGAACATCGGAACAGGAGTTGGAACTGAGGACCACACCAGAGGACGAGGACTTTCAACAGAGGACTACACCATCGGACAAGGACTTTCAACACAGGACCAGACCATCGGACGAAGGCTTTCAACACAGGACCAACAAAGAATTTTGCTTGAAATCAAACTTCAACCAAGGTACAGTATAAAAAGTAATATCTATCATCTATCTCTTATTTGTCTTTTAGGGCCAATAATCTTTAACAGTAAATACAAACTTCAATGTAAACTTAAAAAATAAATTGGCATAGTCCAAAAAAGTCTAAAAACACAGAATCTATACAATTTGTCATTGTAACATTCCAGTCCTAAACCCTAATTTAATTGCCATTTGACAAATTGAATAGTGCTGTAAATAAGGACATAACATCTTATCGAAAATACCTTTTTAGTTACTGAAACACTTGCTTTTGGATACATGTTTAATAAATAAAAATTTCTTTAAATAATTATCTGATGGCCTTATTTAGACTTTTATTCAATTGACCGCATTGAAATTGATTAAGTATAAAATGTTAACACACTATTGATAACTATTTGTCATGAAAAACAACTTAACATCTCAAAATAAACTAATGGTACATTATTTTATTTTTACAGATTAACATGGCTGATAACGAGAGTAAACAAGAAAAGAAAAGACGCCAAGCTAGAGAACGACGACAGAGAGCAGACAGCCAGCAGACACCGGAGAAGAAGGAAATTCGACGAGAAAAAGAACGCAAAAGAATTGCAAGCAAAAGACTGTCACTTGCAGAAATTAAAGATATGTCAAACAAAGCAACAAAGAAAATAAAGCATTTACAACCTGTTGCTCAAACATCAGATGACATTTTACCAGAAAAAATACAAGAGATAACAAAAAAAGCAACAAAGAAAACAAAGCATTTAGAACCGTTTCATGAAACATTACATGACATTTTACCTCAAACAATACAACATATACCAAGAAAAGCAACGAAAAAAACAAGACATTTAGAACCTGTTGTTGAAACATTATATGACATTTCACCTGATGAATATGAAAGTCAAAATCCTATATGCTTTGCAAATTGTCCTCTACTCAAGTCTTTAGCAGTAGAGGTTCATAGTTGTGGGGACATGACTACTCAATGTCAGTTTTGTGAGGCTTATTATTTTAAACAGGAGAGACCCAGAGATGGACAATTTATTAGTTGTTGTCAAAAAGGCAAGTTCAAACTTCCAGAAAGGAAAGAATTTCCAATTTATTTACAAAATATTATGACTGAACCTACTTTTCCAAACTACAAAAATTTTAAGACAAACATAAGATCCTACAATAGTGCCATATCCTTTGCATCCATGGGGGCAACATTAGCTGCTAATGTACCATGTCCTTACTGTTTTAAAGTCCAAGGACAAATTTATCATCGCACTTCCCATTTACATCCAGAGGAAGGAAATAAAAGAAAATTCGCTCAACTATATGTCCTAGATACAATGGAAGCTGTTGAACAACGTATGCAGATGGAAGAAAATAAAAAATGCTTACCCACTGTTTTCATAGAGCTAAATAACATTATGGACAACAATCCCTACAGTAAAGCTTATAAAAAATTGGCAGAAGTAGAAAATGAACAACTACTTCATGCACAAACACATCAATTACCAATGCCGAAGGTTAATATGGTGCTTAAAAGAGACAGACATACTGATAAACGTCGTTATAACTTGCCAACAACAAATGAGGTTGCAATGGTGTTTCAGAATGATGAAGGAGAACCACCATTTCAAAGAGACATTCGAATATATCCTAGAAATGAGGACCAACCGTTTATTAATATGAGTATCTTAAGTCCAAATTTAGATCCAATGACATATCCCATCTTTTTCCCACACGGAGAAGCAGGTTGGCAACCAAAATTAACTCTTCCCAGTTACCCAAATGCTAAAGCCAGAATCCGAAATAATGTTTCTATGCTTGAATTTAAAGTAGCTCAAATTGCCATTCGCAATGTATTTAATCCAATTTTATGTGGTGGGAAACTAACACAACAATGGATTATTGATTCATATTTGCAAGTTGAGGCAAATAATTTAAACTTTATCAAATATCAACAAGATAAACTCCGTGTAGAACAATATTCTGGACTCATGGACTATGTTGCTGACGTGGCTACAAGCAGAGACATGACAGCTGGCAAAGCCATCATTTTACCATCTTCCTTTCAAGGATCTCCTCGGAATATGAGAGAAAGATACAATGATGCTATGGCTATTGTGACAAAATTTGGCAAACCCGATCTATTTGTGACATTTACATGTAATCCACAATGGCCAGAAATTACACTAAATCTACTTCTTGGACAAACTGCTTCAGATCGACCAGATTTAGTAGCCAGAGTTTTTAAGATTAAATTAAATGAATTAATACGTGACTTCACTATAAATCAGTTATTTGGCAAATGTCTTGCTTATGTATATACCATTGAATTTAAAAAAAGAGGCCTTCCACATGCACATCTTCTAATAATACTTCAAGAAAAAGATAAATTAGATACTTCAGACAAAGTGGATGCAGTCATTGTTGCTGAACTACCAGATCCAGAACTATATGGTAGACTATATGAGATTGTTACTCATCGCATGATTCATGGACCCTGTGGTGACCTTAATCCACAATCACCATGTATGGAAAATAATAAATGTTCCAAAGAATTTCCAAAAGATTATAGAGACAAAACCTATGCCAATTGTGATGGATATCCACTTTATAAAAGAAGAGAAGGAGATAGTGCCATTATTCGTGGAAAAAAAGTGGACAATAGATATGTAGTACCCTACAATCCACATTTACTCATGAAGTACAACGCCCACATCAACGTAGAAGCCTGCACTTCCATCAAATCCATTAAATATGTCTACAAATATATTTACAAAGGTTACGATGCAGCTACTGTAGTCGTCAAAAGTGCAGACAACCCTGAAAGTAGTGAGTTAGTACATGATGAACTTGCATCTCATGTAGATGCTCGCTATGTCAGTGCGCCAGAAGCTATGTGGCGGCTTTTAAAATTTGAAATGCATGATAGATCACATGCAGTATATAGGTTAGAAGTACATTTGCCACAACGACATTTAGTCTATTTCCATGCTGGACATGAAATGAATGCATTGGCCCAAAGTGAAGATCGTCACACTACACTAACTGCATGGTTTGCATTAAATTCCACTGATGCTGAAGCAACACAATACTTATATATTGAAATTCCATATCACTATGTTTTTGTGAATGGATTATGGAGACCAAGAAAAACCAGAGGCAATAAAATTATTCCAAGAATTTACACAGTCAGTCCAAGAGATGTGGAACGTTTTTGCTTACGGATATTACTTTTAAATGTTCCTGGAGCACAAAGTTTTGAACACTTAAGAACTGTTAATGACATTGTATATGAATCCTTCCATTTAGCTGCAAGACATAGAAACTTACTCGCTGATGATACAGAGTGGGAAAGATGTTTAGAAGAAGCAGCACAATGTCAAATGCCACGACAGATGAGAGAACAATTTGCTTTTATTTGTATCTTCTCAAATGCTCCAAATGCATTAGCTTTGTGGGAGACTTTTAAAAGTAATATGGCTGAAGACTTTATGCGACGATACAATGAACCCATTGCACACTTAAAAGCGTTAATGGAAATCCAAGAAGTCTTTTTAACTCATGGATTAAGTTGTGCAAGTTTTAATTTGCCTGATCCAGGTCTTATAGATGACATTAACTTTGAAGACTATGACATTCAACTACAAGCAGAAAGAACAGAAGAAAGACTTGCAACTTTAAATACACTACAATTGCAAGCATTTCATGCCATTAAAAATGCTATAGATGATGACATGGTGACAGAGCGTTATTTCTATCTTGATGGACCTGGCGGATCAGGAAAAACATATTTGTACAATTTATTAATGAGTTCAGTACGAGCACAAGGAAAAATAGCAATGGCGTTTGCCACTACTGGAATTGCTGCACTTTTATTAGAAGGTGGAAGAACTGTTCATAGTGGATTTAAACTGCCAGTGCCTATTTTAGAAAATTCTGTGTCAGATATTCGCATGACATCCTTACAAGCAAAGAAATTGAAGAAATGTAAATTAATTATAATAGATGAGGCCACAATGATGTCATGCTATGCCCTCCAATGTATTGACCGTTTGCTTCGTGAAGTCATGGAGAATATTTTTCCATTTGGTGGAAAGGTAATGTTGTTGGGTGGCGATTTCAGACAAACATTACCTGTCGTTGTACATGGAAATCGAACTGACATTATCGAAACATGTATAAAGTCAAGTACAGTATGGAAACATTTTACCCATCTTCAACTGCAACAAAATATGAGATCAGAAGGCCAAACTGATTTCAATGATTGGCTTATTAAAATTGGAGAAGGCAGAACAGAAAAAATACTACATTTACCTGATGACACTGTAGAGATCCCACCTCATATGATTTGTCAACAAGATATTATATCGGCTATATTTGAAGGGAGCATAAATAACGAAGAATATTCCGAGCTTGCCAACCAAGTCATACTGACGTGTAAAAATAAAGATGCATTAATCCTCAATAATGAAATCTTAAAAAAAATTTATGCACCACAAAGAAATTATCACAGTGCTGATTCTGTACTTGCTGATGACAATGAAAGTCAGGCTAACTTTTCGACTGAATTCATAAACTCTTTAACTCCTTCTGGAATGCCACCACATATTTTGCAGCTAAAGAAAGGTGCAATTATCATGTTACTGCGAAATATGAACCCCAAAAAAGGCCTATGCAATGGCACAAGATTAATTGTTCAACAATTAAAGGACCATTATATAGATGCTGAAATTTTAACTGGGACCCATAAAGGAGAGAGAGTTTTCATACCAAGAATAAATTTAGCACCAAGTGAAAGTAGTCTCCCTTTTATACTTCAAAGAAGACAATTTCCCATTATTATGGCATTTGCCATGACCATTAATAAATCACAAGGTCAAACTTTCAAATCTGTGGGTATTTTCTTGGAAGAACCAGTTTTTGCACATGGTCAATTGTACGTTGCGTTGTCACGGTGCAAAAATCCACAGGCTATTAAAGTTTACATTGAAAACAATGAAAGTCAAGGTGATTTATTAGAAGATGGACGTATTTTTACTAAAAACATTGTCTACTATGAAGTACTATAACTTTGAAGGATACAAATTAAAGATGCCAAGATTTTTTTAAAGCATTGCAAAATACATAACAATTGGTTGTTTAATTCAGTCATAATTAATGGAAGTCATGTTTATGAATGATTTGCCTCACAAAATACTTGCCTTGCATTGTTAGTAAAAATTATGTTAAAATGTTAAGTCACTATGTTAATGTTTCTAATGTTACAAGTTTAAAAAATATATTTTCAAGTTATTTCATTCAACAGATTACAAAGTGGATGTTAAGAGGTCAAGCACCTTTTAAGTCACAATGTAAATATTGTCTGTTATCTTAAGATTACTACCTACATTAATGTTTATCGCCAGTTTATGTGCTCAGTAATAAATTACTTTAATTACGTACGTTTTAAGAAGAGTTTTACTGTATGCCTTCCTCTACATTCAATGTATATTCAAGTTAACAATTATTGTGATAGAAATTGAATTTTAATACTGATTAATTTAAATGTCAATTGTTTTTACATTCAAATGTTAATACTTTTAATAAAAAATTAGGTTACAAAATGTATTCACTATGTTCCTGTTTATAATGTTCAAAATTATACCAATGTTTTGTCAACTTCTAAACTTACATAAAAAATAAAGTTCAAGTTTAAAAATATATACTTTGATGGTTATTGCTTACATATAGTTTAAACTTCATGTTAAAATTCGCGACGTTTAAAGAAGGGTTTTTACTTTTTGCTTTCCTATTCATTCAATGTATATTAAAGTTAACAATTCTTCAGATACTAATTACATTTTAAAAAACCATTACATCAACATTTTACAAAAATACACGTTCATATTAAAATACTTACAAGGGTCAAAAATATATGTTAATAACTAAACAACTTGACAAACATATACATCACATTGCCGTCATTTTTTGACGGGCAAGTCGCTAGTCTACAATAAAGAAGAGAGCTATCAGCTACCACCATGCTAAATTCCATAGACTGACATTGTTACGTGACTGGTTTGGAACTTTCTCAAATTAGTTGGACTAAAAAAACAACCCTTCTCCATTCATACATAAGTGATCCCATTAACTGATATTATCACTACTGTATAAATATGGAAAAGAGATGTTGATGGCCTCTTGTTTGGTCCATAATCTGCACTCAAAATTGAATATACAAAATATGTCTTAATGCTTTTTGCTTCCACAATTCGCTATTTTGCAACTGCCACCGAAGCGTGTAACTCTAAAAACATGAAAAACAAACAAAATAATTTAACAAAAATAATAGCACAGGGGGAGAGCCTGGAAGTCTGAGAGTGAGGTCACAAGCGAATTTGAGCTATATTTGGGGGTTAAATTATTATATGATACAAATTTGGGATGTTGCATAAACTAGCTATGCTACTTTCCTCCTTGTACCTTGCCCTATCACAAATAAATATGTATACACTCTCATAAACAAAAAAATGCTATCTCTAGTCTGATAAAATTCAACCTCAAATCACAAAGGAGATAACTTGCATTTCAGATGTATCTACTAATAAGACAATTCTTTATTCCCACAAGTATCAAGACAAAATAAGGTCCTGTAATTAGTAGAAAATAGGTATATAGGGTTTGCCAATTAACATATATTTGGCAGAACATTGATCCAGGGAACATTTTGATTGACAGCTTTTGGGGAAAGGAAGGTATTTATTTTTGCGTAAATGAGACAATTGCCAACTTTCACTCAACATAAAATAAAAACACAGATAGTAGGGATCTAAAAAGTTTGAACTGATTTTTAAAGTTCTCTTCTTCATCATCAATTTGCATCAGCCTGAGGCTACTATGCCCAAGCAAGGGCTTATATGCCGACTCATGCCAGTCTGTGTATCCAAAATGCAAGTTACTATTCATGAGCTTCTGGTGGCAAACAATGGTCAAAGATAAAAGTATGTTATGCAATATCTGTGCTCAGATAAAGACAACAAGTCTGAGGGCTTCTTCTACAATTGCATACACTAGGCAGGTCATTGAACCATCTAACCAAAGAGTTTATAGTGGACCAGCCAAGGTGCAAGGTCATAGTTTATGGATTGTTTGCTTCTCCAAGCATTTTCACTTGATTTGTAACACAAAAAGAAACTAGAGAGTTTTAGTGAACACTCCTGGAACTTGTAGATCTTAGTAAAACATGCACAAACTTCAAATGTTAGCATTTCAAATAGCAATCATTTATTGTATATTCAAACCACTTCATCTCAGATACCAAACTGTCATGCATTCTGTTGGGTAAAAGAAAGAGGTTATATCTAAATATTATCTACATAATATGGTTGTCTATTGGTATTGCTATTACCATTGTAAACATACACATATAGTATGCCTTTTTAACATATGAAGAGTTAAAAAATGTTCCTGTTAAAATGAAATAAACCTCTAAGGTAAATATGTTTTATCAAACCAAGACTTGGCCAGGCCAAGTGTTACATATTTTCCCATGGGTGAGAAAGTCTTCAAAATGAAACTTTACAAATGTCTCAAGATAGCATGTTCTGAGGCATACACATCTCTCCTCACTACCACATTGTTCTAAATAACATTACCAAGCAGGTGTTAAGATTAAGTGCACAATGACCTAGTCTCTTACCAAAAATTGTTGGCAGACAATATGGGACAGAGGTCACATATATTAATAATAATTCATTTTAATATTTGTAACCAGAGAGCCCTCAAGCAGATAGAAACAGATATGCACAACATATTTATCAATACATTCTATTTATGCCTATACATGTAGACAGGGAGTAACTATTTGTGATTGGTGGAAACCAACCTTGTGACGATGAGGAAGAAATGGTTTATCTAATAGGCAGAGAGGAGGATCAGTGTTTTTTCTTCTGTACTATTTTCTGACTGGGTCTTTCTGTTCCTTTCTGGGTCTTTCTGGTCTCCTTGCCTGCTTATCACGTTTTTTAAACCTTTGCCCCCTTCATATCTTCTCTAAGATATCTTTGCTATATCTGTCTCTATCCAAATTTTATCCTATATCTACAACTCTTTCTAACAAACCAATAACACAAAAAGGGATTACTTCAGTGTATCTTGAGCATGGATCCTAAAATGAGACAGGTGTTACTCTGAAATCCTATAAATGGTAACATGTAAACATGTTTAACTTTATTATTTGCAATGGGGTTAAAATAGTCCAATATACCACAATCCTTCTGTTACGCTTTTGGGAGTGGTCACAGAATAGAGACTTATTAGCGCCTTTATTCTGGACTGTTGATGTTAATCAATATATTTAATTGTGTGCCCATATTCCCTACAACAGTCTGATTGACTTTATTCAATGATGTCACCATTTAACTCTGTTACAAAACCAATTATTAAAAACACCTCTACAGCAAACCACACTTAGCAATACTCAACATGTATAGTCTTGTATCACACAATCAACAAAACTGTTTTACGTCATTATTGATTGAATTGACCAATGAAGTTAAATGTAATTAATTTCAATATAAGACCAATAAACAAATAATAGCTTGCCAATAACCAAATAATTAGCTTGCAATCTCAAATACAATATAGCCAACGTTGATACATATTGCTTCAATATATATTTCTATATTCTGACTGCCATATAAACTGTTATACCATATTTAGCTATTTACTACTTTTTACACATTATGTCACTTAGTATTAATACCACATATACTGCATAGAATAGACAGCTGATTGTTTATACACACTGGGTATCATTTCTGTATTGCACTAACCCAATAATAGACTGTTCTCAAACTTTATAAGATTTTATACACTGTTCATATACTCCTATAGTGAACCAAACATAGATTGTATTAAAATAATTGGTGATAAGTTTGTATACACCGCTTATTGATTTCTGTATTAATCTAACCAAATATATAGTGTGTTAAGACTAATTGTTATCCAATCATCCAAAAGAGATTGTAATAGACATTGGGTAGATTGTATACTGTGATCTAACTAAATATCAAAGCTTACAATTGTAAACACGTATAATTGTTTATCCTTGATACTTACTGCTATACCAATAAATGCTATTTTTGCACACAGCGTGTACTTGTCGATAAATTGATCCTGAAACTCAATTAATCTATACACTGTTATATTGTAAGAAGCTATATTAATCTATACAATGTAATATCTTTGTCATATCAATAGCATGACAAAACCATACTAATGAACTGATGAAAACATATCACTAAACAGATCAACTCCAGTCAGGGGCATCTCCCTTACTTTACCATTTATTATATATGTATCAACACATATGTTTATATTAGTTCCCATATTTTTCCCGCAACTGATAATATATTCATAGAAATCTACTTTAGTAGGCCACATCAATTGCAGATGTCAAGAGGTTGTATGCAAGGTGGCATACTGCTCCTTTATTGAATTAAATCAGCACCATAAAATGATCGGTAATGATCTCTCGACTCTAAGTCCATCAATTATTCTTACAGTCCTTCCGTTTAAATTAAGTATTGAATGACCAGCTTCCTTCTCTGTGAGTCCTGGCTGGGGAAACATATGCACACCTGTCATTATATGGCTGAATAGTACATAGTCTACATGCTACACAGGGCTTTTACACAAGGTTTCTTCAAGGCTGAAAGAAATTGGCCATATAAAGCCAAACTTTATCAGAAGTAAAGTGAAATATATCCTAATCAAACCTTAATCAATAAAATATTGTATTATGAAAATGTCTTCAGTCCTCCCTTTGGTATCAGTAAGGAATTGATAATTCATTGACCGTACGGTTAACATTTAGATAGCACAAATGATTAATGATACAGTATATTTTGAAACACAATTAAACTATTATTGCCCAAATTGTCTATTTATAACACTGGAGATGAATTCAGATATTTTTATTATTGTCCTATTTTTTATTAGTGTGCATAGTATATTAAAAACAGTATGCAGTTTAAAATAAATGAAAGTAAACATTTTTTCTTAGCTTTTAAACTGCCAGTTTTCCCCTCAAGCAAATCTGTGTATATCAGGGTGTGGCCAGCTCTGTGTGCTGAACTATCATGGAGCTTGGAAGCAACCTGCCAGATGACATCATTAGCTCTGCCCCACTGACTATGCAGAGGTAACAGCTCTGCTATAACATGCTTGTAGCTAAACCAAAGGTCCCAACCGGTGTCACTGCTTGAGACATCATAACCCAGCCCCTCTTTACTGAACATGCTTTTTCTGAAGCAGAGTCCAGCACACAAGCAGAGCTGGCCACACACTGATGACACATGTAGGAGGAGATATTCAGTTCTGCATGAAGTGATAATAGACAGTTTAAAAGTTAAGTTTCATCATATAGGGTCAAATCTTGGTTCGTTGTACCTCATTACCTTGGTTCCTTTCTACACCTCATTAGCTGGAACAGAATTTCGTTAGCCTTTCATCACAAACAGAGCATAGAAATCTCAGCATCCAGGAAAAGAACACAGTTCTACCACATGCCTTAATCAGAAGATCTCCTTATTGAACAGTGAAAAGCCTATTTATAGTAAAAATACAATAGTAACTAAATGCATTAACAAAAATTAATCAAGCAGTGTTACAATTGAACACTATTACTTGGTAACATAATTAAGACCACTAGATCAGTAATTAACCTAATTACCCTGTTGCATAATATGTGACCGGTTAGTAAGCTGGTTGTTTGCATCTTTGAATTGAGTTCCCAACAGCTATTTTAATTTCCTGTGAATTTAGTCATAAGAAAATATTTTTTGGTGGGGTTCCATGGTAAATATTTTGAACTCCTGAGTTTCCATGAATACTTTTGAAGCCAAACGTTTCCATGACCAAGTAAGCATTTGAATTTTCTTTTACCTTAACCTGTATCTAATTATTCTATAAATTAGCAATACCCTGGCCTTTAGGTCATAGCAAAACACTTTTGAATTTGAAAAATGAAAGCAAACAAACAAAACCAAAACAAAACAGTAAACAAAAGGTTTTGATATCAGCGACTTTATTTCTGAGTCTTTTTTACCTCTCTGAATGTTTTCTATCTGATCTTGGTGCAATATGGAGATTTATCTTGCTGAAATATACTTTTTAATGATTTCCAAGGGAGAATTCATAAGAAAAGAAAATAATCTTTAATATTAATAAATAATATATTCCTAATTAAATATTTCTTAGGACTGAAAAGAGGAGGATACTACTGTTTGAAGAATCTATTTCTTATGTCATGAAATGATCAAACAAGGAGACTGATCGTCTTCTTAAAAAGCCTCAAATGTGGGAGCAATCCTTTCAGCTACACGGCACGCTCACAAATCAAAGACTGCAGGACTTTATAGCTCTTGATAGAGGCTGCATAAATTGTAATAGCAAACAGAATATATTTGTATGCAGTGCTGGGAAAGAATGTACTAAGAGAACAAAATAAAAATCATGTTTGCAGGTACTGTACAGGCCATTGATAAAGCTTACGGTTTGGAAAAAATATGAGAAATAAAAAAATATATATAGATAGACTAGGCAATTGCCCGTCACAAATGACAGGAGTAAAATTGTAAGCCAGGCAATGCTGTTTGCTACACAATGCAAGGCTATGGCCTCTTTGAGCTCCTTCAACACCCATTGCGAGTCCCGCGCTGAGCATCATTGCCAGCCTCTCCCCTTGTGTACTTTATAGGCCTGAACACCTCTGGCTCTCATTGCGAGCCTCTCCCCACCGTGTAGTTTAGGGGTCTTGCGATGAGTGTTACTGCCTTGGTTTAAGTGTTAGTGCCTTGGTGTAAGTGTTTCTGCCTTGGGTTAATTGTTATTGTCTTGGGTTAAGTGCTACTGCTTTGGGTTAAATGTTACTGTCTTTGATTAAGTGTTACTGGCTTGGGTTAAGTGTTACTGCTTAGGGTTAAATGTTACTGACTTGTGTTAAGTGTTACTGGCTCTTTTTTACTGTCTTCGGCCTCGTTTTCATCCTGTTTACATCCTGCCATTTTTTTTCTCGCTTAGGCGATTTTAAATCGTGAGAAAACGGCAAATATGTTTCAAATGAACTTGCAACCTCACTCACAGGCTCCCTGGCTCTCCACCTGTGGTGTGTGTGAATTTGAGGCATATTGTGTTTTTTTGGTGTTCTTTCCAGTTGCGTGGTTCGGGCGGTTTACATGCTTCGGTCCTAAGTCCTACGGGACTGGTGATTCCAGTTGCGTGATTCAGACATTTTACGTGCTTCGGTCCTAAGTACTGCATTATTATACTAATGTGTGACTCAGGTTAAATGTTGGGGAGGAGATCTAACTACATAATAACACTGGGTGTAAGTTATGCTTGTTTCTTTACACTTTTTATAAAAAAGATTGAGTCACTAATTCAGCACGCACAATGGTGAATATCTCAGCAATGATTGCATCTACAATACATAACTAGTTTTTCATCCGCTTTATGAAGAAATTGAAACAATACTTTGGTTTGGAGTGAGTCCGGTAAATTTAATTTTACCTTATTTTGTCACTCATCTGACACATTTTTTTACAATTTTTTCATTGTTTTTTAGATGTACAATTTTAGCTTTTAAAGCCTTAAGATTACTCGAATTATCTTGGTGTTATTAGTACATTGTTTTGTGTTCATTCCTAACTATCTTGGCTTGAACCTGGATGATTCTCCTAATTGCAACTCAGATTAGCTATCATTTGCTAGATATGATCTTTTCTTTGGTTCTTGGTCTTGATCATTCTTGGCTCCTAACGCTATCTTGATTCTGGCTGTGGTCTGTAACTGCATATGCTGCAGTGGGCAGACCAATACATGGACTCTCTATTGCTTGATTACTGTTGTTGTGCCCATGAATGACTAAGTAACTTCATGAATTAAAAGACGCATCCATCTATTCCTTGTTAATTCCATGGAGCTGACATATCAGTGTCCTTGTTGGTCATCATGTACATGTGTGGTGTACATGTGGTGGCATGTTGGTGTATGTCATATTCTCCTGACATGGAGGCTGGGTCCTACTGGGCTACCAGGCCTGAAGCTCCAGCAGTGGGCATCTGGCTCAGAAGGTCCTTGGCGACCCTCTCCCAATCATTATAGCTCATAGTCATGTTCTTGTCCTCCTTGGCTATCATCCTCCTCACCTTGGTTCTGATGTCATCAAAATGGTACTTGACTGACCTCACATCCCTGGGCACTGTGTCCACTGCTGTAACCTCAGCCGCTATCTCCTTCCATGCCTGAGCCTTAGCCTCTTGCCCTCCCGATTGTGGACGGCGATCCTTACCTCCCTGACCTGTCCCTGAGACCCACCAACCCCCCCCCCCCCGGATCAGGCCCCTCCCCCTCTGTCCCTCTTCTAAGTGTGCCTGTTGCTAGGGTCACCCTGCCACCACCCACCTCTTCTACAATCCCATGCTCCTCCTGCTCCTCCTCTTGCTGTAAATGTGTGTAATCAAGGATTAAGTGTAAAATTGTAAATCACATATATAGTTGTGAGCATTGCGGGTATTTGCTAATGCTTGCGGGCAATGCTCTATAGGCGCTCATCCCTACGACAATGTATGCCTTAGGCAGCGAGCGCCAAAGCCGTTCACTGCGCTGGTGGAGATGAGCGCTATAGGCACTCATCCCTACAACCCGCGGGGCTACAGATCAACAGAAATCTCAATTGCACAATTCACAATGCAAGACCCGTAGCACTTTGAAAAAATTCAGTGTAAAAATGACGGTACCGTAACACTTTGCAAAAAGGAAAGCAGCACTTAGAACAAAAAAAATACAAGGTAAAAAAAATACGTTAACGACCAAACCGCGCACATACATAAACAACAAAAACACAAATAATAGAAAAAAAAACATCACACACAGCACAGGGGGGCAGCCAGGATGTCTGGAAGTGAAGTTGCATGACGAAAAACCCCCGAAAACCACAGAAAAACACGACCAGGCACATAGAGTTTTACCAGGGAATGTACGAGGTACAAATAACACTATTAGGAAGTACGGAAAATGATCCAGACCTGCGTAACACATAGGCAATAACCGCCATTTCACAACACTAACTTGCAACTAATAACATTACCATTCTAAAATGGCGATTTACACAACTAAACAAACGGTTTGCCCTTGCGCACGCAGTCTATTTACACTGCACACTTGCCACATTACTGACACTTACACCTCAGGTCAGCAACAGTCCAAATGTACATTGTATGCTGCAGGAAAATCAAAACAGATTGTTAGCTCTTCAGGATATTGATTGCTGGATATATTAATACAAATAGTTAAAGTCAATTAATTTACAATTTAATTAATTAATTAATTATTATAAAAAAATATATATAGATAAAAAAAACAGCAGGGGAAGGCTCGCAATGAGTGACAAAGGCGCTCAACGCGGGACTTGCAATGAGCGCCAAAGGTGCTCAGACAACCAAAAGTACACGAGGGGAGAGGCTCGCAATGAGCACCGAAGGTACTCAGAAGACCAAAAGACTTACATTGTGAGGCAAACAGCATTACCTGCCTTACAATTTTAGTAGTAGTAATAATATAAATGAAAAAAAACGCAAATTACTGCTCAAAAAATACCCCTACTCTCTCTCTATCTAGAACCATCCTCCAACTCCGGGACCTGCGTGCTACTTCATCAGAAAATACAACACAGTTAACGCATGGGCGGGTGGAACGCAAATTTATAATCTCCCTTTGTCAATCATCTGTGGCTAGACCGCTTTCCATTGGCTGAGAGGCTTGTGTCACACTACGTTATACCGAGATTGGATCGTAACGGGTGATCTCATCTCGGCCAGCCCCTTAACAGCGTGCATGGAAAGTATTTACGGGCCTGCATCTATGGCCCACTGGTAGAATGTAATAGTTTTTTTAACTCTGCAGAATTTCAAGCCTGCATGTTTTGCGGGTGTAGCGTTGCCGCAACAGGCTTGGAATTTAATATTGCCCTTGGACAAGTTCATTTTTAGATGGTGGGATACCGTCACAGATGAGCATTTTTTCTTAAACTACAGATGTCCATTAATTGATATAATGATAATAACTGACTTACTAGTAACATAAGGTAAAATAAACATTACTTTCTGAAGAGGTATTTTTTTCCAGCTACAAGCCAGAAGCTGAAGAGATTTTTGCATTGATCCTGCAACAAAAGCAAAGCACTTGTAACCCTAGCAAGTAATTTTAATGGAAAAATAAAGTTTCCTCATAGATCAGATGCAAATCTTTGCACACCTCCAAGGTCTCTACCTCAAGAGCAAGAATAACTGAAGAATGTGCTATTAATTAAATCATGCAGCTAATTAGATGGTATGTGTGAGCAAGAATGATGTTCTCAGAAATACAAAATAGGTTGAGACACTAAGAAAAGAAAACCTGGAGAATGGATTGTGGAGTATTCCTAGAAGCCGGCTATTGTAAAACAGCATAATTGTCTGATGGGCAAAATATATTTACACTTAATATAGCAGTTGGCTTAAGTGGAATTAGTCCTTCAGATAAATCATACAATGTATCTAAAGGTCAAATTCCATGAAAGTTGCAATCAATTGCTATTATGTGTTAGCTATCGAGAGAATGGTAGATTATGGAGATAGAGGGAGAGAGTGAAAGTTAGAGACTGTGTGATAGAGTTAAACAGAAAGTCAGATATAAACGGAGAAATAAGTAGATAACGGACTAGCATATCTGAATAACATTAAAATGGCAAGTAAATGGGGTTAAGCTTATACTTTTAAGCTTAACCCCATGTCTCACCACTTTGTGGTAAACTGCTGATGACGTTAATACATTTGGAGGTGCATGAAACACACCTTTAAGTCTCCATGCAGGGAAGCACCCCTGTCCTGATTTAGTTATCTTGTACATCCAGTCAGATAACAATGAAACCTATTACATTGTCTAAATTATTATATGTTGAAGGGATACATATTAAGGAGTTGTGAAAGGTGAATATTTATAAAGTAATTTTGCTGGATTTGGGGATTAGGACAACATAATTATTAAATACATTTAAGTGATACACTAACAATGAAGCAAATATCTCATTACAATGTAACTATTTATTTATCACTTTACATGAATTACGACTAGAACATCTTTTTCAAAGTATAAGCACAGCTTGTATTATTTATGCAAAGTAGTTCGGAAAAGTCCCAATGCACTTCATTATTGTTCAATTTCATTCTTTGAATCAAAAGATACTTAAAAACCAAGAGTATTTACCATTAAAAGCTACTGTAAGAATTCCTTTAGGGAACATTCAACATCTTTTCTTCATTTTAAAGCAAAGCTATACTAACACATTTACATGATGCTATTTTGAAGAAATACAATTGGTAATTGGTAAAATGGGTTTATAAATTAAAGAGAAGGAAATATATATGTTTTTTTAATAAAAACAAGAACAAAAAAGTTGCTTCCAGATATAAAAATATATATATAAAAGATCGTGAGCAAAACAGTCTACAAAAATTATTGGAACAAAGTATTCTGTTAAATATCACTTTAATACAAAGATAAAAATAAATTACAACATATATCACACTGAGTTTAAAAGTAAATATAAAAAATGACTGATGTTCTATTCTAAACAATATCTCCAGCTTGTTGAAGTGCTGGAAATTAACATGCAACCTGTTATATATAAAGAAGAAAAGAGCTAAGCAGGGGGAAAATCTCCCAAACTAATATAACAGTTGGAATGGTAATTAAATGCCTTATCCAACCAGAAATGGTATTAATATTAATTCAATATTATTATTATTATTATTATTATTATTATTATTATTAGATTGTATTTGTAGAACACAAGCAGACGTGCTAGGAGTACAATAAAAGCAGACGTGCTAGGAGTACAATAAAAACATGCATTTAAGTATGACCAAAAAGTACTTCTTCCGGTAAGTATTAGTGCAATTCTTGCAATCTAAAAAAAATCTTGCAAAATTCCACCAATTGAGAGACTTGCACCGTGTCAAGTGTACATTCACAATGTCTAAAACTATTCCTCATAACATAGCTTTGCAAAAGATGAAAGCATTATATGGCATGTTCAACAACATAATAATTTAAAATACCAAAATCAATATGCAAAAACTATTAAAAATATATAGTTTACAGGAATTTAAGATAACAAAAATCAAAATAATTGCATGAACTTATGAAACTTAGTGAGAAAACAGCTGTTGACAGGGATATAGCTATGCTTTAATTATTATTTTGCAAATCTGTTTTTAACAATCTAAGAGATAATTCATGGATGATCTTAAAATGTAAACTAATTTAGTACAAGCACTGCTCTATTTGAATAACGATCCTTACTACTGTTAAACACTCTACTGGAGTGTGAGTATTAGGTGCTAAAAAGGATAAAGAATATTAGAGCTATTATTCAATATATATATATATATATATATATATATATATATATATATATATTTGCTTATGAAACCTGATTTATTCAACTAATATATTTTAAATAGCATTATTTAAATGCCACTTCAATTACTTATATCTATAAGAAAATATGTGCTATACATAAGTATATTACAAATATAATCTGATTCAAGGGGTCAGTACCCACACAAGTGATAGGAAAAAAAGCAATTATACAAATAAGACTTCACTAAGAAAAAGTTAATTGCAAAGGTATCACATATATAGTTCTCACCAATACGAGATGTTGCTAACGATTAGGGCTTGCTTAGCTAGCCAGCCGCAACTGAGGCCCTCGCAAAGGTGCTTCTTGCGCTGGTGGAGATGAGCGCCGTAAGCGTTCATCCCTACGACCCCGTACGACTTTGACAGGGAACACCGAAGGCGCTCACTGTGCTGGTGGAGATGAGTGCCATAGGCGCTCATCCCTACGACCCGTACGAATTTACCATCTCATCTACGACCCGCGGGACTACACATCAACACAAGACACAATTCACACTGCGAGACCAGTAGCACTTTGAAAAAATTGCATCAAAAATAATACGTCCCGTAACACTTAGAAAACGAAACCGCGACTTACACAAAAAAAAAAGATGTGCCGCAAAAAATGCGAACTTAACAGTCGAACCAAGCAAAAAACACGAAAAACACACAAAATACAAACCAAAAAAAAAAAAAAAAACGTCACCCACAGCAAGGGGGGACACCCAGGACTTCTGGAAGTGAGGTTACTGTACAAGTAAATTTTAGTCCAATTTCCAGAGTTTAGCCACTCGAAAATCCCCTAAGCGAGAGAAAAAATGGCTGCGAAAAAAACGAAAACGAGGCTACACAACCCCTAAACACGCAAAACACTGCCACACACATACGACTTTAACACATACAAGGTCAAAAATACACTATTACGAAGGACGCAAAATGATCCAAAGCCGCCTAACACATACACACTCGCCACCATTTTACAACACTAAGTTGCACACACTACCATTCACTTTACAAAATGCGGAACTACACAGCTACACAAACGGTTTCCCCTCGCGCATGCAGCCTATTTATTCACACGACAACAATACTTCCTCACAATGACTGCCAAAAGACCATCAGCGCAGACCTTCCAATCATAGCCAAATGGGCTCTGACAACCAAATATACACCAAGCCAGAGGCTCTCAATGAGCGCCGAATGTACTCACACAACCAAAACACTTACTTTGTGTGAACAGCATTCTCTGACTTACAATTCTATTGCAGTAATTTGGCGGTCAAGTCGCTAGTTTATATTACAATAGATGACATCATACTATAAAGTGCTGGAGTGTTGCTATGGTTTTTGAAAAGGAGACTTTGAATGCAAACTCTACTTTTCAAAATCCTTTCAGTTTAAGGAAGCTTCATCTCCATGATGAGAATGTAACAGCTAAAATTGTCAGTTCTTTCAAAAGTTCTAATGGAAAGACAGGTAAGTTCACAAGAATACACTTTTGGGAAAATGTAAAAGGAAGAGTTAGCTCATCAAACAAAATGGAACTGAGCTAGAATAACCACAGGGATGGTGATAAATGTTGCTGCCTTTCTTAATGCTTAAACAAAAAACAAAGTTAGAGGTGCTCAATCAGAGAACTAACTAACTTTAATAGGTTAGTTCTATGGACGTGATAACTCACTCTGAGAGCAACCTCTTTTAGCTCTCTTGTGCCCTTCACAGGGAGAAATATCCTTTAGCATATCAGTCTAGTCCCACTCACTAGAGTGACCTAGCCCTGAAATACCAGGAGAAACAGCAAACTCCAGATGTACATTTCGACCTTCATGGGGCCTCGTTAATGCTTTCTCAATGCTTGCCTGAGAAACAGAACAGAATGATTCTTCCTTTCATAGAAATGTGTGTCTATTTTACGTTAAGAATACCCTTATAAAATAGGAATGAGGTATTAAATGAAACACCATATTATATTTCCAACAGTCTAAAAGCATGTTGCCTGTTTTCAGGAGTAGTTCTTCAAAACACTTTTATTTTAAATATAGAATTAGAGTCAGAGGCATAGGAACTGGAACTGGCACACACACAAAAATGGAATTAAATTTAATCATGCTATGGAGCAGTATGACTTTCCCAGTAAAAGTTTGAACCCAGGAAAGCCTTTGACACCCTTCTTTTTAACATCCTTGGAGGATGCAAGGGGTAGCCAAGCAGCAGCAAAAATAGTATTTGCATAAAGGCACACATAACATTGTAATTACAAATGGCTAGTATACTTTATCTGTCATTCACTTTTGTACCACAACACCTGACTTTTATATGTATCTATTTATTAACTCTTTCATTTGATTCTCTTTGTTCTTTATTATGTTTTTTCTAGTATTCTCTTTTTCCCATCCCACTTTCTACCTACCCTCTCAGTCTTGTTTTTTTTAATTTATTTAATTTATAAATTTTGTTACATTACACAAAAAAAGAAAACAAGAAAAAACAAAAACAACATATATTACAAATATACCAGTTCTGACACACAGGTCAGCAAAAGTATATAAAACATAAAAAAAACAATACAACACAAACATCACATAAAAAAATCATATACCTCCAGCATGAGGAAAGCACTCTGGAGGGAGAAGAGGGGAGGTACATCTTGCTGAGCTCAAACCTTCGCTTGTGAATAATTTTTTTTTCCCATAGGGCCCATTTAGCTCCTATCTTAGGGCCTATCTTAATATTACTTAAACCACATTCTAAAAGGTGAACATATTCCAATCTTTCTAGAAGTTCCATCCAAGATGGGCATACTTTATTTTTCCATCTAGAAGCTCCAAGTTTTTTTGATTCCATAAGGAAAAGCAAAGCCATACTTTTAACTGAGTTGAAAAATCATCTGGGAAAAGATGTAAGATGAACAATTCTGGTGCCGGAGTTATTACCTTTTCGCAAACCTTTGATAAGTGTTTAAAACTCTCCAACCAGAAATTCTGTATTAGCGGACAACTCTACCACATATGAAAATGCGAACCATTCTGCCCACAACCTCTCCAACAGTTCTTTTGTTCCTCTGAGTTATTTAACTGTCCCAATTTAATTGGAGTTATGTACCATCTGTTGATAATTTTAAACTGAATTTCCCTATATGTTAAATTTTTTATAAATCTAGCCATTAGAGAGAAGGATGAGTGCCATTTTTCGATAGGCCAAGAATTACCTACCGTATATACTCGAGTATAAGCCGAGTTTTTCAGCCCTTTTTTTAAGGCAAAAAAGGGCCCCCTCGGCTTATACTCGAGTCACTCTCCCCCCGTGTCTCTCTAACCCCCCCGTGTCTCTCTAACCCCCCCGTGTTTTTCTAAACCCCCCCCGTGTTTCTCTAACCCCCCTGTGTCTCTCCAACCCCCCGTGTGTCTCTAACACCCCGTGTGTCTCTAACCCCCTGTGTGTCTCTCTACCCCCCGTGTCTCTCTACCCCCCGTGTCTCTTTCCCTCCCCACTCCTCAACCCAAACCCCCCTCATCCCCCCTCCTCCTCCCAAACCCCCCTTAATACCTCCCCCTCTCCCCTCACTTACCTGCTTGTGCTCCGGCCTCCGCTCCTTGACCCGGCGCCGGCGCACATGTGACGTCACATGTGCGCCGCATCATTAGCATATACCGGGTACGAGGTTGAGGATGAGGAGGGAGGTTGAGAAGGGAGGTTGAGGTTGAGGAGGGAGGTTGAGGATGAGGAAGGAGGTTGAGGATGGGGGGTTGAGGATGGGGGGTTGAGGATGGGGGTTGAGGATGGGGAGTTGAGGAGGGAGAATGAGGAGGGAGGTTGAGGAGGGGGTTGAGGATGAGGAGGAAGGTTGAGGAGGGAGTTGAGGATGAGTAGGGAGGTTGAGGATGAGTAGGGAGGTTGAGGATGAGTAGGGAGGTTGAGGAGGGAGGTTGAAGAGGAGGAGGGAGGTTGAGGATGAGGAGGGAGGTTGAGGATGAGGAGGGAGGTTAAGTATGAGGAGGGAGGTTGAGGATGAGGAGGGAGGTTGAGGATGAGGAGTGAGGTTAAGGATGAGGAGGGAGGTTGAGGAGGGTGATAAGGGAGGGGGGGAGAGACACAGGGAAGCGAGAGGGGAGAAGAGACACGGAGAGAGAGGGGGACACAGAGGGCACAAGAGGGACACAGGGGGCAGCACATTTCCCACCCTCGGCTTATACTCGAGTCACTCATTTTACCCAGTATTTTGTGGTAAAATGGGTGCCTCGGCTTATACTCGGGTCAGCTTATACTCGAGTATATACGGTATATAATTTTCCCATAACCTCCAATTAAAGGGTTTCTCAAGTTGGTATTGTTTCTTAATTTTTTTTTGCATTTAGACACAAGGTGCTTTTTATCTTTAGAAGAGATTAAAATTTCAAAATCCGTCAGCCTCCTTGTCTCCTCCATATAGAAAGGGGATGAAACCAATAGTTTCCGTAATTTAATATATTTTAGCCAATTATCTAAGGAGATTGAATACCTATTAATAAGTTCTTGGAACTCCATACATTTTTTATCCTCATATATATCTTGCAGACAAAGGGCTCCTTTTCTCACTAATATCCTAAGTAGGCTAGAATCAAATAATTTGGCCAATGAGGCCAAAGGTGTAATCGGGCTGGTTAGGGGCATTAGAGAGAAACAAGCATTAAAATTACACCACCACCTATGATTTTTTAATGTAAGACTTCCTCGTACTTTACCATCCTTAAACTCCCCCTCTGTGGAAAACAGTAAAAGGTTTAGATCCCCCAATTCTAAGTTGAAGTTCTCAATTTGAGACCAATTAGATAGGTCAGGTGACTGAGTCCATAGTACTAGTTGGGACATTTGTATGGCTTGTTGGTAGTTTTTAATCAACGGGTATCCGACTCCTCCCTTTTCAAAATCACATATCATATAGACTTTCTTTATCCTAATTCTTTTATAATTATGTATGTATTTATTGATAAAGATTTGGAATTTATTAATAATGTATGCTGGTATCCACTGCGGAAAACTGCGTATCAAATAAGTCATTTTTGGGAGAATGCCCATTTTTACCGCCTCTAAGCATCCAGACCAAGACCTAATATTATTTCCCCAATCTTGTAGAGTTTTTTTATCTTTGAATAAAGTTGTTTAAAGTTTTGCACAATAACTTGTTTTAAATTGACATAAAGATCAATACCCAAATGCTGAATCTTATTCTGCCATTTATATTGGTATTTACCCTTCAAATCCTCTATTTCAGCCAAGGATAGATTAATAGGCAGTGCTTTGGATTTCATGATATTAATTTTGTAATTAGATATTGCACTAAATTCTTCAATGATTTTGTGAAGGAAATCCAAAGAACTACATAGATTCTCCACTGGTATTACCATATCGTCTGCAAAGAGAGATGTTTTATGTATACTTGAGCCTATCTTAATACCCTTGATATTTTCTGAGCTTCTAATCGATTGAACCAATGGTTCAATTAATAAAGTGAATAAAACTGGGGAGAGCGGGCATCCTTGCTGAGTTCCATTTTAAATAGCAAATTTCTCTGAAAGAAAACCTAAGCTCCAGACAGAGGCGGATGGAGACCAACACAATGCACCAATGGCTTTAAAGCCAAAATCAGCCAGACCGAACTTTTCCAGCGTTAATTCCATGTATCTCCACTCGACTCTGTCAAAAGCTTTCTCTGCATCCAATGAGACAAACACTGCCGGAGTGCCCTTTTTATTAAGGAATTCAATCAAATTCAATAATCTTCTAATATTTGAGGTTCCCTGTCTCTTAACTATAAAACCCGTTTGGTCTGTTTCAATTAGAGAGTTAATTATTTTATTCAACCTCAAAGCTAATATCTTTGAATAGATTTTTATATCCTTATACAGTAAAGATATAGGTCTAAAGTTTTTACATTCTAATATTTTACAATCTATCTTTGGGATGTTTACTATAACAGCTTCTAACATTTCACTAGGAGCTCTACCTTCCTTTTTTATCTCATTGAACATATTCGCCAGTTCCCTCACTATTTCTTTATGAAACATTTTATAGTATTGATTATAAAAACCATAAGGGCCAGGTAAAGAGTCAGTAAACAAATTGCCAATAACCCTGTCGACTTTTTCTTCAGTAATTTCCCTATTTAGCAAATCTAAATCTTCCTTTGATACTTTAGGAAGATTAATGTTTGCAAAAAAATGTCAGATTTTTTTCTCCTGAGTAACTCTTTCTTCATTATTCGCTTCCAAATGGTATAATACGGAATAATAATCTTTAAAGATTTGTACTATATTCTCTGGATTTGAGATTGTTTTATCCCCAAGATTAATTTAATCCAGACGTTTATTTATACCACTTGGCTTAATCCTATATGCTAAATCGTTACCTGCTCTGTTCCCCCAAAAATAGAATCTCTGCAAAGATTTAAATCTTGCGTCATCCACTTTTTTTGTTCAATTTTTTTAATTGAGCACTGTAGCGCCTTAATTTCCTCCAGAGTGTTTTTATCAAGGTTTTGTTTATGTTTTCTATCCAATTTAGCCAGATCTATATACATCTCCCTCAACGTTCTCCCTCTATCTTTTAGCAAAAAAGATGTTGCTTTTATCAAAATCCCTCTGATATAAGCCTTATGAGCCAAGCACAGGGTTACACTGGAGTTAACTGAATATCTATTCTCTTCAAAGAATTGATTGATTTCTTTTTTTCAGCTTTTAAGATGTAGGGATCTAGTCTCCATGGGCAATGTTCTTGCTTCTAACATCTCCTTTCCAGCTGATCGATACCATACCATGGTCTGATCCTAAGATCGGTTTAATATCTGCTGAGTCTAGATATTCAAAGCTCAAATTATTAGAGAAAACATAATCAAGCCTGGCATAAGAAGCAAATCTATGTGAATAATGTGTATAGTCCCTTTCTCCCGGGTGAAAAGTCCTCCATGTGTCAAAAAGATTATACTTGCTAATTAGTTCATAAAATTGTTTAGCTTTACGGGTAAGGGCAGGATCTATACTAGAGCCCTTAGGGAGTTTCTTGGCTTCTACTGGGTTCAGACACATATTAAAATCCCCACAAACAGTGATTAAACTGGATAAATATTTTCTCAACTTCATTAGCATCCTTCTTAAGAAAGTCACTTGTTCTTTATTCTAAACATCTTAAAAAAGGCGTGTCTTTTCCCTGGTACATTCAGGCCCTGGGCATTTTGACTAATCAGTTTGAGCCTATCCATCTTCTAACCAATGTCCAGATTCCCTGTATAGTTGCTCTCCTCTAAACTCTCCCCGCTTCTCCACATGCTGGTTACAATCAATAAAAACCTTTACACAAAACATATTCATATACAAAAACACAAAAAGCAGAAAACACACAAAATCACCCTCCTTGCCTGGCCTGTCCAACTTCAAAAAGTTAGACTGCATGCCAGCTATAAGGGTGCGAACCCTCTTTTCTTCTCCCCCTTTCTTAAAAAAAAAAAAGGACAATACTTATTAAAACATATTAAGCTTTATCCTTAATATATAGAAGTGCATTTCATGATTCAATAATTATTATAGCTAAAATAATTCTACAATAAATTAGGAATATGGTGTGGATTAAAGATCTTTCCTCTCACTAAAGTACCTTAAAGTCCAGCCATATTATTAAAAATATATAAGAAAAGTGCACTGTGTAACAAAATACGTTTCTTAATTCCAATGAGAATATTCCATTGGATCTTTTCCTCCCCTTATCCTCTTCTCTCTCCCTTGTATCCCAGTCCTTTTTTAACTAAATCAATCCTCCCTATGAGAGACCCAAGCCTTTTATAAATTTTCCCCCTTCCAAAGGTGTAGTAATGGGATTTTTTTTTCCATCTTTAAGGATTATTAATTTTGTTGGAAAACCCCATCTATATCTGAGATTCTTTGCTCTTAGCTCTTTTGTAATTTCTATGAACTCTTTTCTTTTAGCCAAGGTTTCCCTGGACAGATCTGCGAATATCTTTATACTGTCATAAGGAGGATTGAAGACTTTTAGCTCATAGGATTTTCTCAACAATGCTTCCTTGTAAGCAAAGTGATGAAGTTTAGCTATTACATCCCTTGTTAATTCTCTCCCCATGTTCGGAATAACCGAAACTCTATGAATTCTATAAATCATATATTCTTTTTGAAGTTGAAAGGGAACCAGGTAAGAGAAAAATGAGGTTACATACTCAGGCAAGTCTTTATAGCCATTTTTGTCTGAAATACCCCTTACTCTTATGTTACACCTTCTCGAGTTATACTCTAAGATGTTTAATTTAAGTTTAGCTAAAGTGGACTCTTCCTTCAATTTTTTTATTTCCAGTATTGTTTTTTGTTGCTTTTCTACAAGAGTTGTTAATTTATTTCCATAATTTCATTTTTTTCCATAAGCTCAATAATAGCAGCCGTATTCTTTGCTTTTTCTGTCATGAGGTCTGAAATTAAAGTAATTCTAAACTCGGCTAAGAGATTTTTCATGATTTTAGCTGTTAGGGGGTCTTCCTCAGTTGAGTCAGAGGCTATGGTATTATCTGCACTAGGAGCTTCTCTGAATTCTGATGAAGACACTGATGTTTCCAAAGGATTATCTATATTTTCTTCCATAAGGCCTATTTTCGCAGGGCCTAATTTCAGAAGAAAAAAAATCCCTTTTTAAATTACCATTTCTCTTTTTCTTCCCTTTTCAAGGAAGTACCTGTTTTTTTCATTTTGTTAATACAGTTTTAGACCTTTTCAAAGCTCTATATTTATTGGTTAAGACAACTTTTATAATAAATCTAGTCACAGTGCACGTTAATCTAAGATACTAATACACCCCTATATATTTGAGTTTAGGATTAAGGCCTATATCTATTGTATTACACAGTAACCCCAAAGATAACAAAAATGCAACAAGAAAGGATTTTTTTTTTGAGGATTCAATACTCCAACCCTTGTCAAATCGTCCTTTCAGAGGATGTTACAAGATATTTCTTTAATATCTCTTGTCTTGTAAGAAAGAGTTTCAGCTTTAAGCATGAGGTAAAGAGGGTCCTGTGCAAAGATACGTATATGTTAAGATCCAGACAATTGCTAGATAGAACTTGATGAGATCTCCTACCAGACTCTACTTGTGTAGTTATAGGAGAGCTTAATGTGGAGCTATATAGAGTTGTCTTTTATTTGATTATAATAGCAGTCCACTCTTCTGCTTTTTGTTCTTCACTTATTCCTCTTCCTTCCCCTTCTTTTCCCACAACACCCATATACTCTAACACTCACTATTAATTTGGTAAAGTATCATGGAGTGAATGACATTGGAGGGAAGTGAGGAGGAGGAAGCTTGTATGATGCAATGTTATGATACTGAGGAGGGAAGATGTTTGTATTATGCAGTGATATGATAGTAAGGGATAGGAAGCCTGTGTTATGCAGTGATATGATAGTGAGGAGGGGAAGCCTGTTATGCAGTGATATGATAGTGATGTGGGTGGAAGCCTGTGTTATGCAGTGATATGATAGTGGAATAAAACATTAGCAAAACATGTCAGTAGATTCCAAGCCATCTATGACTACAGCACAAATACATTTCTGTTTTCCTCTGAATCAGAGTTTTTCTCTTATTCCCTACTCTCTCCTCACTCTAGCCTCTCTCCTCCTTTCTCACTCCTTCAACTCCTTTTCCCGCTCTCTTCACCATTCTCTCTCCCTTTCTTTTCCCTTTCCCTTCTTTCCCACTCCATTCTCATCTCCTTTCTCTCTTCTCCCTTCCCTTATCTCTTCCTTGTCTCCTTCTGTTTCATACATTGTATTTCGCTCTCCCCCTTCTCTCTGTATCTCCCTTGTCAACCCAAATGTCTGGCTTATTAAACCCTAAGGTGGTCTTATATATTTATACCAGGCATGCTTCGCTTCCTCAACTGTGTTTGCCTCTACCATTTCCACTTTAAGGTTATTCCCGTTATCTTTACTCTTTCTGTAAAGTACTAATTGCTTTTCTCTTTCTTCCTCCATTTCAACCTTTTTATATCTACTCTCAATATCTCTCTCTCTCTCTCTCTCTCCCGTATGTTACTCCTTCTCTCTGTAGTTTCTCAAGATATTATCCTTGCCTTTCTGTTATACTAGTTTTCTAAAAAAAAGATTCTGCAGAAAAGCGCAAAATAGTTAAAAACAGCAAAATTATATGGTGAATTAAGTTTGGGTTATTTTAACACACACATGAAAGATTGTACTTATGAACCGCAGAAGATGTCCACAATCCCTGACAGTACACACAAAAATCTTGTTAAGATAATCAGATCTTAAAGCTACAAGGTATGAGATTAATCAAAGGTTATCTACTCAATAGTAAAAAAGTTGATTATCTAACATAATTGATGTGTAGAACCTATTTTTTAATTAAAGCTCACGAAAGTGTAAATAATCTGCCATAATACATACATTAAAAAGTTTTACATAAGTTTTATGATAAATGATATTTTTTTTTAGTATTAAGCAGATAACTAGTTTTTATGGTTTGTAAGTACAATATTTATGTATGTATTAAAATAACTACTCCAAATTATTTTTCATCAAGCTGCTTCAGGATAGCAGCTCATCATTCATCCATATTTGGACTATTACCATTAGAATTAAGGGAGAATTCACTTGATATTCTAACACATTGTGTTTATATTGTTTGGTGCACCACTATGGTATGTTTTCTCTATACTTGTTGGTTGGCCTGCCCTCTCTTCCTTGCACCCCACTGAATTGTACCACTCAGGGCCACAGTTGTTTTGTCTCTTTAAACTGTGCCCCCCCCCCCCCCCCAGACTTATTGGGATCCTGCAGTCGGGGGAAAAAAGTATTTGATCCCGTGATGATTTTAAACATGTGTCCACTGACAAAGAAGTGATCAGTCTATAAGTTTAATGGTAGGTGTATTTTAACAGTGAGAGACAGAATAACAAATATAAAGCAAGAAAAACACATTTCAAAAAAGTTATAAATTGATTTGCAGGTCAATGAGGGAAATAAGTATTTGACCCCTTCGACTTAGTACTTGGTGGCAAAACCCATGTTGGCAATCACAGAGGTTCAGACGTTTCGCACATATTTCAGAAAGGATTTTGAAGATCACTCCTCTTTGCAGATCCTGTCCAAGTCATTATGGTTTCAAGGCTGATGTTTGGCAACTCGAACCTTAAGCTCTCTCCACAGATTTTCTATGGGATTAAAGTCTGGAGACTGGCTAGGCCACGTCAGGACCTTAATGTCATTCTTCTTGAGCCACTCCTTGGCTGTTTGTTTTGGGTCATTGTCATGTTGGAATACCCATCCATGACCCATTTGTAATGCCCTGGCTGAGGGAAGGAGGTTCTCACCAAATATTTGACGGTACATGGCCCCGTCCATCATCCCTTTGATGTGGTGCAGTTGTCCTGTCCCCTTAGCAGAAAAACACCCACAAAGCATAATGTTTCCACCTCCATTTTGACGGTGGGGATGGTGTTCTTGGGGTCATAGGTAGCATTCAGTTGAGTTGATGCCAAAGAGCTTGATTTTGGTCTCATCTGACCACAACACTTTCACCCAGTTCTTCTCTGAATCATTCAGATGTTCATTGTCACACTTCAGACGGGCCTGTACATGTGCTTTCTTGAGCAGGGGGGACCTTTCAAGTTTTGCAGGATTTCAGTACTTCACAGCTTAGTGTGTTACCAATTGTTTTCTTGGTGACTATGGTCCCAGCTGCCTTAAGATCATTAACAAGATCCTCCTGAGTAGTTCTGGGCTGATTCCTCACCGTTCTCATGATCATTGAAACTTCACGAGGTGAGACCTTGCATGGAGCAACAGACCGAGGGAGACTGACAGTTATTTTGTGTTTCTTCCATTTGCGAATAATCGCACCAACTGTTGTCACCTTCTCACCAAGCTGTTTGGCGATGGTCTTGTTGCCCATTCCAGCCTTGTGTAGGTCTACAATCTTGTCCCGGACATCCTGGGACAGCTCTTTGGTCTTGGCCATGGTGGAGAGTTTGGAATCTGATTGATTGATTGCTTAAGAGAGTGCTCCCAATCTCAGCTAGTTACCTGTATAAAAGACACCTGGGAGACAGAAATCTTGCTGATTGATAGGGGATCAAATATGTATTTCCCTCACTGACCTGCAAATCAATTTATAACTTCTTTCACATGCGTTTTTCTTTTTTTTTTTTGGTATGCTGTCTCTCACTGTTAAAATACACCTACCATTAAAATTATAGACTGATCATTTCTTTGTCAGTGGACACATGTTCAAAATCAGCAGGGGATCAAATACTCCCCCCCCCCCCCCCCACACTGTATGCCCATGATTACAGTGGTGCTTTAATTAATATATTATGATTCACACTTTAATCTAGTGGTGTTGCTGTGTTCAGTAATGGAAGACAACCATAAATACATGTCCTATTGGGTTCACCCTCAACAGGATGGCACTAAATCATACATGCCCAGACTTCCTCTTGTTTCATTGATCCCTGAGGCATGGCTCCTTGTATCTAAGAAGAAATAGAATTTGATTCTGACAGCTATGGTATGGTCAAACAAGATGGATGGGTCAAGCAGTTTTAACCTGTTGCCAAATTGTTTCTCTTTAGTTTTGTGGCCCAAGAAAGAATTAAGCCATCAATCATGTTCCTTGTGACATCAGTGACTGTGCAGTCAGTTGGTAAATATCATGTCAAGGTGACCTGGGTTTAATCATGTGTACAGGAGCATCGTGTGTTACAGCTAAAGGCCAAGTCAAGCTTTCTCACATACTATTACTATCTAACATTCAGTGAAACTAAAGCTTCTTTGAGTTTAAGATTTGATTTGCAAGAACAATAAAATAAGTATAACAGGAACATAAGCAGGCATCAGCTTCTAAGCCTTCAGTTGCTTGTGTCAACCGCCTATAATATCCTATACCCATGAGAGGGGCTCTCTTCAGAGGCTGTGCTAAAAGATCAAACAGAAGGGGTTGCAATGTGCTAAGATGCATCAAAACATGCATTGTAGCCATTCACAATATTTAGTAAACTATGTTTGTTAGTAAGCATGAATCCATTTGCAAACTACAGTTATCGATTATGATCTGGGCCTTTTATATGCACGTTATGGTGTTTTGTACTGAAAAGACTAGCCATGATCACCATCACATTCTTCACTGAATATTTTTTCAGCTTTCTGCCCACAGTGATGAAACTATTCAATATTGGTGGCTTAGCATCCTGGCTGCCAAGTTCATATTATATATATGTGGCACATCTCATCCAAGCAAGCTGAGTGTTCAACATCAGCCCCAGCAAATCAGAAGAGGCCATCGTTGGTATTGTTTGGAAAGTGGGAGAGAAGACATTGGGTCACAAAACATCAACACCAGCTGGAGTTCCCAGCATTTTCCATTTCTGCAGAGACTGGAAGGGATTGTAAGAAACAGTCCTGCTGATCAGCAGCTTTAATATTGTAGGGGGAGTGAGAACCTGCAGTCTCACATCCGAGATATTTTAGTACTACCGACTGCCGCTTTATAGACCCTCCAGAGAGAGCAAGTACAATAAAGGGAGATAGAAGAATTCTGGAATATAATACATCTATGAATATTTTACATGGGTCACTACTTTGTCATGGTGAGTGGGATTGTGCACTTCAAAAAAAGGTGTGATCTATTCCATGTCCCTTAAGAGGGGCAGGTCATAGCAGAGAGATCAGGCAAATTACAGTCCAATGGAAAATTTTGTGACATTGTGCAGAAAACAGAAACAAAGAATATCTCCAAAAGAAAGAAAACATATAATGCAAACTGGCATGACGAAGCTGGGAAAGTTGTCCAAGAAAGAAAGAAAGTAAAAGGTTGTGAAGATAAGATAAGATTTGTCCAACTGAATGCAGCATTCCAAAGGATTGAAGAAGAGACAAGGAGGCATTCTATAATGAACAATGTAAAGAGATAGAAGAAGGTAATAGAATTGGAAAGCCAAAAAATCTTTTCAAGAAAATTGGGCATCTTAAAGGAACATTTCATGCCAAAGTGGGTGTGATAAAAGACAAAAATAGGATAAAAAAGGGGTTGCAGAAATACAATAAATGATCTTAACAGCATTGATAACCTCATCATTGATAACCTCAACCTCAACTTAACACCATTGATGACCATAGCAATTGGTGTTCCTACAAAACCTCTTGACTTGGCACAATTCACACTTTAAAGATGAATACTCTCTCTAAACTGTTATACCTCTCCAGAACAATCCCGACAGAGATTAAAACAAAATGTACTGAACCTTCAAGGAGCAATCTCCCGCTTTATTTAGAATCACAAAAAAACAAGGCTAAATGTAGCCTCTATAATAGCCCCTAAAAACAAAGGCTACACCGGATCTGTTAAGGTATTACAAAGCTTTGAGACTGGCACAATTAACTAAGTGGTTTATTAAAGAAACCCCTCCTAAATAGGTGGAAATTGAAAGCCATATTCTTAAGGAACATATTTTGTTTAGTTAGCCAGGTGCTTTGGCTAAGCTTGCATTACAAAATTAACCTAAATTGACTCCACCATAGTGTATCACACTCCCTCGTTTTGTGGAAACATTAAACAAAAGGCTACAGCTTTAGTAGAGAAAGGGTCCTGGCTTACTCCTCTCTGGTTACCCCACAAAAATACCTTGGTAAATAAAAAATCTCAGTTATCTTGGTAGATTCGCAAAAACATAACTAATGCTGCAGATACACTAGTAGAAGTCCAACACTGGTCTCCTACAAACTTTAGCAAGAAACATCAACCACCTGTCAACGAGTGGTTTAACCTGGCTTTGATTAACTCCAATCTAGCTCATATCTTAAGAGATAATAAGCCAGCTAGTAAAACCCATTTTGCATATACAATTCAAATAGTACAAAAAATATTTCCACCCTTTATAATTAATTAATTATGACCAGGTCACTCCCAATAAACTTCCTTACAAGAATTCTTGGGAAGTCGGACTTAGTAATAACTTAAACAACTCGCAATGGAGCAACATTTACAGAAACACAGCAAATTCCTCCCTGAATATCATGAGAGAGAATCACATATATAGTTGTCAGCAGCCAGGCTTGCCAAAATTCGTTGGTAAAAAGCTGTTGGAGATGAGCTCCATAGGCGCTCATCCCTACGACCCCCTAGCACTTAGGCAGGGAGCGCCAAAGGCGCTCCCTGCGCTGGTGGGCGCTCATCCCTACGACCCTTCACCATTTTACCATCATATCTACGACCCGCAGGAGTACACATCAACAGAAAACTCAAATACATAATTCACACTGCGAGACCCGTAGCACTTTGAAAAAATTGCATGAAAAAAATACAGCCCGTAACACTTACAAAAGAGAGGCCATACGACCTCTAAATACGCAAAACTCCGCCATACACATACGACTTTTACACAGGACCATACAAGGTATAAAATACACTATTATGAAGGACGCAAAATCATCCAGACCCACCTAACCCATACACAATCGCCGCCATTTTACACCACTAACTTCCACATACTCATACTAACATTCACATTAAAAAAAGCGGAACTACACAACTGCACAAACGGTTTCCCCTGGTGCATGCAGCCTATTTACACTACACACTGCACACATTGCTGACACTTACACCTCAGGTCACCAACAATGAAAATCTACATTGTATGCTGCAGGAACATCAAAACAGATTGTTAGCTCTTCAGCACATTGGTTGCTGCATATATTCATTACAAATAGGTAAAGTATATTAATTTATGATTTAATTAATTAATTAATTATCATTACAAAATACATATAAAGAAAACTTTAAAAAACACCACACCACACAATCGCAATAAACGCCAAAGGCGTTCACTGCACGCCTCACAAGGAGCACCAAGGGTGCTCACAGGAGCAAAACTACACCAGGGGAGACACTCACAATGAGCGCCAAAAGGCCATCAGCATGGGTCTTGCAATCAGCACCAAACCAGCTCGAAGAACCAAAAAAAACAACAACCCAGAGGTTTGCAATCAGCGCCAAAGATACTTACACAACAAAAACACTTACTTTGTGTGCCAAACAGCATTCCTTGACTTACTATTCTATTGCCGTAATTTTTTGACGGGCAATTCGCTAGTGCCTATATAACTATTATAATGGTATCTCACCCCAGCCAGATTACAACTCTCAAACTCATCCTTGTACGCCAATTGCTTCAGGGGTTGTAGTACCAGAGGCACTGAGACATATGCTGTGGGATTGCCAAAAATAACTCCTATTTGGATTGAAACTTGTCATTTTAGAAAAGTTGTTGGGAGTCCAGGTTTTTCAAAAGCTGGAGGAAGCACCCTATTTCGGGTCTCTCAAATTATACTCAATTTATGTCAAACAAAATTTTTTTTGCCTCCAGAATCCTCATTGTAAAAAAAATGGAAGGCAACTGCCCCTGCTGAGAAGTCTTGAGGAAAATTAAATATTTATAAAACAAAAAACTAGCCCCATTAAATTACCTCTACGTGTAAAAACATAGCTCGTATGGTAGCTCGCAAGACTTACGGCTATTAAATTAAACTCTTAAAACAATCCGTCGATGACTTGGATAGGAGCGAGAAAACGCTACAGGACATGAGGATTTGTCTTGCAAGCTCGCAAATCCTTTGATCTGTCAAGCCCATAAACGCTACTTTCCAATTGCACTATTAAATTGCATCAAAATCACTGGTGTTCAAATTTGCAACTGGCAAATGGAGACAAGAAGCCAACGAGTGCTAGAGAGGACCTGCAAGGGGGGTAAAGTCCAATCTGTAGCACTGTAATTGCACATATACACACACTACTGTACTTTCATTGAAAGATAAAGTGGTGTAAGGTCTTAGAATTAATAGCACAACATTCTCAAGCTCGCAAATGTTTATTTTACATGTTATATCGATCCCCACAATCAATGTGTTAATACATATACTGGAACTCTCATGCAATAGAATATCATATTTACGGCTTTATCAGTATTGCATTACATCTGGAATGTGGTTCGGATCGTAACCCGTAATTGAACTCCATAAGACTTTGAAAATCCCACCTCCATTTTTCAGTGACATAATTCTGACAATCTCTGTTTCCATTGGCTCCATCTCAACTCGTAACTACGTGTTTGACTAATTGATCCCATTCACGGCCGCACAACCAACTAGCGAAAAATTGTTTATGAGTTTGCCTCTAAAGCCCGTAGCTCGCAGCATGTTCTAATTTAAAAGCACCGTAAATCTGCAACTTTTCAAGCTTTCAGCCGTTGCGGGTCTCATGTTGCACATACAAGCTTTGAATTTAATGTGGCTGTAAGGGAAGGAAAATGAAGGCCTAACCTACATAATTCAATTGCTTCTATATTGTGTCAATCTTGCAATGGGTATTTGGACTTGGCGCAACCTTCTTTTCTTTCAATAAAAACGATTTACACTAAAAGTAAATAGATAAATAAGTATATTATATTCCTATTGAAATTCAGAAAACATCCATGTTCTTTTAAAGAGGATTAGTGATTTAGTACATATGTTAATTAAGCAGGATTGTGCTTAGAGATAGGGGACTGTTCATGTTTAGTAATTGTTGGTACCCTTTCCCTTACATATATATTGTACTTGAATGTATGGATAGATAGATAGATAGATAGATAGATATGCTACATGTAATTTTCGTTCCATGGGTTGAGAACAGCTGTTGGCCTATACTTGTCATAAATAATTGTAGAGGTATGTTTATATTTGATTTTAACTTGTTCATAAGATTCAGGGTTATCATTATTACTTTCTAAAAAATAATTTATTTAGGTAGAAACACAAAATGAGAAGAATAGTAGATTTTTGTCTTTATTGCACAGTACATTATATATTTTAAACATAACAAAACAAATAAACATACAGCTAGAAACCCATTCTTATGGCGTAAAAAAAGCAGTCTAGAGTTCTCAGATGTACAGATGTGTTAAAATGTGTTCAGGCTCTGAGGTACAAAAAATCTCCAAATGCCAGGTTAAAGAACCACTGTAGTTTTGTAAAAACATAACATGCTTGTGAAGTATGTAACTAAATATCAACAGGTATTCAAGACAGGAGCATTAAAGCAGTTCTGAGAAAATCTGAGAAAATATTTAAATGACTCTCATTATGTCATTGGTAGATCATCTTAAACTTCTAGTCTGTCTGTGGTTAAGGGGTGATTATTCCATGGAGCCTCGTTCTGTCTTTTGATCTTATTGTCAAGAGGCTATTTGAAGAAGCTACTGAAGTTAAAACAGAATCTTAACTGTGTCCTACTCCTCCCTAATTTCTAATACTTTTCACAAACAAAAACAAAAAAAGTTCATAATCACTAAAAGAAAGCCGAATACAATAGTTAAAAATTAAAGACTGTAATAATTTATTTTAGACTGTGTGAAAACATTTTGCCCAATAATAAGTCAAGTTCTTCAAAAGAGCAAACTATAAATCTAACACTGAAGTAGCCCTTGAAGCCTCACAATGTGATTATTCCAATTTGTTATATACCACATGATTCCTATTTTAATAAAAGCTGCAAGGGTGAAATAATAACAAAGTTCCTCCTTTTATTAAAATAAGAATCATGGGATGTTTAACAAATATACATGTAAGACATGTATAGGTGTGGCTTGGCCTGTGTAAAGGTATATCTGTGTGCATTTGTATGGTGTTCTGTTTGAATCAGTTCTGTAAATCAGTGCAGAGTTTTCTTTCCTGTGCTCTGTAATCAGGGACCTGGTGACAGTGGGTGTGGTTTGGCCTGTGTAAAGTTTTATCTGTGTGCATTTTGTCGTGTTCTGTTTGAATTAGTTCGGTGAGGCAGGGCAGTGTTTTCTGTCCTGTGCTCATTTATCATTGTACAGGTGAGTAGGCGGGGTCTATTTTAACAAGGGAAGAGCGAGCTTAGGAGCTTGGATTAATTTCTAGTGTAAGTCTAGTTAGTGTGTAGGAGATTGAATTCCCTCCTTTTATTCAAAGGAAAGGGGTATTATAAGAAAAAAATAGAAAACAAACATACATATTTATTTCTGTTTTGTTTGGGTTAAGGTGTAGAAAAGCAATCTTTATACAAATACATTGATTTGTTTTCTTACTGTATTTTTGTAACTGATAATCATGAGTCAGTCCAGTGGCAACCTCACTCAGTGTACATCCTGCCACATGTATGCACTACTGGAACAGATGATCCAGGGTCCATACCTCTGTGAGAGGTGTGAGCATTTGCCTCTCTGGAAGCTCATATTGGAGAACTGGAGAGGAGAATTGCAGCACTTGGTTATATTGCTGCACTGGAAAGTGGGTTGGTGCTCACTGAGCACAGTTTAGCTGGGTCTAGCATGGAGGGAGGGGCTGGGACTAGTGAGGATGTCCAGGGAGGAAGCTGGGTTACAGTTAGAAGGAGAATCAGGGGGAACCAGAGGAGGCAGGCCAGTTCTGAGTTGGCAAACACCAACAGATTTGCCAGATTGAGTGAAACTGTTGGGGATGTTCATTAAGGAATGGCAATGCCAGATAGAGCTGTTCCCTCTAACAGCCGGGAGAACAGTTCTACTGTAAGAGTGGGAGGGCAGCATAGGCAGAGAAACAGACAGTTTTGATTGTAGGGGACTCTATTATTAGGAAGGTAGAAAGGGTGATTTGTCACACAGATCCAAGCAATCGGACAGTGTGCTGTCTCCCGGGTGCTCGGGTTCGGCATGTTGTGGATCGTGTGGATAAATTATTGGGAGGGGCTGGTAATGAACCCGCAGTCTTGATACATATTGGTACCAATGACAAAGTAAGTGGAAGATGGAGTGCCCTAATGAATGATTTTAAAGAACTAGCTTAAAGCAAGGACCTTCAAGGAAGTATTTTCTGAGATACTACCAGTGCCACGTGCTACACAGGGGGGCAGAAGGAGCTTAGGGAGGTTAATGCGTGGCTAAAAAAGTGGTGCAGTACAGAGGGGTTTGGGTTTTTAGAGCACTGGGCTGACTTCTCACTTGTGTACAATCTCTTTAGCAGGGATGGATGGCACCTTAATGATGAGGGAGCTTTTGTGCTAGGGGATAGGATCGTAGAACGGCTGGGGGAGTTATTAAACTTGTAGGTGGTGGGGACGGACTATATAGAAGTATTGGGGTAAAAAGGGTAGAGAGGGAAAGGGATGAATTAGTTATCCATGGGGGAGGCGAAGGGAGGGAGGGTTACAAAAGACAGTAGGCAGGTATTAATAGGGGCCTGAAATAATGTGGTAAGCACTTCACAATGGCAGAGCCATAGCAACATAAAGTGTATGCTTGCTAATGCAAGAAGTTTGCGTGGGAAAATGGGCGAGCTAGAATTATTAGCAGTACAAGAAAAATGGGGCTTCATAGGCATTACTGAAACATGGTGGGATAAATCTCATGACTGGACTGTTAATCTGGATGGTTATAACCTATTTAGAAAAAATAGGGGAAATGGTAAAAGAGGAGGAGGGATCTGTCTGTAAATTAAGCCTGAATTTAAGCCTATAGTCAGAGAAGATATTTATGCTGGAACTAACGGCAACATTGAATCTTTGTGGGTTGAGCTAAATAGTGGAGGAGCTAATTCTAAACGCATATTGGTGGGAGTATGCTATAAATCCCCAAATATAATTGAAAGTGAGGAAATACAATTATTGTTACAGATTGGAAATGCAGCTAAGCACGGGCAAGTTCTAATAATGGGAGATTTTAATTACCCTGAAATAAACTGGATAAACGAGACCAGCAGCTCAGCTAAAGGGAGCAGGTTCTTGAGTATACTCAGGGATCATTATCTGGCCCAGGTTATACAAGAGCCTACTAGAAATGGAGCCATCTTGGATTTAGTCATCTTAAGTATTATTGATATAATATCAAATGTTAAAATAAGGGAATCCTTGGGGAACAGTGATCACATCACAGTCTCATTTGAGATTGAATACAAAAAACAGAGTTGTAAGGGGCCATCTAAAACTCTGCATTTTAAAATGGCTAACTTTAATGGGCTAAGGGCAGCAATACAACATATAGACTGGGACAAAGAACTTACAGGAAAACATACTGAAAATAAATGGACAACATTCAAATCCTTTCTACATAAGCATACTCATCGGCATGTACCATGTGGGAATAAAATGAATAGGTGTAAATCACATCCCAGGTGGCTTAACAATGACTTAAAGATCATGATAAGGAAAAATAAACATGCATTTAAATTATACAAGAAGGAGGGAACAGAGGAAGCTTTATGTTACTATAAGGAAATCAGCAAGGCTTGCAAAAGGGCTATTAGACTGACTAAAATAGAAAATGAGAAGTCAGTTGCAAAGGAAAGTAAGACTAACCCTAAAATATTTTTTAAATATATTAATGGGAAGAAGGTGAGGAAGGAAGCTATAGGAACATTACAATGTGACACAGGCCGTCTGATAATTAGAGACCAGGAAAAGGCAGATGAGCTAAATAGGTTCTTTTCGTCTGTATATACAAGGGATGTACCAGTGGTTGGGACACCGCAACAAATTGGGGCTACACTACCATCACTAAATAATTGGTTAACGCAGGAAGAAATCCAAAAGAGATTGGAGAAAATAAATGTAAATAAAGCCCCAGGTCCTGATGGATTACATCCAAGGGTACTGAGGGAGCTGAGTTCTGTAATAGCCAAACCATTATATCTAATCTTTCAAGACTCACTCACCACAGGGTCTCTACCAGATGACTGGAGAAAAGCAGAGCAAATCCGGGGAATTATAGACCAGTGAGCCTCACATCTGTAGTTGGGAAGCTTTTAGAAGGGTTAATAAGGGACAGAATACAATAATTTGTCTATTTGAACAAGATCATAGGTAGCAGTCAACACGGATTTATGAAGGATAGGTCCTGTCAGACCAATCTAATTAGTTTCTATGAGGAGGTTAGTAGGAACTTGGATCAGGGCAACTCAGTGGATGTAGTCTTTTTGGATTTTGCAAAGGCTTTTGATACAGTGCCTCATGAGAGATTTTTGAGCAAACTAAGGTATACAGGAATTGCAGTAAATATCTGCTCATGGATCGAGAGCTGGCTAAAAGACAGGAAGCAAAGGGTTGTTGTAAATGGAACATACTCAGATTGGACTAATCTTGTAAGTGGGGTTCCTCAGGGTTCAGTATTAGGTTCTCTCCTTTTTAACATATTTATTAATGACGTAGAAGTAGGACTCGAAAGTAGTGTCTCCATTTTTGCTGTTGACACTAAGTTGTGCAAGTTAATTAAATCAGATAATGATGTACTTTCCCTACAAAGGGATTTGCATAAATTAGAGAAATGGGTGGCTAAATGGCAGATGAGATTTAATACAAATAAATGTCAGGTTATGCATTTGGAAAGGAAAAATAGCCAATGGAGGTATCAGGTATTGAAAGAGATTTGGGAGTACTGGTGGACAACCACCTAGGTAGCAGTGCTCAATGCCAAGCAGCAGCGGCAAAGGCAAGTAAAATATTAGCATGTATTAAGAAGGGTATAGATGCAAGGGAAGCAAATATAATTCTGCCACTATAAAAATCTCTAGTATGATCTCATTTGGAATATGGAGTACAATTTTGGGCACCACTTCATAAAAAGGACATTTTAGAGCTGGAAAAAGTACAGAGAAGGGCAACTAAACTAATAAGGGGAATGGCGGGGCTAAGTTATGAAGAAAGACTAACCAAATTAAACTTATTTTCGCTAGAAAAAGGCATCTACGAGGGGATATGATTACCTTATTTAAATACATCCAGGGTCAATATAAGGCTTTGTCAGTTTTCAACTGACAAGAGGACATCCCTTGAGGTTAGAGGAAAACAGATTTCACCTTAAACAAAGAAAAGGTTTCTTCACAGATCGGGTGGTTAAACTGTGGCATTCTCTACCAAAGGAGGTGGTGACACCGAATTTGATAGATAACTTCAAAAAGGGGTTAGATATATTTTTGAATAAAGAGGGCATTCAAGGTTATCCTAGATAACTAGCCAAGGAATATTAGAAATTTGATCGCCAGTGTCTAGGGTCAGGAAGGAATTTTGCTTTTTTTTTTCTTATGAGACAATTGGCAAAGTTTCAATGTTTTTTTCCTCTGGATTAATTAACAATTAATAACAAATAGTCCACATATTAAAAAAACCAAGAGAGATCTAAAAAGGTTGAACTTGATGGACTAACAGTCTTTATTCAACCTCAAATACTATACTATGCTATACATGATTATCTGGCATCCTCCTTTCCAGGACATTGCAGGTTTAACTGATTAGCTGGACCAGCATTGGTTTGGCAAATTGGGTTAATCTGGCAAAGCCATCCAATCCCTTCACTATCCATCTTCCATCTCTGTGAGCCACCCAAGGGCATGATGAGAGGTGTGAGTCTGTGTAATGAGTGATCCACAGTCAGGGTAAAGGTTTCTGCAGCGAGGAGGAGACTGACGAATTAAAGGAGTTCCCGGATTATTCTATGCCAGATAATCAGTGTCTGTCCTGTACTGCACCATTTAGTAGTAAACATAAGGATAGCTCTTTAGCTCTTTTGCAAATCCAGTAGAGATTAGCTAAATAGCATTTACATGTTCACACCTGCAAATTAAAAACAATTGTCCTTACACCATGCAGAGAGCAAGCACAATTGCAATTACTTCTGCTGCAAAATACATTTAAGGGGGCTACTAGAATAGACTGCAATCTATCACAGCTCTTCACATTGATTATTAATGATTCTACCCCTATTTGTCTATAAGTGAGCAAGTTCAGACTAGTGGGAACACGTCTTAAGTATGTTATGTTATGAGTATGTTCAGTCCCTAAGTATTCAAACATGTAGAATCATATGTTAAATGGTGATGTTGTTTGGAAAAGTTTTGAAGCTTCTAAGATGACGTTAAAACCAAACTTTTGTACAAAGCAAACTTACTGTAGTCCTGTAGTTTATCCAGATGGTATTTTTTACTGAAGAAGCCGATAATCAGTATAATGCGTAGAGACATTGCCACAGTGATTGATTGTACAGTTGGACCTTAGACCTGCAGCTATCAGCTTCCAACTGGCAGGACTAAAGAATTGCTTAAGGACTGCAGAAACTTTGTTTAACACAAAAGTTTTTTGTCATCTTAGTACTTTCAAGACAGTTAAAATAAATGTTGAAAAAGAGCTTTCACTGAAAAATGTATGAACTATCGAGGACTATCCTCTCCTCTGTTGTAGCACTGCATTCACAGCCTAAACTAGGCAATATGTGGAATATGTACCGAATATGCCCTTTTGGGCCATTTAGAGCTATATAACTCTTATATATTTATTTTCTTATATATTATATTTTTACTTGGAACTTGCCCGTCAAAAATGACGGGAATGAAATTGTAAGGCTGGCAATGCTGTTTGCCACACAATGTGAGGCTTTTGCTCTTCTAAACAGCTTTGGCGCTCATCGCGAGCCCTGCCTTTGGCGCTCATCACGTGGCCTCTCCCCCTGTATAATACAACTTTCCTGCTTTGCAATGATCACCTTTGGTGCTCATTGCAAGCCTCTCCCGCTCTTGGTGCTCATTGAGAGCCCTGCGATGAGTGTATGGGCCGCTCATTGCAGGGTTCGTTAACTTACAAGTTTTGTGCGTTTACGTACAAGTTTTTTCCTGTGTGTTTCTCCTTTATGTGTCTGCTGAATGTTTGCGTGTTACACACTGAATGCCGTTTGTTTTATTTTCCAAGTCCTGCGTGCCTGGCTTTGCTCAGCCTCAGTTTCATCCTGTTTCTGATTTTTTAAGTTTTTCGTCCGCCATTTTGTTTAGCCGATTTTCAAATGGCTAAAAGCAGCAAATATGGTGCAAAATTGCTTGCAACCTCACTCCCAGGCTCCCTGGCTCTCCTCCTGTGCTATGTGTGAGTGTGATTTTTTTATTATTATTATTTGCTTGTTTTTCGTGGTTTTGGAGTTGCACGCTACGTGCTTCAACTGCTTGCCTCGCTTTGCAAGGCTCGCAGTCCAATGAGTCTTGGTATTTTTGTTATCTGAGAGGTGCAGAAAATCCCTTATTGGGCTGTCACTAGATAGTTAAATACTAATATATCACAGTTGTATCTTTTTTTTTTTCTTGGAGGCAGTTCAGTTGATTGAGAATTATGGACATGTACTTTACACATGTAAAAGAGCATGTTTTAGACATCAGAGAAGTGCAGTAGATTTCTGATGCAAATTTCATTATGTAGCATTTTGAAAACAAATATTAAAAGAATCAGATTCTTTGATATTAATAGACACTCGGTTTCTTCTCACTGCACGACTTGGAACACACAAAAAGCCTTCACAAGAGGTTTGATTATTAAACTGAAATCTCAATTAATCAGGCAGAGAGGAGCTCCTTTAAAAAAATTATATATAGATTTAAATAAGCTGGAGTCCCAATTTATTCTAGATCCACAACCGCAAATAATGGCAGAGATTAAAATAATACGGAATAGTATAAACAAGATCAACCAGCTAAGGTCAGACAGAGAAATCTGGCGCTTTCAACAGATTTACCACCATCAGAATAATAAGAATAGTAAACTATTAGCCACACAAGCAAAAAGAAAAAAAGAAAAGAAAAGAATATCTGTGATTAGAGAATAAGGAAGATATATTTCTTCCCCGCACGAAATTGGCCAAGACTTCTCCAATTATTATCAAGAACTATATAATTTGGAAAAAGCCGCCCTTGTCTGTAAACCATTAGTTGAGTAAATACAAGGATTTTTGGATGAGATCCAACTTCCCAAATGAACTCCAGATGACCAATTAGAACTTAACAAACCAATTACAAAACAGGAAGTTCTCCAAGTAATTAAACAACTGAAACCCTACACCACACCAGGGCCAGATGGATACACCAATCTTTTTTATAAAACATTCTCGCAAATATTAAGTCCCCAGCTCACAGAAGTATTTAATGAAATCAAAACCACCGGAATTATGCCAAATGAGATGACAAAAGTAGCACTGATAATGATCCCGAAGACAAATTTGGACGTACAATCTTGCGCGAATTATAGACCGATTTCACTCTTAAATGCTGATACAAAACTATACGCGAAGATTCTAGCCGTTAGAATTAAAAAATTTATAGGGAAATTAATTGCAATAGATCAAATGGGATTCGTGACTGGTAGACAAGGAACAGAGAACATCAGAAAATTAATGAATTTGGGCGAAATTGCAAGAATTAAGGGAGCTCCCACCCTATTCTTATCCTTATACGCGGAAAAAGCGTTTGACAGAGTAGGGTGGGAGTATATGAGACTAGCGCTGTCTAAATTTGGCTTCGGGGAATTTGGGGCCAAGGCAATAGGGGCCCTGTATAGATCCCCTACAGCAGAAGTTACGGGCAGGGGCTACAGAGCAGGCCCTTTTGAAATTACAAATGGTACCAGACAGGGCTGTCCCCTCTCCCCCACCTTATTCGCGCTAATGATGGAACCACTAGCAGAAGCGATTAGATCATCCCCACAAATTCATGGGATCAAGATGGGGGAGAGGGAACATAAAATCAGTCTATATGCAGACGATGTTGTTTTGTCATTGACCCACCTGGAAGAATCTCTTTTCCATCTTACAAACTTAATAGATAAATATAGCAAAGTGTCATACTATAAGCTGAATTACGGGAAATCAGAAACTCTCCTTTTTAATGTCCCAATGAGTGTGCTTTCCCGATTGAAGTCTAAATATGTGTTTGACTGGAATTCAAAGTCATATAAACACCTAGGAATTATTTTTTTGGGAAATTTACAGAAAATGATGGATAGAAATTATAAAGATCTATATTTTAAATTTCAAAACATCATAAATAATTGGCGAAAAGATAGATTTTCCTTTTCTGGGAAAATAGCGATAGTTAAAATGATGCTACTTCCCAGATTGAATTATATCTTAATGTGCATCCCCTTTAAGATCCCCAAAGGTTGGCTAAAGAAACTACAACGTGCAATTGATGTATTTATACACCAGTCTAGATACATAAGATTAAAAAAAAACACAATGGGAAGAAATTTTTTAAAGGGAGGAATTTCATACCCTCTATTGCAACCATATCAAGAAGCTAATTGCGTAGTACATGCTTTGAAATGGCTGGAAATAGATTACAAATTACCATGGATAGAAATAGAAAAAGCTTTAAACCCAAATTACCACTTATCAGCTATGGTGTTTGGGGAAAAACCTTCTTATAAGGATTTAGCTGCAGAATCTTCGGTAATGAAAGAAATTTTAAAAGATTGGAGACAGATCAACAGGAAATACAGATTAATTCCTAGGGTAAGTCTCATTACCCCAGTGAAATCACTTGTACATTTAAATATGAGCGGCACTATGAAGGATTGGAAGAGTAAAGGATTATTATCCTTAGGGGACACGGTGATCAACGGGCATATTGCCACTTTTGACCAAATTAAGAAAAAGTTTAAAATCACAGGAGAAGGATGGCTAGCATATGAAGCCTATAGAACCACTTGTGGCATAACTAATGTACATATACAAAGCACCAACGAATTAAATCTTATGGAAAAAAATTCTCCTTAAATCAGAGAAAAAACATCTGATATCCAAATGTTTTAATATCATAAGATCTAATGGAGAACAGTCTAAAACCAAGGGTATGAAACAGTGGGAATTGACTTTAAAGATAGAAATAAAGGAAACAGACTGGGACACAGCGTTTAAATTAACAGACAGATTTATTAAACAAACAGCATATAGAGAAACATTTTTTAAAGTAATTAATAACTGGTACATTACTCCTATCAAAACAGCACAAATCTCTCACTCTCTAACAGATAAAATGTGCTGGAGAGAATGCGGTAGTGCTGCCCATCTACTACATATTTTATGGGACTGTCCCAAACTAAAACCCTTTTGGGAAAGTTGTTATGAACTATTGGGCAAGATGGTGGGACTCAACTCCCTTTTAGGGGAGAATGTAGTGTGTTACATATTATTCCGGATGAGGTGGGCACGGAGGGAAAGGCAGTGTCCATCATGATTTTTTCAACAGCAAAGAACCTAATAATTAGGAAATGGAAGGATAAATCCCCTCCCCTCTTTGCTGACCTCGTCCGGAAAATAAAATACACCTGAGAATTAGAAGCAAACTATGCACAAAAAGGTATAATTAAGGTGGATCCATTAAAATGGAAAGTGTGGGATTTAAAACAAGTAAAAATCCAAATCTTCCAGGGTCGAATGAGTTGTGAAAGGGAATGAATGATTTTTTTTTTTGTCTTTTTATTTGTATTAATAATGTGTTGACGATGTAACAGATTTGACAAAAAGGCATTATAATACATCTTTGTTTTTGTACTGACCTCTTTTGAAAAAAAAAAAAAAAAAAAAAAAAAAGAAAACAAATATTAAAAGAGGGAGAGGGAATATCTCTCCCTCCTCTAGCCTAACCTATTAAGGCAAAAAAGTGAGGACAATGCCTTGGCAAATGACCATAAATCAGTTATCTGTGCTTGCTATAACCGTTTTGCATTCAGTTGAAGACAAATCATTTGAATGAACTCCCTTTTTATAATAGCTTCCTTACGCATGGAGGAAGTACAAATAATTCCATTAGCAGTAACCTAAATATTGATTTTATTTTTAACTGTAGGTCATTTTCCATTTTCACTCGTCATTCTTGAGGTATATATGAATCTCTCTGTTTGCTGATTTCTATGCTAGTTTGCTCGTTTTTTTCAGTGTTGAGAAATATGATTTACCCATTTATTCCTTTGCTATGCTATACCTAGATATCTTCCCCTACACTAACCAAGCACACAACTCCACAGAGTAATAGTTGAAATGCAACAGGACCAATATGGTATCTTTCATACAGCTACTGTGCTCATACATTAGCGGTTCATACACATATCTAGTAATAAAATAATCATTTATCAAAAATTATAGATATATTTTAAAACTTTAGTCTTTTAGATGTCAGTTCTCTCCAAGTGCCATCAGGTGTCCAGGGGTAAGAGAGGATCTGTCTGGGAGGTTGTCATAGTTTTTTTTCTGACAGGTCTAGGTTTGCCTGCTATGTTCATAGCAGGGAAGGAAGCATATAAAGACTAATATCAGGACAACCTCCTGGGCTGATGCATTATCATCCTCTGGACACATGGGATGTAGTGGAGTGATGCAGAGGCAGCAATGCTGAAGATCTTGAGACATAAATCCATTTGCACTTACAGGCACTTGATGCACATTGGCTCTTAAAGACATAGGCACTCATTCAATTGCGATTTGGCCAATTCAATAGTGCTCTAAATAAGCACATAACATATTTTTTTTAAATACGTTTTTAGTTAGTGAAAACCTTACTTTTGGATAGATCTTTACTAACTAAAAACTTCTTTAAAAAAATATGTTATGTGCTTATTTAGACCCCTATTCAATTGGCCAAATTGCAATTGAATGAGGGCCATAGGCTGCAGATTGGCACTTACAGGGAGAGGCTGCACATTTGCTCTTATAGGCAAAGGTTGCAGATGGGCACTGATAGGCACAGACAGGCTGCATTCGCTCTCTTAAAGAAACAGGCAGCAGATTGTGGCCTTTGGAGGCCAAGTGGGGCCATGGGAGGCCAAGTGGGGTCCATGGGTAACAGATTGGGGGCCCTGGTGAGCCAAGTGGGGCCGCGGGAGGCCCTGCTTCATGCTCCTGGCTCCTCTCCTCCTGCCCTCCCCTTGCTACACCACTGCATGGAGGCTTATGTTCCTTGTCTCTGTTGCTGCAATAGCTGCATGCTGCACTGCCAGTCTTCTTCTAATCCTGCCTGTCTATTTGCTGACTACTACAGCTCTGTGTATGGTTTCTTTTGTCAGAAACAGGAATTCAATTTTCATGTATGTGGGCTGTGTGAAGCTATAAAAATAAAAGCGTTGTTCATGAGCTTGATGCTTATCCTATTGTTTTAAAAAGTAAAAATGTTTACTCCAGCAACTGTGAACTGTATTTTTCTGTATTTTCTAAATACTTTTCCGCATTTATATAATTCAATAAGCTATTTGTTTTATGTGCTTTTTTATGTTTTTTTTATATATAAAAGTATCAGACACTTAGAACCCATCTTGTTTCCATTCCAGCTTTAGAATATCTTTTCTAACAAACGTTTTCAGTTACAAAACAAATGAAACCATATTGTGTGGCCACTAGAGTGGCACTTTAATGCACATCACCATAAGCAGTAGATGGTGTGGTGCATCCTTCTAAATATATAGTGATCCATAAGATATACAGTGTTGAAAATCTGGACACTCTATACCTGGAGATACTGATATATTAACCAAATTAATTGGTATCTAAGCCTATATGTAACAGAAATGTACTATAAGCTTGCAGTCCCCAAGGTTTTTTTATTTCTTTTGTTTTCTATGATGCCATTTTTTTAAAGCTTGACCACGCACGCTTTCCTTTAAAAAATAATGATGCTTATGTGTTTTGTAAGAAAACACAGTACTGTTTCCTGAACAATTCAAGATAAGAAAAACTTGTTTTGTTGGAAAGAAATTGAAAATGTCGCAGTTCTCAAGTCTTTGTGATATATTAATAATAGAGTTGCTCTTTTACTCTTTTGGCCTCAAAACATTTCTTTTGAAGTTGAGTCAACCAAATGAAACAGTTCATACTGTTAAGTTGTGGATAAAATTGCATTAGTTCCTAGGGCAGGGATAGTCAATTATTTTTTTACAAAAAATAGCCAAAGCTCAAATGTCTGAAAGTGAAATCAAGGTCAGAAATTTTTATTTTTTATGTATAAACATACAATTATTTTAAAATAATGGCATTCAGAAGGACACAGGAAGAAAGTTTACGAAGTGAAGGAGGCTGAAGAAAAGAACAATATTTAATCTATAACTTAGCATTTTGTAAGATTCAGTTTAAATATATAATAAATGTAAGGATGCCCTGGAAGTTCTGAAGAAATATGCTGGCGCTACTGATTCAGCCCAGGTCCATCTATTGATTACCCAGCCCTAGGGTAATTAGTGAACAGCAGTATCTGCCTTTGAACAGTTCCAGAAATCTTCATGATAAATAGGTCTGGCATGAAATCTGCTACAATAACATGCGATTCAAAATTAAGAAATGTGTAGAAATTAAACCTTTCTTACTTTTAGGCTTAACTGAGCAATATACAAGTGATGAGGCCATGCATTGTGTCACTTATGTAGTTTTTATGTTGTTTTTTTTCTAATAGGTTGGTTGTTTTTTAATATATAAATCTCAATTGTATTTTAACCCTTTATGTGACAGATAAAAAAAACAGCAATACAAGTTATTTTGCATTTGATTAATTAAAAATGATACTATTGAAAATGAATCTGTCTTCATACATATACTTTTCCCTCATTCTCCCTCTGGGCGATTAAGGATGAGCTGAACTTCTCCTCAACGTAGGAATGTGCTCAACATATGTATTTATACATATGTACATACATACACACAAAGATGCAACAGCTGTAGAATGCATGCAAAAATCACAAGGGTCAACTGTATTGTATGTGCTCAAAATGTTCCTCCCAGTCCCTCCTGTCTCCGATTCATGTAGAAGTAATGGCTGTTCACAGCCAGAAAGTGTTTGAAATTCTTAATGATGACAGAAATGCTTCACAGAGCGGGGGTAAAAACAATGAGGAAGATGCTCTGGGCTTAATGCGTATTGACTGCTTCTGCCTGCGTTCCATTTAAGATATAAATTAATATAGTCAGCGGAAAAACTGGGATATCAATAGAAGTGGGAGTTGTGATCAACCTATGCTACTTTTGAATATAAGAAGTGACAGTCTCTGCTTGAATCATTTCTGTGACATCAATAAACTAGCACAAAACACCACAACGTCAAACTCAGAAACAGAAAAGCAGTTACCATATTTTTCCGTCTATAAGACGCCCCCATGAATAAGGCGACACCTATTTTTGAAAATGTGAATTTTATACATTTTTATTGTGTTACACATATATTTAAGGGCACTTTCTATCATGATTTTCAATGATTTCAATTCCAGCTCAATATCCTTGTGATCACCTCACTTATTACTCAGTCGCGATGTGCAATTGCATTTTTCCGGTTTAACACAGGATCACAAGGATATTGCTGGAATGGAAATCAGTGAAAATCATGACAGAAAGTGCCCTTAAATATATATGTACTAGCGACTTGCCCGTCAAAAAATGACGGCAATGTGATGTATATGTTTGTCAAGTTGTTTAGTTATTAACATATATTTTTGACACTTGTAAGTATTTTAATATGAACGTGTATTTTTGTAAAATGTTGATGTAATGTTTTTTTAAAATGTAATTAGTATCTGAAGAATTGTTAACTTTAATATACATTGAATGAATAGGAAAGCAAAAAGTAAAAACCCTTCTTTAAACGTTGCGAATTTTAACATGAATTTTAAACTATATGTAAGCAATAACCATCAAAGTATATATTTTTAAACTTGAACTTTATTTTTTATGTAAGTTTAGAAGTTAACAAAACATTTGTATAATTTTGAACATTATAAACAGGAACATAGTGAATACATTTTGTAACCTAATTTTTTATTAAAAGTATTAACATTTGAATGTAAAAACAATTGACATTTAAATTAATCAGTATTAAAATTCAATTTCTATCACAATAATTGTTAACTTGAATATACATTGAATGTAGAGGAAGGCATACAGTAAAACTCTTCTTAAAACGTACGTAATTAAAGTAATTTATTACTGAGCACATAAACTGGCGATAAACATTAATGTAGGTAGTAATCTTAAGATAACAGACAATATTTACATTGTGACTTAAAAGGTGCTTGACCTGTTAACATCCACTTTGTAATCTGTTGAATGAAATAACTTGAAAATATATTTTTTAAACTTGTAACATTAGAAACATTAACATAGTGACTTAACATTTTAACATAATTTTTACTAACAATGCAAGGCAAGTATTTTGTGAGGCAAATCATTCATAAACATGACTTCCATTAATTATGACTGAATTAAACAACCAATTGTTATGTATTTTGCAATGCTTTAAAAAAATCTTGGCATCGTTAATTTGTATCCTTCAAAGTTATAGTACTTCATAGTAGACAATGTTTTTAGTAAAAATACGTCCATCTTCTAATAAATCACCTTGACTTTCATTGTTTTCAATGTAAACTTTAATAGCCTGTGGATTTTTGCACCGTGACAACGCAACGTACAATTGACCATGTGCAAAAACTGGTTCTTCCAAGAAAATACCCACAGATTTGAAAGTTTGACCTTGTGATTTATTAATGGTCATGGCAAATGCCATAATAATGGGAAATTGTCTCCTTTGAAGTATAAAAGGGAGACTACTTTCACTTGGTGCTAAATCTATTCTTGGTATGAAAACTCTCTCTCCTTTATGGGTCCCAGTTAAAATTTCAGCATCTATAAAATGGTCCTTTAATTGTTGAACAATTAATCTTGTGCCATTGCATAGGCCTTTTTTGGGGTTCATATTTCGCAGTAACATGATAATTGCACCTTTCTTTAGCTGCAAAATATGTGGTGGCATTCCAGAAGGAGTTAGTGAGTTTATGAATTCAGTTGAAAAGTTAGCCTGACTTTCATTGTCATCAGCAAGTACAGAATCAGCACTGTGATAATTTCTTTGTGGTGCATAAATTTTTTTTAAGATTTCATTATTGAGGATTAATGCATCTTTATTTTTACACGTCAGTATGACTTGGTTGGCAAGCTCGGAATATTCTTCGTTATTTATGCTCCCTTCAAATATAGCCGATATAATATCTTGTTGACAAATCATATGAGGTGGGATCTCTACAGTGTCATCAGGTAAATGTAGTATTTTTTCTGTTCTCCCTTCTCCAATTTTAATAAGCCAATCATTGAAATCAGTTTGGCCTTCTGATCTCATATTTTGTTGCAGTTGAAGATGGGTAAAATGTTTCCATACTATACTTGACTTTATACATGTTTCGATAATGTCAGTTCGATTTCCATGTACAACGACAGGTAATGTTTGTCTGAAATCGCCACCCAACAACATTACCTTTCCACCAAATGGAAAAGTATTCTCCATGACTTCACGAAGCAAACGGTCAATACATTGGAGAGCATAGCATGACATCATTGTGGCCTCATCTATTATAATTAATTTACATTTCTTCAATTTCTTTGCTTGTAAGGATGTCATGCGAATATCTGACACAGAATTTTCTAAAATAGGCACTGGCAGTTTAAATCCACTATGAACAGTTCTTCCACCTTCTAATAAAAGTGCAGCAATTCCAGTAGTGGCAAACGCCATTGCTATTTTTCCTTGGGCTCGTACTGAACTCATTAATAAATTGTACAAATATGTTTTTCCTGATCCGCCAGGTCCATCAAGATAGAAATAACGCTCTGTCACCATGTCATCATCTATAGCATTTTTAATGGCATGAAATGCTTGCAATTGTAGTGTATTTAAAGTTGCAAGTCTTTCTTCTGTTCTTTCTGCTTGTAGTTGAATGTCATAGTCTTCAAAGTTAATGTCATCTATAAGACCTGGATCAGGCAAATTAAAACTTGCACAACTTAATCCATGAGTTAAAAAGACTTCTTGGATTTCCATTAACGCTTTTAAGTGTGCAATGGGTTCATTGTATCGTCGCATAAAGTCTTCAGCCATATTACTTTTAAAAGTCTCCCACAAAGCTAATGCATTTGGAGCATTTGAGAAGATACAAATAAAAGCAAATTGTTCTCTCATCTGTCGTGGCATTTGACATTGTGCTGCTTCTTCTAAACATCTTTCCCACTCTGTATCATCAGAGAGTAAGTTTCTATGTCTTGCAGCTAAATGGAAGGATTCATATACAATGTCATTAACAGTTCTTAAGTGTTCAAAACTTTGTGCTCCAGGAACATTTAAAAGTAATATCCGTAAGCAAAAACGTTCAACATCTCTTGGACTGACTGTGTAAATTCTTGGAATAATTTTATTGCCTCTGGTTTTTCTTGGTCTCCATAATCCATTCACAAAAACATAGTGATATGGAATTTCAATATATAAGTATTGTGTTGCTTCAGCATCAGTGGAATTTAATGCAAACCATGCAGTTAGTGTAGTGTGACGATCTTCACTTTGGGCCAATGCATTCATTTCATTTCCAGCATGGAAATAGACTAAATGTCGTTGTGGCAAATGTACTGCTAACCTATATACTGCATGTGATCTATCATGCATTTCAAATTTTAAAAGCCGCCACATAGCTTCTGGCGCACTGACATAGCGAGCATCTACATGAGATGCAAGTTCATCATGTACTAACTCACTACTTTCAGGTTTGTCTGCACTTTTGACGACTACAGTAGCTGCATCGTAACCTTTGTAAATATATTTGTAGACATATTTAATGGATTTGATGGAAGTGCAGGCTTCTACGTTGATGTGGGCGTTGTACTTCATGAGTAAATGTGGATTGTAGGGTACTACATATCTATTGTCCACTTTTTTTCCACGAATAATGGCATTATCTCCTTCTCTTCTTTTATAAAGTGGATATCCATCACAATTGGCATAGGTTTTGTCTCTATAATCTTTTGGAAATTCTTTGGAACATTTATTATTTTCCATACATGGTGATTGTGGATTAAGGTCACCACAGGGTCCATGAATCATGCGATGAGTAACAATCTCATATAGTCTACCATATAGTTCTGGATCTGGTAGTTCAGCAACAATGACTGCATCCACTTTGTCTGAAGTATCTAATTTATCTTTTTCTTGAAGTATTATTAGAAGATGTGCATGTGGAAGGCCTCTTTTTTGAAATTCAATGGTATATACATAAGCAAGACATTTGCCAAATAACTGATTTATAGTGAAGTCACGTATTAATTCATTTAATTTAATCTTAAAAACTCTGGCTACTAAATCTGGTCGATCTGAAGCAGTTTGTCCAAGAAGTAGATTTAGTGTAATTTCTGGCCATTGTGGATTACATGTAAATGTCACAAATAGATCGGGTTTGCCAAATTTTGTCACAATAGCCATAGCATCATTGTATCTTTCTCTCATATTCCGAGGAGATCCTTGAAAGGAAGATGGTAAAATGATGGCTTTGCCAGCTGTCATGTCTCTGCTTGTAGCCACGTCAGCAACATAGTCCATGAGTCCAGAATATTGTTCTACACGGAGTTTATCTTGTTGATATTTGATAAAGTTTAAATTATTTGCCTCAACTTGCAAATATGAATCAATAATCCATTGTTGTGTTAGTTTCCCACCACATAAAATTGGATTAAATACATTGCGAATGGCAATTTGAGCTACTTTAAATTCAAGCATAGAAACATTATTTCGGATTCTGGCTTTAGCATTTGGGTAACTGGGAAGAGTTAATTTTGGTTGCCAACCTGCTTCTCCGTGTGGGAAAAAGATGGGATATGTCATTGGATCTAAATTTGGACTTAAGATACTCATATTAATAAACGGTTGGTCCTCATTTCTAGGATATATTCGAATGTCTCTTTGAAATGGTGGTTCTCCTTCATCATTGTTAAACACCATTGCAACCTCATTTGTTGTTGGCAAGTTATAACGACGTTTATCAGTATGTCTGTCTCTTTTAAGCACCATATTAACCTTCGGCATTGGTAATTGATGTGTTTGTGAATGAAGTAGTTGTTCATTTTCTACTTCTGCCAATTTTTTATACGCTTTACTGTAGGGATTGTTGTCCATAATGTTATTTAGCTCTATGAAAACAGTGGGTAAGCATTTTTTATTTTCTTCCATCTGCATACGTTGGTCAACAGCTTCCATTGTATCTAGGACATATAGTTGAGCGAATTTTCTTTTATTTCCTTCCTCTGGATGTAAATGGGAAGTGCGATGATAAATTTGTCCTTGGACTTTAAAACAGTAAGGACCATGTCCTGGTACATTAGCAGCTAATGTTGCCCCCATGGATGCAAAGGATATGGCACTATTGTAGGATCTTATGTTTGTCTTAAAATTTTTGTAGTTTGGAAAAGTAGGTTCAGTCATAATATTTTGTAAATAAATTGGAAATTCTTTCCTTTCTGGAAGTTTGAACTTGCCTTTTTGACAACAACTAATAAATTGTCCATCTCTGGGTCTCTCCTGTTTAAAATAATAAGCCTCACAAAACTGACATTGAGTAGTCATGTCCCCACAACTATGAACCTCTACTGCTAAAGACTTGAGTAGAGGACAATTTGCAAAGCATATAGGATTTTGACTTTCATATTCATCAGGTGAAATGTCATATAATGTTTCAACAACAGGTTCTAAATGTTTTGTTTTTTTCGTTGCTTTTCTTGGTATATGTTGTATTGTTTGAGGTAAAATGTCATGTAATGTTTCATGAAACGGTTCTAAATGCTTTGTTTTCTTTGTTGCTTTTTTTGGTATCTCTTGTATTTTTTCTGGTAAAATGTCATCTGATGTTTGAGCAACAGGTTGTAAATGCTTTATTTTCTTTGTTGTTTTTTTTGACATATCTTTAATTTCTGCAAGTGACAGTCTTTTGCTTGCAATTCTTTTGCGTTCTTTTTCTCGTCGAATTTCCTTCTTCTCCGGTGTCTGCTGGCTGTCTGCTCTCTGTCGTCGTTCTCTAGCTTGGCGTCTTTTCTTTTCTTGTTTACTCTCGTTATCAGCCATGTTAATCTGTAAAAATAAAATAATGTACCATTAGTTTTTTTTGAGATGTTAAGTTGTTTTTCATGACAAATAGTTATCAATAGTGTGTTAACATTTTATACTTAATCAATTTCAATGCAGTCAATTGAATAAAAGTCTAAATAAGGCCATCAGATAATTATTTAAAGAAATTGTTATTTATTAAACATGTATCCAAAAGCAAGTGTTTCAGTAACTAAAAAGGTATTTTCAAAAACATGTTATGTCCTTATTTACAGCACTATTCAATTTGTCAAATGGCAATTAAATTAGGGTTTAGGACTGGAATGTTACAATGACAAATTGTATAGATTCTGTGTTTTTAGACTTTTTTGGACTATGCCAATTTATTTTTTAAGTTTACATTGAAGTTTGTATTTATTGTTAAAGATTATTGGCCCTAAAAGACAAATAAGAGATAGATGATAGATATTACTTTTTATACTGTACCTTGGTTGAAGTTTGATTTCAAGCAAAATTCTTTGTTGGTCCTGTGTTGAAAGCCTTCGTCCGATGGTCTGGTCCTGTGTTGAAAGTCCTCGTCCGATGGTGTAGTCCTCTGTTGAAAGTCCTCAGTTCCAACTCCTGTTCCGATGTTCTTGACGCAGTATCTGTTATAAAATAAAAATGAAAATGTTATGTTATTTGAATGTCTTTGTATGAATGAAAAAATGGCATTATTTCCGTGTTTTTCTACAATCCTTTTTGGTGCGCCACAATTTTGGTATGCTTCTGTAGGCTATTTTCTAAGGCTTATAGGTGGTTAAACATTAAAGAAGAATATTAATTAATTTTTCTCTTTTTTTACTTGTTATACTGTACCTTGGTTGAAGTTTGATTTGAAGCAGAATCTTTGTTGGTCCTGTGGTGAAAGCCTTCGTCTGATGGTCTGGTCCTGTGTTGAAAGTCCTCGTCCAATCGTCTGGTCCTCTGTTGAAAGTCCTCGTCCGATGGTGTAGTCCTCTGTTGAAAGTCCTCGTCCAATGGTCTGGTCCTCTGTTGAAAGTCCTCGTCCGCTGGTGTGGTCCTCAGTTGAAACTCCTGGTCCGATGTTCTTGACGCAGTATCTGATATAAAATAAAAATGAAAATGTAATATTATTTTAATGTATTTGTATGAAGTAAAAAATGACATTATTTCTTTGTTTTTCTACAATCCCGTTTGGTGTCCACCACTTTTGGTATGCTTATTTAGGCCTTTTTCTAAGGCTTATAGATTGTTAAACATAAAATAAGTATCTAAATGTACTTTGGTATGTGTTTGTGTGAGTTTTCATACAATCCTGTTTGGTGCGCACCACTGTTGATATGCTTATTTAGGCTTCTTTCTAAGGCTTATAGGTTGTTAAACATAAAATAAGAATGTAAAAGTAGTTTGCTATGTGTTTGTGTGAGTTTTCATACAATCCTGTTTGATGCGCACCGCTGATGGTATGCTTATTAATGTTGTTTTGTAATGCTAATAGGTTGTTAAACATAAAATAAGAATCAAAATGTAGTTTGCTATGTGTTTGTGTGAGTTTTCATACAATCCTGTTTGGTGGGCACCAATGTTGGTATGCTTATTTAGGCTTCTTTCTAAGGCTTATAGGTTGTTAAACATTAAATAAGAATGTAAATGTAGTTTGCTATGTGTTTGTGTGAGTTTTCATACAATCCTGTTTGATGCGCACCACTGTTGGTATGCTTATTAATGTAGTTTTGTAATGCTAATAGGTTGTTAAACATAAAATAAGAATCTAAATGTAGTTTGCTATGTGTTTGTGTGAGTTTTCATACAATCCTGTTTGGTGGGCACCAATGTTGGTATGCTTATTTAGGCTTCTTTCTAAGGCTTATAGGTTGTTAAACATTAAAATAAGAATTTAAATGTAGTTTGCTATGTGTTTGTGTGAGTTTTCGTACAATCCTGTTTGATGGGCACCACTTTTGTTATACTTATGTAGTGTTTTTTCTAATGGTTATAGGTTGTTAAACAAAAAGAATATAAATTTAGTTTGCTATGTGTTTGTTACAATCCTGTTTTGTGTGTACCAGTTTGTGTGTACCATATGTTGCATACTTTGGCCCTCATTCAATTGCAGTTTGACCAATTCAATAGGGTTCTAAATGTGCTTATTTGGAGCCCTATTGAATTGTCCAAAATATCAATTGAATGAGGGCCTTTGTTTGCTGGATTTGTTATATTGTGAGGGCCTCATTGAATTTTGTTTTTCAATAGGGCTCTATATAAGCACAGAGCATATTTTTGAACAGAAGTTTTTAGTTAAATTGAGCCAAATGTGCTTATATAGAGCCCTATTGAAATGGTCAAATCACATTTGAATGAGGCCCTCGGCCATTAAACATATTTAGGTCCTGAATCAATTGCGTTTTGACCAATTGAATAGGGCTCTATATAAGCACATAAAATTTTTTTGGACAGAAGTTTTTAGTTAGTGAAGACCTATTATGTGCTTATATAAAGCCCTATTCAATTAGCCAACTCAGAATTGAATAAGGCTCATGGTTCGGTTCTTTTTTATACTTAATACTTTACCTTGATTGAAGTGTGGAATGACAGAGGGTCCCCTCCTGCCAATCTTAATCCGCCGGTCTTCTTGTAGTGTCTGTTTGAAAAATAAAGTGAAATAGTGAATTATAGAATTTTTTATTTGTATTTAACAAACCATGGCCTTTTCAGCATTTAAAGTATTTTTGTATCTTACCTCTTGTTCTTTGTTGGTGTTCTTTAAAAGGGATTGTGCTTCACAGTGCACAGTGCAAATTGTTGAGAGACGCTGTTGATGCTTCGCGAGGACCCGCATTTGCGGCGAACTGCGTCCCTCGCTTCGCGAGGACCCGCATTTGCGGCGAACTGCGTCCCTCGCTTCGCGAGGGACGCAGTTCTTGCGGGCTCGCTACGCGAGCCCGCAAGCGTGAGCAACAACTCGTACGCTCACAACGTGTCTGGGTGTAAGCGGGTGTGAGGCGACTTTGAGTTTTTTTTTGTTATGAAGTTGTGTGTGTGTGTATGTGTGTGTTAACACAGCCGATGTTGGGATGCTCCCACCACCGCAAATGCGGACCCTCGCTTCGCGAGGATCCGCATTTGCGGGGACGTTGTTTGGTTTTTGTTGGCTGGGCGGTTGGGTTTATTCTGTTAAAAAAGTCGTGTGTGTGTATGTGTGTGTTAACACAGCCGACGTTGAGCCTCCACAACCGCAAATGCGGGCCCTCGCTTCGCGAGGACCCGCATTTGCGGCGAACTGCGTCCCTCGCTTCGCGAGGACCCGCATTTGCGGCGAACTGCGTCCCTCGCTTCGCGAGGGACGCAGTTCTTGCGGGCTCGCTACGCGAGCCCGCAAGCGTGAGCAACAACTCGTACGCTCACAACGTGTCTGGGTGTAAGCGGGTGTGAGGCGACTTTGAGTTTTTTTTTGTTATGAAGTTGTGTGTGTGTGTATGTGTGTGTTAACACAGCCGATGTTGGGATGCTCCCACCACCGCAAATGCGGACCCTCGCTTCGCGAGGATCCGCATTTGCGGGGACGTTGTTTGGTTTTTGTTGGCTGGGCGGTTGGGTTTATTCTGTTAAAAAAGTCGTGTGTGTGTATGTGTGTGTTAACACAGCCGACGTTGAGCCTCCACAACCGCAAATGCGGGCCCTCGCTTCGCGAGGACCCGCATTTGCGGCGAACTGCGTCCCTCGCTTCGCGAGGGACGCAGTTTCTTGCGGGCTCGCTACGCGAGCCCGCAAGCGTGAGCAACGACTTGGGTTTTTGTTGGCTGGGCGGTTGGGTTTATTCTGTTAAAAAAGTCGTGTGTGTGTATGTGTGTGTTAACACAGCCGACGTTGAGCCTCCACAACCGCAAATGCGGGCCCTCGCTTCGCGAGGACCCGCATTTGCGGCGAACTGCGTCCCTCGCTTTGCGAGGGACGCAGTTCTTGCGGGCTCGCTACGCGAGCCCGCAAGCGTGAGCAACGACTCGTACGCTCACAACGTGTCTGGGTGTAAGCGGGTGTGAGGCGACTTTGAGGTTTTTTTTGTTATGAAGTTGTGTGTGTGTGTATGTGTGTGTTAACACAGCCGATGTTGGGATGCTCCCACCACCGCAAATGCGGACCCTCGCTTCGCGAGGATCCGCATTTGCGGGGACGTTGTTTGGTTTTTGTTGGCTGGGCGGTTGGGTTTATTCTGTTAAAAAAGTCGTGTGTGTGTATGTGTGTGTTAACACAGCCGACGTTGAGCCTCCACAACCGCAAATGCGGCCCCCGCTTCGCGAGGACCCGCATTTGCGGCGAACTGCGTCCCTCGCTTTGCGAGGGACGCAGTTTCTTGCGGGCTCGCTACGCGAGCCCGCAAGCGTGAGCAACGACTTGGGTTTTTGTTGGCTGGGCGGTTGGGTTTATTCTGTTAAAAAAGTCGTGTGTGTGTATGTGTGTGTTAACACAGCCGACGTTGAGCCTCCACAACCGCAAATGCGGGCCCTCGCTTCGCGAGGACCCGCATTTGCGGCGAACTGCGACCCTCGCTTCGCGAGGGACGCAGTTCTTGCGGGCTCGCTACGCGAGCCCGCAAGCGTGAGCAACGACTCGTACGCTCACAACTATATATGTGATCAGAATGAGAACCTATAAAATACACATTTATATGCAAACAAGCATCAGCTGATCAGCTCATTCACGATGTGTATCACGCTGTAATGCTGCATCTGGCCACTAGATAGTGCTGTTTTAAGACAGGGGAAAATACGTATTGGAAATGCTTGTTACACATATATTTAAGGGCACTTTCTGTCATGATTTTCACTGATTTCCATTCCACTCAATATCTGTGTGATCCTGTGTTAAACCGGAAAAATGCAATTACACATTGTGACAGAGTAATAAGTGATGTGATCACAAGGATATTGAGCTGGAATGGAAATCAGTGAAAATCATGAAAGAAGGTACCCTTAAACATATGTGTAGCACAATAAAAACTTCTAAAATACACATTATTTGTGCACACTTGCAGTGTAATGCAATCTAATTGGAACCAATGCATTTCCAAATGTGTGTCTTTGCTCCTATCTTAAATCTAGTGGCCAGATGCAGCATTACAGTGCCAGTCCAGGGTATGTAATTGCAACATTCCATGTATAAGACGGTCACCCTATTTTAGTCTTAAAAAAATTGGTAAAAAAATACTGTTTTATACACAGAAAAATACGGTACTTTTGTTTTCCTGTTGTAATATTTGGGGTTATACTGAGCAACAGAGTGAACAACTTGAGAACATCTTGAATGTTAAATGAAAATATTTTCATTATGGAACCATTTACTTTTTTACTCTGTAAAATATTGTGTAAGAAACTAACCAGCTGACATTGCCAGATGTTTAGAGCATCTACCAAGTCCCCAGCATCACTACCAAGTGGAGGATCATTTTAATGATCATTCAAGAAACATTCAAGAAGAGCAATACAGCTACAGTAATGGGGCTGAGACACATGGATAGAAAATAAGCTCAGTAGTGACATGTATCATATTTGATTTTAATTTCTGATTTCTGTTAAACTACAAAGAAATCTGTCATGGGGATAAGGATATCTTATCCCCATGGCATATGGTATTCATACACATTCCATGTATTTGTTTTTTACTCAAAATGTCCTTCTTATTTTAAAAATGTGACTAAAATGAAAGGGAATTTAATAAAACAACATAATTCAATGTTTAACTGTTCATTACTTTGTTTAATTTTTCATATTTGCTTGACATCACACGAAGGCGAATGCTCAGTTAAAGGTGACCTCGAAAAAAGGATATGCAAGACTATAATAAAGATTACATTTAAAATGTTAACATATCAGTGAGAAAAGAAGATCTTTATACTTTGTTGATAATATAAGTATGCTGTTTATTATCTAAATTATCACATGAAGGGGAATTTGAGCCGGAGAATGAATGTTGTAGGTATCCACCTATAAAACATTGCTCAATGTCAGACAGCAGCTTCAAAGGAAAATATTAGCATCCATTAAAAGGAAATGACAGGTGGTTGGAAGGGGTAAAAGAAGGAAGCAGCAGGAAAGACAACACACGTGATACACCACATGCCGGTAAAAATATATAACCACAGTGAATAAATGGACATGTAAAACTGTTATTTTTCGCAAATTTAAAAGAGTATGCTTTAAACATTATAATCAAAAAATAAAAAACAAGAGAGCGCATGCCACTCCCTAATGTGGATCAATAAAATCTTTAATACAGAAATACTTTAGTAACAAATGCACACATATAGGTGAAGATAACACCTTCCATATGTCCGTGTTTACATTCAGTTTTATGCGGATCCTTCCATTATAAACTTGAAGCAAGAGAAAGTTTTATCTTGTATTCTCAATATCGACTATTTCTCCACTATAGGTAATACAGTTTGCTTATGGAGTCTTACAATACTCCTATCCCCAGTCTACCCTTTTTAGAGGTTGTCAGACCCCAATATAAGGAGTCTGTGTTTTCCAAGTGGAATGTATATGTGGAATATGAGTCAAAACAAATGACCCATACATAAAATGATATATATATATATATATATATATATATATATATATATACTTAGATATGTGAATACATATTCTAAGTATTAAAAATATCAAAACATTGTAAAAAACACTTAAATATGCATAAAAAATTCTTGCAAGATAAAAAATGTGACACAAATCAGTGTCTAACTGTACCAGATGCGTTTCAACCTTTTCTCCAGGTCTTTCTCAATGGTAACATTACGAAATTGATTTTACATGAAAGAATATGAAGTAAAACCTGTTTAAATTCCATTTAAACTAATTATTGTAATATGTAGATTTTATTGACAGACAAATATGACTCATATATCTATAATACCTCTCACTGGTTGAAAGGAGGAAGCCCTGAGAGTAGTTAAACGTTTGAGTGAATTTTTCTGCTCTAAGACATTCATTTAAAAAAAAAGGAAACATACCCTCCTTCAGATGGAAAATGTGTTTGATGTAAACACTGTCATCTGTATCAAAAATGCAACCACTCACGCTTAATATTTATGGAATATGTCCTAAATGCAAGAACCACATGCTGAATATGTACAGTTTCTACAACATATACCCACCAAATACCCACCCTATATAAGTGGCCCCTATTCAACTGAGCAATTGTTAGTTACTGAAGCCCTTAATGTAGAGCGTAAATTTGCTATTCAATTGGCGTCTTTTAGCTACCCGCAAACTATTTGTGGGTTGCAGGCTGAAAATCCCTGAGGTTGTCATAATCATAACTACAACCCATCTAAGCCTTTGATCTTTCAAGCCCGTAAATGTTACAATCGCAAATCGATATTCAATTGCTACAATTCCTCAAGCCTGCAATTGTTTTCACACTCGTAAATGCAAATGTAGAAGAAAATCCTAAGAATACCAGATAGGACTCACAAGGGTGGTAAACACCTGATTGTAGCACTGTAAATGTAAAAAAAAAATCAATACTGCACTTTAAAAGATGGGGAAAGCCATGAAAGCCATTGGAATTGATTGCACAATTGTTTCAAGCTCGCATATCTGCATAATAAACAATTTTTGTTATGTTTCATTTCCATGTTATATCAATCTTGGTAATCAAGGAGTTAATATATATTAGGCCACCCACCTGGATTAGGACAGTATCGTGATTCATTTGTATTATTTTGTACATTTATGGATTGCAAGTCCGATCACATATTGGACTTCTAAACGCTAATTCATTGACGTTTAACCTCTATGTTTTACTGACGTCATGATGGCGTTCTCATTTACTATTGGCTGTTTCTAAATCGGTAGTTACGGCCTTGCTTAATTGATCATGATCATGCCCTGAAATGCTACTTACGGGTGCCTGGTTTATGGTTTAGGCTTTTGCCCAGGTAGCTGCGGGCTTGATCATTTGAATCGGTTTGTAACTGTTGCAATTGAATATGGGCCAAGATCTATACACATGAAAAAAGTAAGATATGAAAACAGTCTATAGCTAACAATGTCCAGGCCTAAGGCAGCAAAATATTTCAAGGGGCAGAACTGAAGAGCCACAGAAAAGTGCATAAATACACATAGAAATGTCTACGGTATAGGCAGTGTGATTAAATATCAGTTGTTCTCCCGTAAGTACCATTATATACAAATTTTTATTGCAGTTTTAACTATGTGTTGGTTTAAGGTATCTGTTGGATTTTTTGTATCTTAAGATGGATTAGTTGTCTGAAGTTGTTGGCCAATTGTCATGAAATTCCACCCAGAACTTCGAAAAAAGTTGATTTGTAGGAATCTTTGCTCTCTTGTCTCAGAAACTGGCTGAATGGTTTTTATTTGAACGTTTTCAATGTAATAATGATCTAAAAAGTGTAACTCAATTTATGGAAATTTTTAGATGGCTAAAGCCATTTTTTTATATATAAGATATCAGATTGCATACATTACAGACAAGTGAATATACTTTTGATCAATTTTAAATTTAAACATTCTAATTTAATTAGTTAATTAATATTTGCTTGCCTGCAATGCTATACTTATTAAACTATTTGCTTTATAATTAAATATCCACTTTTCCATTATACATCTATAAATTAACATCTAAAGGACAATAGTTTATTATGTTTGTAGCTTACAGAGTAGGAGAGAGTGCATACTACAGAAAAAAAAATATCTTCTACAAAAAGATGCTATGTTATACAAAACCAAAATATACACACTGATTAGGCAGCAGTTACCAACAATCAGTTTTGAAAACAACAGACCAGAATTTACTTGCATAGCATGCATTTTACTTAATACACATAATAATTCTGTAATTAAATTGTTAAAAGTACACTGTTTTTGTTTTATGTAATATAAACATACATTAATATGGAGTTGAAAGGGTAAAGCTCTGTCTTAAAAAGGAAACCTCTTTTAACATTAAAAAAATAATCTGACACATACACTAAATGTTTGTAAACTCATTTAAAAATAAATAAATTGAAGATTATCTGTATAAGGAGTCAAAAAGGTCAGTTCATGGAATATATCTTCCACTCTGCCAAAGTCATTTTAAAAAGTAAATTTTTAACAAAAAAGCCAACTTGAAAAGTACCAAAATGATACAAAGGGGTGCAACAAAGGTTTATGAACAAAATCATACAAAATAAGCTTTTGTGATAGTTTACAATTATCCCAGTGCAAACTACGTATTCAATTTGTAGCTCTTTTTTTCATTCATTTTTAACTTATTGCAAATTTAGTTTTGCTATTGTTGGTAGCTAGCCATACTTGCATACTTAACTTTTGATTTTGTTAGAAAGAGCAAATGCAGTGCTGTTATATGCATAGTTACATAGTAATTGAGGTTGAAAAATACCTTTAGTCTATCAAGTTCAACCTTTTTAGATCTCCTCTGATCTGCAATATGCAGATTAGTTGTTAATTGTAAATTGATCTAGAGGAGGGAAGCAGAAAAAAGTGAATCTTGCCAATAGTTTCAAAAGGGAAAAAATGAAATCCTTCCTGACCCCAGATACCAGCGATCAGATTCCTCCCTGGATCAATATTCCCTCTCTAATTATCCAGGATATCCCTGAATGCCATTTTTATTTAAAAATATATATTTTTTTAAAGTTATGGATCAATGCACTGTCACCACCTCATTTGGTAGAGAATTATAGTTTAACCACCTTTACTGTAAATAATCATTTTCTTTCTTTAAGGTGGAATCTTTTTACTTCTAACCTCAAAGGATGTCCTCTTGTCAATTCAAAACCTCTTGGCACAAAAAGCTCACTTGACAAATCTTTATACTGGCCCTGGATGTATTTATATAGGGTAATCATATCCCCTCTTAGATGCCTTTTTTCTAGAGAAAATATGTTTAGTTTGGTCTTTCTATATATCTTAGCCCCTCCATTCCCCTTATTAGTTTTGTTGTCCTTCTCTGTACTTTTTCCAGCTAAAATGTCCTTTTTATGGAGTGGTGCCCACAATTGTACTCCATATTCCAAATGAGGGTATACTAGGGATTTGTATTGTGGCAGAATTATATTTTCTTCTATACCCTACATGCTAATATTTTATTTGCCTTTGCAGATGTGGCTTGGCATTGAGCACTGTTACCTATTTGGTTGTCCACAAGCACTCCCAAATCTCTTTCAGTATCGGATACCCCTAGATTTGCTCCATTAAGATTATAAATTGCATGGCTATTTTGCCTTCCCAAATGCATAACTTTACAAGTATTCATATTAAACCTCATTTCATATATTTAATTGCAAATTTCTCTAATTTATGCAAATCCCTTTGGAGGGAAAGTACATAATTTTCTGATTTTATGACCTTCCACAACTTAATGTCATCAATGTCATTAGCAAAAATGTAGACATTACTTTACAGTCATTAATATATATGTTAAAAAGGAGAGGACCTAATACTGAACCACATTAGTCCAATCAGGCTATGTTCCATTTACCACAACCCTTTGCTTCCTGTCTGTTAGCCAGCTGTCAATCCATGAGCAGATATTTACTGAATTCCTGTATCCCTTAGTTGGCACAATAGTCTTCCATGTGGCACTGTATCAAAAGCCTTTGCAAAATCCAAAAATGCTATATCCACTGAGTTGCCTTGATCCAAGTTCATACTAACCTCCTCAAGCTAAATAGATTTGTTTGGCATGACCTATCCCTCATAAATTCATGTTGACTCCTACTTATTATCCTGTTCAAATAGACATATTATTGTATATTATCCCTTGTTAACCCTTCTAAAAGCTTTCCCACTACAGAAGTGAGACTCACAAGTCTATAATTCCCTGGATTTGCTCTTGCTCCCTTCTTAAATATAAGTATCACATCTGCTTTTCTTCATTCATTTGTGTTAGTGTCTGTGTTGAGTGAATCTTGAAAAAATAGATATAATGGTTTGGCTATTACAGAACCCAGTTCCCTCAGTACCTTTGGGTGTATTCCATCAGGACCTGGGGCTTTATTAACATTTATTTTTTCCAACCTCTTCTTGATGTCTTCCTGCATTAACCAATTATTTGGTGAAGGTAGACTAACCCCATTATGTTGTGGTGTCCCCACCACTGGTACCTCCCTTGTGTATACCGAAGAAAATAACCTATTTAGCTAATCTGAGACAGCAAAAGGTTCATTTGCTGGGATCTGTGTGACAAATCACCCTGCCTACCTTCCTAATAATAGAGTCCTCTACCATTAAAACCTGTATGTTGCTCTGCCTATTCTGCCCTCCCTCTCTTCCATTAAAACTGTTCTCCCAGCTATTAGAGGGAACATCTCTATCTGGCATTGCCATTCCTGAATAGACATCCCCAACAGTTTCACTCAATCTGGCAAATCTGTTCGTGTCTGTCAACTCAGAACTTGCCTGCCTCCTCCTCCTCCTGTTCCCCTTGCCTTCCCTTGTAACTATAACCTAGCTATCTCCCTGGACATTCTCCCTAGCCCCAGCTCCACCCGCCATGCTAGGCCCAGCTAAGGTGTGCTCAGTGAGCACCAACTCCCTTTGCAGTGGAGCAATATCACTATGTGCTGTAAATCTCCTCTCAAGTTCTCCAAGAACTCCAAGAGAGCTTCAAAAGAGGCAACATGTTTACACCTGTCACATAGGTATGGAACCTGGATCAGCTGTTCAGCTGCAGGGCATACATGTGGCAGGATGTACACTGAGTGAGGTTGCACTGGACTGACTCATAATTACATAACTATAAAATACAGTTGGGAAAACAAAAATCACATTTGTAAACAGACCCACAAAAGCCACACACTTATTGGCAAGTTTAGCACAGGCAAAAACACTTACCTCTCACCTGTACAAAATCAGTGCAGAATGCAAAGAACACCCTTTACTTTCCAAAAGTAAATAACAGATGCAAACAGACCCACAAAAGTCACTTATATGCAGGGAGTTGTCTCTTTTTTTAAGAACCGTATAGGCTCTTAAAAGGTGTTGGTGTCCTTTCCATAGGACCAGATCATGGACTGCAGATGTGAAATAGTTAAAGTGTTATGGATTGCAGAATTGTACTGGTTACCATATAGAAATGGCTAATGTTGTATGATGTTATATATTGCAAAGTACTGTCATCTTTATGGATTAAATAATTTATGTTATGAAGGGTACACAGGGAAGGGGCTACAGGTCAAGGAATATCTCACTAGGGGGTACGGACTGACAGACACCAGTAATAATGTTAGGTCAGCTAGAGATATTATGGAGAGGTGAGATTAGAGTTAACAGTTGTAATCATAATATGAGGATAAATCAAGTTTTCAGCAACCACCAGCACTACATCTTCTGTCAAGAATATTACAGGGTCCAGAAGCTACGTCATGGAGGAAATTGAGTGGCTTTCTATCTGGATAGATGAGAAAACAGAGCTCTACATGCCACTCAGCCAGGCCATCATCATGGAGAAGGTTAGATATAAATACATCTAGATACATCTACAGTAATATTCAAAGCCAAACACCAGAGATGACCGAAAGCTTTTCAGCCAGCAGAGGTTGGTTCAGTTTGCTGTAGCTTTAAATTCTACAGTATTTAAAAAAAAAAAAAAAAAGTTTCAGTTTGTGTTATGTTTGCTGTTTCTTAAAAGTTTATATAATTCCAAACATTTAGAAATGTCAATTGCTTTGGTGTATTTTTTTTCCAGGAGTTCCCCTATCCCTATCAGCCAGCAGAGGTTGGTTCAACCACTTCAAGAAAAGAAACAATCACTTTTCCAAAAAGGCAAGACTACTAGGATTATAATATGGGAGAAATCATTGGGCCTAGAATGGACTGAAGCAGACTGGAATATGGCATTTGACAAAATAATGAGGGGAACAAAATGTACTAATTATAGAGAAGTATATTTTACATTAATATAAAGGTGTTTCCAGATATATATATTAACCAATGGTGTAATGAACAAAACACTTCCCATCTTCATATATGGTGGTCTTGTAAAGAAATTAAAGAAATTCTGGTCAGTCTGTTTCACACAGATATCATGTTTGGTTGATAATAAACTGAGCATTTCCCAGGAGTGGATGCTGTTCCATATCATCCCTGTAAAAATCAATAACTTTGTTAAAAGTTTAATTATACAAATCTTATAAGCAGCTAAATGGTCTATAGTGAAAATGTAGAATCAACTTTTACTCCCTGCTGGGGTATGGTACAACGTTGTATAGAAAGAAATAAGATGATTGAAATAGATTACATTTATCTAATAATCATTTTGATAAATCTATTAAGAAATGGAGGATATGGGATTTGCATCCATTACAACTCTCCATATGAATGTACTACTTCCGCTCCACAAAAAAATCTAGAGGTTATGTCATGCCCTTTTTATGTCTGTAAATTAACTTGTATATCTTGTATATTACTTATAAAAATATACAAATAAAGAAAGAAACAAAAGAAAAGAAACAACCTGTGTAACATTAGAATTATCGGAGAAGCAGCGACCGCTAACACCAAAGCAACTGCGGCCATTCCAGCCACTTTGAAAGACATAGAAAGAGGAAATTATCCTCCTGAACTGGCATTCAACGTTGATGAGACTGGACTGTTCTGGAAGCGAATGCCAATACGCACCTTCATATCGCATGATCAGTAGTGAGCACCGGGGTTCAAAGCAGCCAAAGACAGTTTAACCTTTCTTCTGGATGGGAACGCCAGTAACGGTTTCAAGATCAAGCCATTGCTGTTTTACCATTCCAAAACACCTAGAGCCATGAAGGGGATTCTATAATCCACTTTGCCTGTTATTTGACAATTCAACTGTAAAGCTTGGATCACCATGGACATCTTCAAAAACTGGTTCACTGAACATTTCTGTGCATCCATGCAATGCTACTGCAGGTGGAAACAAATTGAGGCAACAGCGTTTCTATTGATCGACAACACTCCAAGGCACCCTATTAACTTGTCTTAGGTTCGATTGCTGAATCTGAGTAGAAGTAGTTTTCATGCCATCCAACACTACTTCACTAATCCAGCCAATGGATTAGGTGGTCATTGCGACCTTCAAGGCCTCTTATCTTTGCTGAACATTCCGCCTATGACGGATTTTTGGAAAACGTATACCATAATGCAGGCCATAACTAACATCGATTTGTCCTGGAAGGAAGTTCAAAGTAATGTCTGAAAGGAGTGTGGAGGAAGATAGGCCAGAGCTTGTGTGTGAATGTGGAACCTGAACAGCCCATAATTGCGGAGATTGTAAACCTAGTCAATGTGGATGGACTGAGGGGTTGAGGAGTTGCTGCAAGCTTCGGGCAATAGCCTTACAAATGAGGACCTCCAACAACTGACAGAACAGTGCATTCAGGAAGCCCAGGAAAGCAGTGACTTTGACACTGAGGCACCCAAACAACTTTTCTCTGAGTTCCTCACCAAAAGTTTTAGGTCCATGACATTCTGGATAAATTTGTGGCCAATGATCAGACAGAAATGTGAGATGAAGCGTTCTTGAGGCAGTATCTTGCAATCAACATTTGCACGATGACCATAAACAGCAAAGACAGATGTCCTTGGAAGAGTTTGTGTCCAAAAAATCCAGAATGCAGGAGGAGCCTGAAGCTTGCACAACTGCTATTTAAAGTAGTCTGTTCAGTCTTAATATTTGCTTTTGTTTTAAATGATACATTATTTAAAAAAAGGTTCAGTTTGTGTTGTTATCTTTGCTGTTTTTTAAAAGTTTATATAATGCCAAAAATTTGGAAATTGTAACTGCTTTTGTGTATTTTTCCCATGACTTCCCCTATCCCTATCTACCTTATGTTAAAATGACTAAGTTTAGCATTGTTTTGGTTAGCACACTGATTGCCTAGAACCAATCTACAGCATTAAATGGGATATAGCCATACAGCACTACTCCGAAAATAGTTAGTTATAGCTCCAATGCATAAGTAAATACATTTTTTTACAATTAAAATTTTCAACAGTCACTGTTTTCAATTACACGGGTAGCTTCAGAACCAATTAGCAGTAAGTAGGGAATTACCGTACAGGTTAGATAAAACCTTATGCTTAGGGATGAGTACTCAAGGGCATAGGAAGAGAGATAGAGGTGACAAACAGGAGAGAAAGAAGGGAAATGAGACAGGTGGTAAAAAGAGAGTGAGAGAAAGATACATTGAGAGGGATAGAGGCAGAGATATCGGGGAGGGGAAAGGAAGACAGAGGGAGAGATCAAAAGTTGTGGGACAGACAGGGGGAGAAAAAGATAGAGGAGAGCCCGATAACAGAGAATAGAGAGAGAGAGAGAGAGAAAGATGAAGGAGGAAAAAGAGACAGATGGGGAAGGGTGGATAGAAAGAGTGGAAAGAGATACAGGGATGGAAAGAAGGTTAAAAAGCGATAGTGGAGGGGGAAACAGAGATCGAGGGGAGAGAAGAGAGAGGGAGGAGGAGGGAGAGAGTTAGAGCAGTGGAAACAGACAGGAGTTGGTCAGGCAGAGAGTAGAGAGATAAAGGAGAGGAAAAGATAGAATGGGTGAGATAAGGCATCTGACACACACAGATAAGGATGAAAGGGATTCCAATCTGCTATGTCCCTCTCATCACCTAGTTCCTAGGTACCTTTGAGTAATACATACATTTTGTGCAAACTTAATGTATAATATTTTGTTTTTTAGAAATGTCTTAAAGAAATATAGAAGTTTCCCTGTTTTAAATATTAACATAATCTTCCTAAGTGTTTGTTTGCAAATTTAAACAAAATGTAATAAGTGCTTAAAAGCTCTGTTTTCACTTACTCAAATCTTCCAAATAGTCCCTGCAAAAGTCTGCCCCACAGCTCATGCTGTTTCTATTGGTAAGAGATGTACTATCCACTTACAGATTGTTTCTCAATAGCATTTTTTTAAATGCTGCTGCGAGACAATGCATGGGTGGTTTGAGTAAGTGAAAACAGAGATTTAAACACTTGTTAATAAAATGATGTTTAAATCTGCAAACAAACACTAAGGTAGTTTATTTTAATATTTAAAAAGGGGAAACTTCCATGTGCCTTTAATGTTTCAAAATAAAATTATTGGTGCATTTACAAATATGGCACATAGGTTTGTTTGCTGTGTATAGGCTATGAAAAACAAGATGCAGGTTAAAATAATTCAAACTTAACTTTTAATCTCAGCATACTCAATTTAGTCTGAACGACCAACCATAACAACCCATGCATAAGTACATATGTAGAGTACAGTCATGCAATTTGATATGAAACTGTATAGATTAATATAGTTTCTTAAAATATTACAATGTATAGATTAATTGAGTTTGAGAATCAGTTTATAGACAATTATACGCTGTGTGCAGAAATAGCATTTATTGGGATAATAGTAAAAATCAAGGATAAACAATTATACTTGTTTACACTTGTAAGCTTTGATATTTAGTTAGATCACAAAATAAAATCTACCCGATGCCTATTACAATCTCTTTTGGATGATTGGATAACAGTTAGTTTTAATGCACTTTATATTTGATTAGATCAATACTGAAATATGCAGTGTATACAAACATATCAAATGTATCAGTTAATGAGAAATGGGATTTAATAGGCATTACCGAAACGTGGTGGGATGAATCTCATGACTGGACTGTTAATCTGGATGGTTATAACCTATTTAGGAAAGATAGGGGCAATGGTGAAAGGGGAGGAGGGATTTGTCTGTATGTTAATTTAAGCCTATAGTCAGAGAAGATATTTATGTTGGAACTAGCAGTAATGTTGAATGTTTGCTGGATGGGTTAAATAGCGGAGCAGCAAATTCTAAAAGAATATTAGTAGGAGTATGCTATAAACCCCCAAATATAGCTGAAAGAGAGGAAATGCAATTATTATTACTGACTGGAAATGCAGCTAAGCATGGGCAAGTTCTAATAATGGAAGATTTTAATTACCCTGAAATAAACTGGATGAATGAGACCAGCAGATCAGCTAAGGGGAGCAGGTTCTTGAGTACACTCAACGATCATTATCTGGCCCAGGTTATACAAGAACCTACTAGAAATGAGGCTATCTTGGATTTAGTTATCACAAATAATATTGATATAGTATCAAATGTTTAAATAGGGCAACCTTTGGGAATCAGTGATCACAACATAGTCTCATTTGATATTGAATTAAAAAAACAGAGCTGTAAGGGGCTAACGAAAATTCTTAATTTTAAAAGGGCTGATATTAACGGTCTATGGGCAGCATTACAAAGTATAGACTGGGACAGAGAAGTGACAGGTAAAAATACTGAGCATAAATGGACAACATTCAAATCCTAAATAAATATACTTACCACCATATACCATGTGGAAATAAAAGTAGAAGGAGTAAATCACAACCCATGTGGCTTAACAATGAATTAAAGATGAAGATGAGGAGTAAAAAAAACAAGCATTTAAATTATACAAACAAGAGGGGACAGAGACTGCTTTAAGGGAGTACAAAGAAATCAACCAGGCTTGCAAAAGTGCTTTTAAAATATTTTTAAAGTATATTAATGGGAAGAAGGCGAAGAAGGAAGCTATAAGAACATTACAATGTGACACAGGCCATCTGAAAATGAGTGACCAGAAAAAAGGCAGATGAGCTAAATAGGTTCTTTTCTTCGGTATACACGAGGGAGGTACATAATGGAGCTACACTACCTTTGCCGAATAATTGGTTAACGAAGGAAGTAATCCAAAAGAGGTTGGAAAAAATAAAGGTTAATAAAGCCCCAGGTCCTGATGGAATACATCCACGGGTACTGAGGGAACTGGGTTCTGTAATAGCCAAACCATTATATTTAATTTTTCAAGATTCACTAAACACATGGTGCTTTTAGAAGGGTCAATAAGGGATAATATACAAGAACATGTGTATTTGAACAGGATTATAAGTACGAGTCAACATGAATTTATGAGGGATACGTCATGTCAAACAACTCTTATTAGTTTCAATGAGGAGGTTAGTAGGAACCTGGATCAAGGCAACACAGTGGATGTAGTCTTTTTGGATTTTGCAAAGGCTTTTCATACAGTGCCACATGGGAGACTATTGTGCAAACTAAAAGATACAGGAATTGCAGTAAATATCTGCTCATGGATTGAGAGCTGGCTAAGAAACAGGAAGCAAAAGGTTGCTGTAAATGGAACATACTCTGATTGGACTAATGTGGTAAGTGGTTTTCCTCAAGGTTCAGTATTAGGTCCTCTTCTTTTTAACATATTTATTAATGACTTAGAGGTGGGACTGTAAAGTAGTGTCTCCATTTTTGCTGATGACACGAAGTTGTGCAAGGTAATTAAATCAGATAATCATGTGCTTTCCCTCCAAAGGGATTTACATAAAATTGAGGAATGGGCATCTAAGTGGCAGATGAGATTTAATATGAATAAATGTAAAGTTATGCATCTGGGAAGGAAAAATAGCCATGCAATTTATAATCTTAATGGAGCAAATCTAGGGGTATCAAATATTGAAAGGGAATTGGGAGTACTCTTGGTCAACCGCCTAGGTAACAGTGCTCAATGTCAAGCAGCATCTGCAAAGGCAAGTAAAATATTAGCATGTATAAGGAAGGGTATAGAAGCAAGGGAAGCAAATATAATTCTCCCACGATAGAAATCCCTAGTACACCCTCATTTGGAATATGGAGTACAATTGTGGGCACCATTACATAAAAAGGACATTTTAGAGCTGGAAAAAGTACAGAGAAGGGCAACACAGCTAATAAAGGGAATGGAAGGGCTAAGTAATGAAGAAAGACTAACCAAATTAAACTTATTTACTCTAGAAAAAAGGCGTCTAAGAGGGGATATGTTTACCTTATATAAATATATCCAGGGTCAATACAAGGTTTTATCAAGGGAACTTTTCATTCCAAGAGGTTTTCAACTGACAAGAGGACATCCTTTGAGATTAGAAGTAAAAAGATTTTGCCTAAATGAAAGAAAAGGGTTCTTCACAGTAAGGGTGGTTTTTCAGCGGATTCAATAGATAATTTTAAAATTATATTGGATATATTTTTAAATAAAATCCATGGATGAATCCGATCGCCAGTATCTGGGGTCAGGATGGAATTTTATATATTTTTTCTCTGTTGAGACAACTGGCAAAGTTTCACTGGGGGTGGGGGGGGTTGTCTTTAGGTCTTTTTCAACCTAAATTACTAGGGGCCTCATTCTATTAGCGGCCGCAGCCGTTGCGGGGCCGCAAGGACCGGCCGCAAGCTATTCTGCTATTCTATTCCCTTACGGCCGGAGGCTCCGGCAGGCTTGCGGCCGGTGCCTTGCTATCTCTTGCGGCCGCTCGCGCCAGAGGAAAGCCTTTGATCTAAAACGGCCGCAAGAGTTTTGCAATTCAATTGCTCCGGGAAACCTCTCTGCAAGGCTAAAAACGAGCCGCTGCTTACTTGCAGGAAAGAGGTCTCGCTAGCACCAATTAAGCACATAAAATAGCTCAAATAAAGCCATCCTGCACTTTGAGAAGACTATAAAGGGATTTTAGGTGTTAGAAAAAATAGTACATAATTATCCTGTACTCAAATCCGTAAAATATTTTATTTTTAATATCCGTAAAATATCCATGTAAAAAGTCCAGAGTGCTTGGAGCACCTCAGACACACCCACGCCGCAGCCGGAAAATAAACAGTTAATTTGAACTCGGGTTTGGGCAGATGTGCAAGCTTGAGAGTGGGTTCCTTTTAATCCTCATGTCCCCCAATATGATCCCTAGCATTTACAGAGCTGTACAGTGCAGGCTTGAATTTATTTTTGAGTTTTTATATTTCACAGATTACGGCCGGTTCCAAGATATGCGGCCGGCCGTAAAAGGAGATCCTTGCGGGGCCGTATAATAGAATCGCGAGTTAACTGAACCCCCGCAAGGAATCGCAGCCTTACGGCCGATTTACAGCCGATAATAGAATGAGGCCCTAGGTAACTATGTACCTATGTAAATGTGGATTAACAAGTTATTTTTATACAATCTATATTTGGTTAGTTCAATATAGGAGTATTTTAAGCAGTGTATATAATCTTATAAAGTTTGATTAACAGTCTGTCTGAGAACAGTCTATTATTTGGTTAGTGCAATACAGAAATTATACTCAGAATTTATAAACAATCAGCTGTCTATTCAATACAATATATATAATATTAATAATTAGCAAACAATTTACATGGCAGTTAGAAAACAGAAATATATATTGAAGCAATATGGATCAAAACTGATCATATTGTATCTGAGATTGCGAGCTAATCCACCTTTGTATTTAGGTATTGGCAAGCTATTATTTGGTTATTGGCCTTATATCAAAATTAATTACATTTCATTTATCAAATTGGTTAATTCAATCAATAATGATGAGTTACATTTTTTATATTATTGAATAAAGTCAATCAGACTGTTGTAGGGAATATGGCACAGATTGAAATATACTGATTAACACGTACAGTCCTGAATGCAAGTGCTAATTAGTATTGGTTCTGTGACCACTCCCAAAAGGGAAACAGAAGGATTGTGGTATATTGGATTATTTTAACTCTACTACAAATAAGAAAGGTAAACAAGTTTATACATTACCATGTTTAGGAATTTAGGGTAACACCTGTCTCATTTTAGGATCCCTTCTCAAGATTGTCTGAAGTAATAGAATTTGAATATAGACAGATATAGTAGGATATCTTAGAGAAGATATGAAGGGGTCATAGATTTATGCTAAAGAATGACAGTCAGAGATGTTCACTGGACCAGAAAAGATGGACAAGACCATAAAGACCAGGGAAAGACCAGAAAAGGAACCCAGGTCCTTCTCTCTGCCTATCAGATAAACTATTTCTTCCCCATTGTCACAAGGTTGTTTCCACCAATTACATTAGGTTACTCCCTGTTTTTAGGTATAGGTATAATTATGAATTTATTAGAGAATATGTGTGACCTCTGTGTGACCTCTGTCCCCGTTAATGCCTGCCAAGCATGTTGGGCAATAGACTACACCATTGTACTTAATCTTAACACCTGCTCTGACAATATTTAGAAAACGCTATCTTGAGACATTTGTAATGTTTCATCTTGAAAGTCTTGCTCACCCATGTGAAAATATCTAAGACTTGGTTTGATAAAACATATTTACCAACGTAGAGGTTTATATCGTTTTAACAGGAAAATGTTTTAACGCTTCATATGTTAAAAAGGCATACTATAAGTGTATTTGCATACATCAAAACCAACAGACGCTCACATAATGTAGGCAGTATATGTATGTGGTAGTCTTTTTACCCTCCAAACCCACGACAGTACCTAAGCAAAAAATGGGATTGACACCAAGATGGGTTAAATAACATACAAAAGCTTTACTGAAATACAACACAACAGAGGCACTTGCTTACAACCCAGAGGAGTCCACCATCAGCCTCCTCGAACCCTATGCCCAGGAGAACTTAAACACTGCAACCAACAAGTAACAACCCCCATATAAGGGCTCCCCAGTAAGGTGAACAAGTACCCTTGCATACATAGGCCGGCCACAGCCAAGAACAAGAGCTATGGCCTACTGAATACCCTCAAATAAGGCAAGATTAATCTAGAAGCTTCCACAGCTGCTCCAAGTCTAAAAGAGTGCACCCTAAACTCTAACGGGTTTAAATCTAAAGCAGCAACATATGATCTAGTACCTTAGTACTATCATTATTTTAGGGGGTAACATGGCCATGTAGGATATAGAATTTAATTCTGTCCCTTCCCTTACTGATTGTTTTTTTTTACTCTCTCAAATTATTAGAAACATTTGAGGGAAAAGTTTTTTTAAATAGCAGAAACTCAAATGATGAGTGAGAAATGGATTGTACAGTACCTTGCAAAAGTAGTCACCCCCTTGACTTTTTACCTGTTTTGTTACATTATAGCCTTAAATTCAAGGTTTTGTTAATCTGAATTTTATGTGATGGATCAAAACACAATAGTTTAAGTTGGTGAAGTGAAATGAGAAAAATATATACAGAAAACTATTGTTTAGAAATAAAAAACAGAAAATTGGCATGTGGGTATGTATTCACCCCCTTTGTTATGAAGCAGGTTTCGCACGTTTTGATTTTGCAAAAAGGCATGTGGGAGACTTCCAAAATGTATGGAGGAAGGTGCTCTGGTCTGATGAGACTAAAATTGAACTTTTCGTCCATCGTTGTAAACGCTATGTCTGGCGCAAACCCAACACATCACATCACCCAAAGAACACCATCCCCACAGTGAAACATGGTGGTGGCAGCATCATGCTGTGGGGATGTTTTTCAGCAGCCAGGACTGGGAAACTAGTCAGAGTTGAGGGAAAGATGGATGGTCCTAAATACAGGGATATTCTTGAGCAAAACCTGTACCACTCTGTGCGTGATTTGAGGCTATGACGGAGGTTCACCTTCCAGCAGGACAATGACCCCAAACACACTGCTAAAGCAACACTTGAGTGGTTTAAGGGGAAACATGTAAATGTGTTAGAATGGCCTAGTCAAAGCCCAGATCTCAATCCAATAGAAAATCTGTGGTCAGACTTAAAGATTGCTGTTCACAAGCGAAAACCATCCAACTTGAAGGAACTGGAGCAGTTTTGCAAGGAGGAATGGGCAAAAATCCCAGTGGTAAGATGTGGCAAGCTCATATAGACTTATCCGAAGAGACTTGGAGCTGTGATTGCTGCAAAAGGTGGCACTACAAAGTATTGACTTTAGGGGGGTGAATAGTTATGCACATTGACTTCTTATGTTATTTTGTCCTATTTGTTGTTTGCTTCACAATAAAAAATAAATAAATAAAAAAAACATCTTCAAAGTTGTAGGCATGTTCTGTAAATTAAATGATGCAAATCCTCAAACAATCCATGTTAATTCCAGGTTGTGAGGCAACAAAACGTGAAAAATGCCAAGGGGGGTGAATACTTTTGCAAGGCACTGTAACAGTACTAATAAATGAGCTAACAATGAAACAAAACTGGCTTTCCCTTATCCTGGTGTATAAACCATTCCATATTCCATTAAGAGCTTGGCGAACCAAAATGGACTTAGTCATATACTCAATTCCATGAAACTTAAAAAAGAACACTAGAGCAGAGAGCATACATATAAAGGCTGTAGAAGAAGTACCTTATATTTAGTGTTGCAGCATAAAATACAGCAGATTCTGAAGAGACCGCCCTGAGGTACATGTGGACTTGTGAAAGGCAATCCATTAAGTTCAAAATCATTATATCCGAAATCATTAGTCATATCCATAAATGCTCTTGGAGCACTTGAGAATGGACCCAAAATCCTGCCATATGAGATATCCACCAGTAACTTATTAAATACTACTTCTGGAAATTTTCTAGCCAATTTCAAGTTAAAATTTTGTATGAACAAGCCTCAAGTAATGGAATGAAAAACCTACAGCAAAACCATTAAACAAAGTTGGTCTCCTTTAGTCTCCCTTTACCGTAGCGTACATTCTTAACTGGGGGCCATCTTTTCTAGGGACACTGGAGTTTTTCCTATTTGCAGCTGAGTCACTCGACTTTTGAGGCCTATGCTTCCTGAAGCACCGAAAAAGCAGATATTATAAAAGTACCTCATTCAGAGCAATCATGCTTACATTTCCGCACTTGCAAGAGCTTTCAATGGCCCTTCTTACCCGAACCAGGTGAAGTAGTTGATTATATACCTGAAAAAGCAGTGGGGACTTCATAGGGTTAAGATCTTTAACCAAATTCCCACATCCCTTTTATCTTTATGCATTATGCATTTCCGATCTGTCTGCCACAAGTCTCCCACAAGTCCTACATGAATTTAATCAAAAAAGAGCAGAGCATGGGTGTGGCTAAGCTGCTGGAGAGGAAAGACATGTCCTGCAAGAGCTCCAGCTAAGGCCTGGGTTAATCTGGGACAATCGACCCCTATAGATGCCCTGAGTGACCAACAAACAATATCACTAAACTCAGAAGACCTAGGGAAACAAATTGATCCCAAAATTACCTTAAAAAAAAAACAATAAAATCGGAAGAGTCCCCTGCATGGAATCCCTACCCAGCTGAACTTTTCCCCTTGGAAGCCTGGAGGGAGAGAGTGTGGAGCTGCACTGCTGAGGACATATATAAGCAGGTACAGGGGAGAGGCTATAGAGCTGTGGGGGGAAAGGATAGCCCTGATCCAAGGAAGGGGTACCCAGGGGGGCATCAGAAGCAAATTAGCCCCAGGAAAATTAAGCAATCCAGGGCCCCTTACCCACATATCCCCATCAAAGCTCTCCCCATACCCTGGGTCCAAGCAACCCAGCCCAACCTGTCTACTTAGACTCAGAACATTAAAAGTACACTGCACAGGGCTCACTTACCAACCAAACAGGATTACAAAACCATTTGTTTTTCAAGGCTAGTTTCCAGGCTGAATCCCTGCTTGTGTAACAGACTGTACTAGTGGAACTCTACTACCACCTAGTGGACAAAGTTCAAAAGCACCAAGCAAGTAAAAAGAGACAACCAAAGTTCAATTTTCAACTATAAGCATTTAAGCTATGACCACTTCGGTTCAAGAACGTTTAATAAATCCAAAAAGATGTAACTAGCAAAAAGCCCAGCAATATAGGGACGCTAACAATTGCTCTGGGACAAACCAAGTGAAACCAGGTCTCTGGCTACAACTTGATCTACAATACTCTCACTGAGATGGCAGGTGTTGCCACGAGAAAGAACAATAAAGGGATCCAATCTTACTGCCTACCCAAATCTTCAGCAAGTTCTCCCACCAATAAAACACCCACAGCCGCAGTCCACGCAGCAACAAGCTCTGAAATGTCAGCGCCTAGCACTAAAAGTGACATCCAGGACCTTAAAGACCTAATATCCAACTTCAGAGAGGAGGTCAAATCAGACATCCGGAAGGTGACAACAGAACTAACCACAGAAATTAAAAAGGTGGACGATAAAACAACAAAACTGGAAACTAAAATTTCGGAAATAATGCAACATAACAACAAGCTAACAGAGGAGATCTTGGCTTTGAAGGAGGAACAATCTAGACAACAGTTGCAACAGGAAGATCTAGAAAACAGATCTAGACGACAGAACATAAGGCTGAGGAATGTGCCGGAGTCTGTCAAGGACCTACACGCATACCTAAACGATCTATGTGAATTTCTCCTCCCAAACATACATCCAGAAAACTTGAGAATGGATCGGTTTCACAGAGCCCTAGGATTCCGTTCATCTCCACAGGAGCGCCCAAGAGACATCATTGCCAGATTCCACTACTACTCCACCAAAGAACTGTTCATGAAGGCCGCAAGAAAAGGCATCCCTCCCATCGAGGGGCACACACCGCTGCTTTTTTCTGATCTAGCCCCGACTACCCTTGCCAAAAGGAGACAACTGAAACCGGTTCTGGACTGTATCCTGGCTCAAGGATGGAGGTATACATGGGGTTTCCCTTTTCGCCTCAATATATCCAAAGAGGGAAAATTCTTCACCATCAGAACACTGGAGGAAGGCATTAACTTGCTGGCGGAATGGAACATCAAGGTCACTGTCGGAGAGCAGTTACAACCAACAGAAAACCCGAGAGGAAGGAGTCCTCCCATGAACGGAGAAAAAGACTTACTACAATGAGTTGTCACTTATTTTGTTTCTCTGTTTTTTTTGTCTTTTTTTGCTTCATCTTCCTCTCTCTTCTTCTCTCTCTCTCCTTGTTTTCATGCTACTCTGACAACCAAAGCTAGTTGAATCTGAAAACGAGTAGATCCAATAAGGTAGCACCCACACCAGTGAAAGTTCTAATACACACTATAGACAGTTAACCCAGGCCGTAAAGGCAAAAGCAACACACACCTAGAAGGCGTCCCTACGGGCGCTAACACGTAGACTTCCAAAAACCCCTACAGTAGGGAAAGGTTAGGCGGACCAATTCAGTGTCAGTTTAGAGACACTAACTGGCCCACCAGTAAAATACGAAGAGGACAGCAAACGCTCTCCTCATAGTAGTTTAAATTACCACACTTTATTTCAGTAAGGAACACAATTAAGTTCAAACATACTAAGAGCCTTCCTGACCAACAGTAAGACACACAAACAGACTCAAGTACTTAGACTTCTTACCCAGGATTACCTTAGAGTTCCCCACTAGAGGAAAAGTAGGAACTTGCTTAATTACTGAGCCAGGTTTTTATAATTCCGAAAGTTTAAGTATAAGCAATTTGGCTCATACTCTGTTGTCTTTTTTCCTTTGAGTACAGATACTCTCCCACACAGCCAGCTGCTGAGCAGTCTTCGGGCGGAAACCAGCAGGAGGCACAGGATAACGAAGTAACAGGCTTCCAGAAAGGTGAGATAGCCATTTAGACACACCAAAGGGTCATACACCTCAATAAGAAATATGGACATTGTCATTGCGTCACACAACGCTCATGGTCTGAACGAACCAATCAAGAGGGGGGTAGCCTTGAGAAATTACCAAAAACTAAATCTTGATATCGTAATGATTCAGGAAACTCACTTTAGAAAACAAGCACTACCAAAATACTGGGGGGGAGTCTTTACTCAGGCATTCCATTCGACCGCAGATACCAAACAAAAGGGAGTCACGATTTTGTTCCACAGAAGACTCAACTTTCAGTTAAGTAAAATTCAAACAGATAAAGATGGCAGGTTTTTAGCAGTACATGGGACCATACACGAACGTAAGGTTTCATTCTTGAACATTTACGCCCCGAACACAGATCAAACGCCATTCTTTCAAAAAATACAGAAACTCACAGATAGCTGGGAAGACGGACTTAAGATAATAGGAGGAGACATGAACGCGGTCTTAGACCCGCTCAAAGACAAGTCAAACGATTTAGGTTCACAAAAAATCCCCACAGCGACCAAAGCTCTCAAAAAACTCCTAAAATCAAACTGCATGATTGATACCTGGAGAAACATGAACCCCACAGAAAGGGAATACACATTTTTTTCCGCCAGACATGGTTCGCTCTCCAGAATAGACTATATCCTGATCCCACAGAACGTTACAGGGAACCTAACTGAGGCCTCTATCTGCCCCATAGCATGGTCGGACCACGATCTAGTCAAAATCTCCATGAATAATCTCCTACCGAAAGGAAATAACCCAAGGTGGTCATTAAATCCCAGTATACTGAACGACCCTATCACACGAGATAAGGTCAGAACTGCAATCGTAGATTATCTTGACCTCAATACAGTAGGGGAGATAGACATAGATGGAATTTGGGCAGCTCACAAGGCAGTGATCAGGGGAGTCTGTATACAAATTAGTTCAATCAAAAAGAAAAAAGACCAAGCACAAATCTTACTTCTAAACCAGAAAATTGCTGAAGCACAGAAACTATTTGTTAAAGATAAATCACGACATACCCATGAGAAGATACTAAGTTACAAACAAGAACTAAACACTATTTTAAGAGGGAAAATGGTCAATATCCTACAGCGAACTGAAGCTAAATTCTTCAGATACGCAAACAAGCCCGATAGAATGCTGGCCACGAGACTAAAAGAAAAAAGAGCAAACTCATTCATAGCCAAAATAATCACCAAAAATAGGCAGACAGTTTTTAAACCAGATCAAATAGTAAACGAATTCAGACAATTTTATGCGGACCTTTACAGCAAAACACCCGAATCAGGCACCCCAACCCACAAACTAGAAATTGAAAATACACTAAATAACTTAAATATACCCCAATTAGACTCTATCAAAGCTAAATCACTCTTAGAGCCCATCTCGGTCGAAGAAATACAGGATGCGATCAAATCCACAAAGGCACACGGGGCCCCAGGGCCAGATGGCTATTCCAACCTCTACTACAAACATATGAGCGATCTACTTAGCCCCACCTTACATAAGCTATTTAACAGCTTCTTAGCTGGTGAAAAAATTAAACCGGAATTCTTAGAAGCTAAAATAATACTGATTCCTAAACCGGGGAAAGACCCATCCCAATGTGCTAGCTATAGACCAATATCTCTGATCAACACAGATTTAAAAATATACACCAAAATCTTAGCGTCAAGACTAGCGAATCTGTTACCTGAAGTGGTACATCCAGACCAAGTAGGGTTCATTAAGGGGAGAGAAGCGCCAGACAATACCAGAAAAATTGTTGACCTTATTGACATAACCAAAAGTAATGAAGGCCGCGCTATGTTGTTGGCGCTTGATGCCGAGAAGGCATTTGATAGGTTAGATTGGACATTTATGAACGCCACACTGAACAAATTCGGAATTCCGGAAGGTTTTCTGCGAAGCATCGCGACATTATACTCGGAACCAACCGCACAAGTTACATACCAAGGACACAATTCACTAAAATTCAACATCACAAGGGGGACAAGACAGGGGTGCCCTCTATCACCATTGCTGTTCGCCCTCAGTATAGAGCCCCTAGCAATTGCCATTCGTCAGCACACTGACATATCGGGTATACGGGTCGGCCCGACAGATCATAAAATTAGCCTTTTTGCCGATGATATCCTACTAACAATATCAAACCCCCTGGTTAGTCTACCTAATCTATTCAAACTTTTGTCTCAATTTGGCCCACTGTCAGGATTCAAAATTAACGCAAGTAAAAGCATAGCCCTTAATATATCACTTCCTCCCACCACGGAAAAACTACTAGCCAATAACTTCCCAATAAAATGGGCCCCGAATTCTATCAACTACCTAGGCGTACAAATTACAAAATCAACTAAGACCCTATATGAAGCAAACTACCCAACCCTCTTTAAACAACTAACTAGGGACCTGCACAGGTGGTCAGAACTAAAGATTTCGTGGTTAGGAAAGCTACATGCTGTCAAAATGAACGTACTCCCCAAACTGCTCTACCTTTTTCGGACCTTACCTATCTCGATTTTAGCGATAGACTTGAAAAAAATACAGAAATTACTAATGAGTTTTCTGTGGAACAATAAAAAACCTAGAATAAACAGAGAAACAACTACTGCGACTAAGAAGGATGGTGGGCTCGGATTTCCAGACATTTCCAGGTACTTTAAAGCTGCTAGATTAGCACAACTAGTTAAGTGGTATGTCAGGGACTCCCCCCCGGTATGGGTTCAATTAGAAAAACACATACTAGGGTCCAATGATTTAATCATGCGTCAGTTACTATGGCTCTCAACCCAGCAGGGCGTCAAGTTACCCCAATCAATTCCATCAAGTGTGAGGCATTCAATTTCCCTATGGAAAGATATAAATAAGAGGAACAGACTGCTGGGCCAGGAGTCAGGTTCTCAGCCCTCTATGGCCACTTTCAACTAACCCCAAAATAAACTCTAATGCTCAATACAGATGGTGGATTGATAATAATTGCTCAATTGCGGCAGATTTACCGGTTGTTAATCAAAAATGGTCCACCACCGCATTCCTAGAAGACAAACCCCTTCCTCCGGGGGAATGGCTTAACCTAATCGCTATAAACCAAAGATTAAATCACATCACTAAGAATAAAGGAGGGCAAAATATATCCTTATTCGAAAAATGTTGCATTAAATTCCCGGGAGGGAAAGGAAACATCTCCACAATATATAACCATTTAAGCGATTTAGTCACTCCCCCTAAATTACACTATGAATCAGCATGGGAAGCTGACCTCAACATAAATTTAGACAGAGACCAATGGAATAGTATTCGGAAACAAGCCAAACACACATCACTTAACGTAATTATGAAAGAAAACTCCTATAAAGTTATTATGAGGTGGTACCTAACCCCAGTAAGAATGCACATAGGGAACCAGACAATTAGTGACATATGCGAAAGGGGCTGCAACCAAAAAGGGACTCTTAATCCATAAATTATGGGAATGCCCTATGATTAGACACACATGGGTGGACACCTACAAAACCCTGGAGAAACTATGGGGTCAATGCTATCCCATGAGACCAGAAGAGGCCATCCTAGGATTACCGGTAGAAGGGATGTCCAACTCAGAACAATTCCTAACTAACCAAATTTTCCTAGCAGTTAGGATAGTAGTAGCCGCCCATTGGAAATCAACCACCCCAACATTTGAAGTAGTCTTAAACAAAATTGAGTTCGTTCGATCCATGAGCGTTTTGTCCGCAGAGGTTGACCATAACTACAAGCGCTGGGCCTCCTGCTGGGCCGCCTGGGAGACAAGACGCGGCAGATGAATAGGGTGAGTGACACTTCTCCCTACAAAGGAGCTATTAGGGGATCCATAGTAGTAGTGGTCTTAATTTACCCAACATCATTAGCCCACACAGTAACCTAAACACAGAATAATCTTTCTATTAGATGCTACCAACCAAGCTCAAAACAACAGTTGGTCAGGAATCCAAGTTCATCATATTTTTCCCATAGTTATGGGACTTCATTAAATATAGTTTTCTCATTAGCCTTAAGTTATTTAAAAGCTAATATCAGCTATTATAATACCAGAAAAACGGAAAAGGGAGAGGAGTTTTGGACAGGCAGAGGACACACTGGAAACCAAATATGTGAAATATGTTTATTGTTAATTCCTATTTATCACTTCTAATGTTTTTGGTGTACTATGTTATATGTCTGACCTGTCTAATAAAAATCAATTTAAAAAAAAAAGAGCAGAGCATCTCAGGGGCCTTCTCTCCTATGCTACTAGCAAAAATAACATACACCTGCCACCAATTGGAAAACATTTGGGGGAATTTTTCTGTATCTACATTTCTTCTCTTCCTCTTCTTTTTTGTAATCATCTTTTCTACTGTCGGTTTTCATGTCCATGAAGCTATCAATAAATTCCCTGCACCATATCTTCTCTTTTAATTCCAGTGGAACATGTTCCCCTATGGGAATATGGTGTGTGGAAGGGGGAGATTGTCTGCATTTGTCTCTATCTATGTAAGGAATATGTCTTGGACCTGTTGTGTCCCTGTGTGACATATGCCTATTATCCCTGGTCCTATGTCTATGTACAGGGACTTTAGTAGTATCCTGATACGAAGAATTAGATTAGATTAGAGAGTTATAGGGATAATGGCATCATTAAAATTGACCTGATGGAAACTCTTCTGCCTGGATAATCATGTTTGAGCTGGGCCTTTTCTAAGTGACAAAGAAATGTAACCCTTCTCTGGAATAGATATAGGTAAATAATGAGCAGATCTGGACACCCCGGTATTTGTACTTGATGGGGTAGTCTGTGGTGCTAATGGCGGCGTCCCATGTCTTTACTGAGTAGTGGGAGGTTTTCCTTGCTGACCCTTAAACTAGACCTTGTGTGCATGGATGTAGCCTGTAACTGGTTCTGATCATGTGTGCATGTGATAGGGGCTCAACATGTGGAGGCCCTACCAGTGCCTGGTCCTGATCGTGTATGCCATGTAGTTATTATTATTATTATTATTATTATTATCTTTATTTATATTGCGCCAACATATTTTGTAGCAGTGTACAGGGGTTTAGTACGTGGCAAAAAACAAACTTAACATCTTTTAAAGAAAGAATCAAATGTACATAGTGCTCGTTTCTAGGGCACGGACACAAGATTGAAAACTCGCAAACTTACAATCTAAGGGTTTAGGTGTGATACAAGAGGGTGACAAATGCAAGATGTCTATGTGAAAGCAATTTGTTTAGTCAAGTGGAGGTGTCTGTGTGTAGTACTGTAGATTGTGGGTGTAACTGTTATTAAGCTGTGGAGTGTGCTGTTGTACATATTAAGGCTGAAGGTGATAAAAAAATTTTTAAACAAGTGTGTTTTTAGTAATTTTTTTAAGGTTTTGAGGCAGCAAGATAATCTAATGTGGTGAGGCCTCAGCATGTGAATGCCAATTACCAAAGCCTTGTTCTAATCCTGGCTGCTAGTATTTATTGATAAATGATGCTGCCACGTGATACCTATTGATCCTTCAGATTATCCTCCAGTCCCAAGGTACTCATACTAGTCTCTGGGAAGTGATGTACTAGTCTCTGGTCCAGTCCCAGGGCAGTCACACTATTCTGTTTCCATGGGCTGTTTTTATCTTTCCTTGAGGAGAAAATACACATTTAAAAATCTAAGGTGTACATCGCCTCCTTCCTGTGTCAATAGGAGTGTACTATCTCTTCATGTGTGCTGGGCTAAAAATATTCTTATCAGTGTAGATTCTGCTTCAGAATAAGAATGCTCAGTAAAGGGATGGGGGGGCTATGATGGCTCATGAATTGTTACTGGGTCTTTGTGGCAACATATTTATTTATTTTAAATTGATAAACTGTTTTTATCGCCTATGCCCAGCAAACAAACATATCAGCTTTACTTGGAAATACACTACAGTGGTCCTTTATTAAACATGCAGTATTTTACAATATACTGAAGCTGAGCTATATTCATAACAAATGAGATTCTCATTTTTCTCTTTTTTCAGATTCACCAGACAATAACAATACATTATTGTGTCTGAATATAGTGGGTTAAGATAAGCTTGTTCTGCATTTATATTCACAAGCCTCAGTCAAATAGTTGTAGCCACGGGGGTGTCTGTTGCAATTTCCCCAAGGAGATCAAGACCAATGCATCTAGATTTGGAGCTAAAAAAACACAACAGTCCCATGTTACAGAAAGACACTTTCTTGATCTGGCAGGTTTGTGTTTAAAGGCAACAATGATATAAATGATTCATTAGATTTCACATTTCATGGCATAAAATGTTTTCAGGAAAGATATGTTTAAGCTGCAAAATAACTGTATGACAGTATGATAGCCTACATTTGGCTATAAAGGCCTGATTTGTAATATTGTGTAATGTAGACAGCATTGACATTTTATGGGACTTTTGTAGTTTGGGCAAAGCTTTACAAATTTGAAAAGTATGTGTCTAAGTAACCATTTTGAGAGAAAAGCATACATTAAGTAGACTCTGTTTGTGTCATGAGTTGGTCATCTGTTTATTTGTTTTAAAGTGGCAGTCTTTCAATAGAACAGGTAAACAATTCTGTAAGTAAGAAAGCAAATGCCTCCATCCACTAAAATAAAGTTGAATGTAAATGTAAAGTCTTCAAGCCCATGTTAGTAATTATTAAATAAGGTTCTCATAAGAGCATATTATAAATATGAAATGTAAGTAGGCCTTTTAAAGGATTACCAAAAAGGTTACTGATACAAGCAGTAATATATAGGTATAACCCACTTAACACTACCCCTTTTAGCGCTGATTCAATATAAGCTCTGTTTTCATTGTAACTCACTGTTTTGCGCTAAACCCCGCTGATCCCCAATTAACTGTTCACAATATCGCTGTTTTTTCCTTGAGGGACCCTGTTTAATGCTCTTAACAACATCATAGCATTATCAGAGACTGCAAAGGAGAGAGAGAGAGGGACAGAGTGATAGCGAAAAAGTGCCACCCTGGAAAGAGAGAGAGAGCAACTAGAGACCCCTAATTCCTACTTCCAGAGACAAGGTACAGAATATTTTCATTGTTCCCTTTTTTCATAGTGTGGCTGTTAATTGTCTAATACAATCTACATTATTTGTATTTTTGTACTGTTTTACAGTACAGTACAAGGAAGACCATGGCGAGTTGAAGCCCCAGAGCATTCCTTTTCTGGAAGCAAATGCCAAACCTCATCTATATATAACAGGGGCAAAAGAGAGCACCAGGGTTTAAAATGGCCAAAGACTGGGTAACCTTCTTCTGGGTGGGAACGCAAGCGGTGACTACAAGATCAAGCCATTGCTGGTCTACCACTTAAAAACACCTATAGGCATACCACAATTAAATTTGCTGGTCATTTGACAATTCAATAGGAAAGCCTGGATCACCATGGAAATCTTTAAGAACTTGTTCAGCAAGCATTTCTGTCCATCGGTGCAGCGCTACTGCAGATGCAAAGGACATGAAGCCAAAGCACTCCAGTTAATGGACAATGCTACAAGCCACCCTACCAACTTGGCTGAGCTCCATTGCTGCATCCCGGTGGAAGTAGCATTTCTGTCAACCAACACTGCTTCACTCATCCAGCCTATAGATCTGAGAGTCATTGAGACCTTCAAGGTCTATTCTCTTCGCCGCACAGCAAGGACAAATAATCCATGATGGATTTCTGGAAGAAGTACACTATCATGCAGGCCGTCACTAACACTGATTTGTACTGGAAGAGATGACACAGCAATGTCTCAAAGCTGCGTGGAAGAAGATAAGGTGTGTGCAGATGTGCAACCAGTACAGCCCTTCATAGCGAATATAGCGGACCTTGTACATATGGCTGGACTGGGAGATGCAGAAGAACACTTAGAGGACTTGGTACAGGCTTCAGACGAGAGCCTGACCAACGAAGACCTCCAACAACTGGCAAAAAAGGCATTGAGGAAGTCCAGGACAGCAGTGACAATGATATGGAGGAATGAAAAGGACTTTCAACTGAGTTCCTCAGCAAGAGTTTGTGTTCCATCCATGACCTTATGGATGATTTAGTGGCAAATGATCCAGATGCTGGGAGGAGCATAATGTGAGACCCAGCATTATTGAGGCAATGTCTTGCTACCAGGATCCGTTGGATGGGAGCAGAGAGCAGAAACAGATGTCACAAAAAAGCCAGAAAGGAGGATGAGCCAGAAGCTTCCACATCTACCAGTTAAAGTGGACTGTTTTTTTACTGTGCTGTGTCTTTAAAAAAAAATTTTTTTTCTCTTGTTATGTTCGCAGTTTCTTCAAAGTTCATATAAAGTTAAAAAGTTTGAAAATTCTATAAGATGTATGTCTTTTTTTCAAAGAATTCCCTTATCCCTTTCTTTACCATTTTAAAATTACCCTTTTTAGTGGTGTGTAGAGTAACTATCCATAGAGCTGAACGGGGTATTCCTGTACACAAAAAGTAAAATGTGAGGAAGGTTAAGAAAGAAGATAATTGAAGAAGACTGGCATACATATATGCTACAGCTCATTCAACATGTTTTCCTCGATGTGGTATTTTAAAGTGAAAACCTTCTCCATTGACTTCAAACACAAGCAGAGAGCAGGAGCAGGGGACCAGGGGAAAGGGAAAGAGAGTGTACATGCATTGCATGTTGGGTATCTAATTAAAAATAAGGAACCCAATATACAAAACGCAGTTGCTGGAGGTGTCTACATCACCCCCAGCATTTTTTTAATTTTTTTTTGCAAAAACTGTTTTCATTTTTTCCATGCAAACATTTTTAGCTAGGTGGGTTATGATGCATTCTACAGGATGCATTCATAACCCACCTCACTTTCATATGCCACTTTCATATGTAAAATGATACCATTGTCAAGTAATTTGACATAACCTAAATATTACAACATATCTCTAGAGATACTACATCAAGGTAGTGGACCTCCACATGTCATACAATCTTATATGACACAAATATTAAAATGTTTGTGATTTAATAAAGTTTATTGAGTTCAATGATCAATTTATAGCTAAGTATACGCTTTGTTACAGTATAGCTTTTATTGATACAATAGAAAATTCAGGAATAAACAATTGGATATAATTACTTGTAAGCTTTGATGTTTAGATAGATGACAATATAAAATCTATTTTATGATTATTACAATCTCTTGAGAATGATTGGATAACAATTAGCTTTAACACATTTTGTATTATGTTAGTGTATAGTGTATAAAATCTTAGCAAGTTTGGTTAGCAATCTATCTAATAACATTATATACTTGTTAATTCAATATAGGAATATTACAATTCTTAACTAATTAGATAACAATCTATTTTAAGACAATCTATATTTTATTAGTTCAATATATCAATTAATAAGCAGTGTATAGAATCCTATCACACTTGGTTAAACAATCAAATGTCTATTCTATACAATATATGTGGTATTAATACTTAGTGATATAATGTGTTACCCCATGAATAGTAAACTCAGGTTTAAAACCTACAGAGCAGAAGCAATATACTGCTAGGTTATAATCAGCCTTATTAAATTGCAATTCAGCAAATTCTAAAGGACTCTATATAAGCACAGAGCATATTTTTTTACAGAAGTTTTTAGTCAGTAAACTTCTATCCAAAAGCAAGGTCTTCACTAACAAAAAAACTTCTGTAAAAAAAATATGCTGTGTGCTTATATAGAGCCCTTTAGAATTTGCTGAATTGCAATTTAATAAGGCTGAATGTATCTATAGCAGGCTAAATAACTTTTGTATTTTGGTATTAGGGCATTTCAATTGTGTCATAGCGTATTTCTATATATGCAATCAACAAATGATATAAAACAGTTGTGTTGATTGTGTTATTAAAGAAAGTATGTGCTGAGACTTGCTAAGTAGCTTTTGAGAATAGGTGTTTTTAATAAATGGTTTTGTAGCAGAGTTAAATAGTTAGATTATTGAATAAAGTCAATCAGACTGTTGTAGGTAGTATGGCACACCTACAATACCGGAATACAGGTGCTAATTGTCATGAATCAGCCAGGGGCCATCTTGGATTTGGGTATGAAGTATATTGGCAGCAGTAGCCATTTTGTGACTGGCAGCATTAGCCACACCCAGTGGCCATATTGTGTATGGGCATGACAGTTCATGGCTCAGTCGGCATCCATATTGGGACTGGCAGTATTGGTCACACCCAGGGGCCATCTTGGACTGGAAATGTTATCTGCCACATGTTATTCAACAGAAGGTTTTGGGCTCCCAGAGCCACTGTTATAATGTTATATATTCAGGGCAGAGTCCCACTGTTATTGTTATGCATTCAGAGAAGAGGCAGTTTACCACGTCACCACTAATAAAGTCGTCATAACGCATTAAGTGGACTGACGTGGGAAGTACTGCCTCAACTCATAACATGTGGGAAAGGGAGAGATGCTGTGGGTTCTAAAATGTTGTAGTGGTATTATCTGTAAATATATTGTATTGTAATGTGGGAGCCATGTTGTGTGCAGTTATCCATATTGGGTCTGATACAGATAGTAACCTGAGTAGATCACCCATCTGCCTTCCAGCTATCACCTAAAGTAAACACTTGAAGTGATAGCAAGGCCAGAACAAAGGGGTCTGTACAGACATTGAGGCACCTTAACCCCATGGGGTCTTCAGCCCAATATCAGGGTCATAGTACAGGAGCAAATAGATGTTTCTCCCTTGAGAGCCAGAGACCAAGTGAATTAGGTAGCCACACCTAGTGGGCGGCCCATGGGAGGGGTCTGGAAGTTCCCAGAGCTTACCTCTAGTCCATTGGCCAGAGGTAATCAAGTTACTCTGGAGATTACCCCATTGGCCAAGAGGAAGATGAGGGTTGGACAAGGGGGTAGCCACTCCCTGTACTGGTTTTGTGAGTTGTTTAAATACTGTGTGTTTCCAAAATAAAGTTGTTCTTAATTTTCATACTTTGACTAAGCATGTATTATTGACCCAGAGGCATATGCTTGTAGAGGAGCTTGTTCTGACTCCCTACCAAGGTGCTCGCAGGTACACTACCAAAGCAAGCTGGGACTTTTGCCTTTGCATCAACAAAGACTGTCCATAGGTCTAGAGTCACCCAAACTTAGGTCTAAACCTACTGGGAATAAGAGTCTTAGGATACTCTAGATCCCATCATCATAGTAGGTTACATAGTTACATAGTTACAAAGTATTTAAGGTTGAAAAAAGGCTTTCAGTCCATCAAGTTCAACCTTTTAAGATCTCCTCTGATCTGCAATATGAGGATTAACTATTAATTCATTAGTTGTTAATTAATTATTAATCAATTATTTTATTATCTAAGCGAGACTTAGCCAATTGTCTCCAAAGGAAATGTAAATAATTTGGATCAATACTGTCTCTCTAATCATCCATGATAACCCTGAATTCCCTTTTTAATTAGAAATAAGTCTAGTCCCCTTTTAAAGTTATCTATCGAATCCACTGTCACCACCTCCTCTGGTAGAGAATTCCACAGATTAACCACCCTTACTGTGAAGAACCCTTTTCTTTCTTTGAGGTGGAATCTTTTTACTTCTAACCTCAAGGGATGTCCTCTTGTCAGTTGAAAACCTCTTGGCACAAAAAGCTCCCCTGACAAATCTTTATACTGACCCTGGATGTATTTATATAAGGTAATCATATCTCCTCTTAGACGCCTTTTTTCTAGAGAAAATAAGTTTAATTTGGTTAGTCTTTATTCATAACTTAGCCCCTCCATTCCCCTTATTAGTTTTGTTGCCCTTCTCTGTACCTTTTCCAGCTCTAAAATGTCCTTTTTATGAAGTGGTGCCCAAAATTGTACTCCATATTCCAAATGAGGGCGTACTAGAGATTTGTATAGTGGCAGAATTATATTTGCTTCCCTGGCTTCTATACCATTTTTAATACATGCTAACATTTTATTGGCCTTTGCAGCTGCTGCTTGGCTTTGAGCACTGTTACCTAGGTGGTTGTCCACAAGCACTCCCAAATCCCTTTCAATATCTGATACACCTAGATTTGCTCCATTAAGATTATAAATTGCATGGCTTTTTTTCCTTCCCAGATGCATAACCTTACATTTATTCGTATTAAATCTCATCTGACATTTAGATGCCCATTCCTCAATTTTATGTAAATCCCTTTGGAGGGAAAGCACATCATTATCTGATTACATTACCTTGCACAACTTTGTGTCATCAGCGAAAATGGAGACCCCACACTCCAATCCTACCTCTAAGTCATTAATGAGTCTTTGTTCTGTGATGACTCCCAAAAGGGTAACAGGATTGTGGTATAGTGGACTGTTTTAACTCTACTACAAATTAGAAAGTTAAACAAGTTTATACATTAACATGCATAGGATTTTAGGGCAACACCTGACTCATTTTAGGATCCCTTCTCAAGATAGTCTGAAGTAATCCCTTTTTGTGTTATCAGGTTATTTTCTTTTTAGGAAGATTTGGGATATAGTTTGGATATAGACAGAGATAGTAAAGTATCTTAGATAGAATATAAGGGTGGGGGAAAAATGTATGCCAGAGAGTGACAGACAAAGATTAGACCAGAGCAATAGACCAGTAAAAAAATAATAGACAGAAAAGACCCTGATCCCTCTCTCTGCCTATTAGATAAACTATTTCTTCCCCATCGTCACAAGGTTGTTTCCACCAATTACAATAGGTTACTCTCTGTTTGTATGTATAGGCATAATTATGATGGGTTGATAAATATGTTGTATATATCTGTCTCTGCGCTCTGGTTACATGTATTAAAATGTATTTATTATCAATTTTTGTGACCTCTGTCCCAGATTGTGCCTGCCAAGTATTTTGGGCAATAGACTACACCATTGTACTTAATCTTAACACCTGCTCTGACAATATTTATTCCCGACAATGGAGTATTGAAGTGAGATGCGTATGTCTCAGAACACGCTATCTTGAGACATTTGTAATGTTTCATATTGAAGACCTCACCCATTTGAAAATATCTAAGACTTAGCCTGGCCAAATCTTGGTTTGATAAAGCACATTTACCAACTTAGAGGTTTATTTTATTTTAACAGGAAAATGTCTTAACTCTTCGTATGTTAAAAAGTTATACTATAAGTGTATGTGTATACATCAAGACCAACAGACGCTCACATAATGTAGGCAGTAGATGTATGTGGTATTCTTTTATCCTCAAAAACCACAACACCATGTATGAAACCCTTGATGAGTGTTAAATATAATCTAAAAACATGCCTAGGATAAGAATATGGTCAACTTGAAGTTTAATTAAGCCAAACCATTTACGTAGATTATTGTATTTTAGATGGGCTTATTGGTTCTTTACTTGCCATTAAATATATGTTTTTATCAAATGAAATTTGTAAAAGCTATAGTTATCGCAGGTGGTAAAAAAAGGAGGCTCCACTTGAGAAAAGCTGTGCATGTTCTATAACATTAGATCTGTGATGTGGTAGACCTTTCAGCTTGTTATTTGGATGTTAGCTGTACATTTAAAAAACAATAATAATTCATAACAAAAAATCAATATATAACACATAAGGGTTAGAGAGGTACAAAATCTGAAAATGGTGGGAGGAAATGGAAGGAGGCTACCATTTTCTACTGGTGGACAATAAATTGTAGATATTGCAGCATTGCCACAACATGTGGAGATGCATTCCTCTCTGAGTAGCCCTTTCTCCCTAACTTGTTGAGATGGAATGGTGTTAGGTACAGTTTGGATTATATATCTTTTGTAGTCTGTTTATTTTTTTTTGTTTATTTGGATCAAATGGAAAGGCAATGATATGGCCAATTAATAACAGGAAGGGTTCTCCTATCTTTTTTCCTATCTACTATAGTATGCGAGTCATTGGCTAATAGTTGGGAGAATAATAGGTGACATGTATTGATCATATCAGAACAGTATACACAATACCTGCTCTGTCAGATTTCTTAGTGGGCACATGCTTGCTGACTTGACGTGGGAATTGATGGCTAAAATATCAACCTGAACATACATTAGCAAACATTATAATTCAGTTGTAAATGTTTATGTACAGTATGTATGTATTTATGTGATTGTATAGTGGGGAATTAAATTGGTTTCACTTCTGAATATACTGTAGCTCATACAATGGAAGAGACAAGTTTTTTTCTAAAGCTTTGAAGTGTATGGTCCCAACTTAATGGGAGGCGCTTTATTGAGCAATAGAAGGGTAAGAAGGTATGGGAATGCAGATAGATGGTATGTTAAGTCCATTTTGTCTCATAGGTTAAAAAGGTAGGTGATACATAGTGTGTTGTGAGATACAGGGTTTTTTGAACACATGAAATTGTCAAGCTGTGTTGCATACACCGGGAGTCTAGTGGAGAACTGGCAGCATTTTAGTCTAATACAGCATTTGTGGGAGCAAATTCAGTTTAATTGTGTTTATCTGGAAAGCATTTCCCATTCTTAAAGGACCACTCTTAAAGGATACCTCCTGGACATCAGATGCAGGAGCAGGGTATTCAATAATAAGCTCCTTTTAAAAACCAAAGTCTACAGGTCTCTGTCCCCTATAAGGTCAGTGGGGAAGGATACTTTGTCTAGTGAGTGCTAATATTTCAGACACAAATTTATGTCAACACATTGATCTTCGTTAGCTGGAGTCTTGTTGTTTTTCAATTGGTTTCCCTTGGCAAGACTATTTTGCATTAACAACTCAAAATGAAACAAATAAACAGGAATTTATTTGAAGCATATACGTTTGTATTTCAGTATACATTTTTTTATATTTTCAAACAACAATAGAAACTTTTGTTTTACTAAATAATAATTTGTAGACAATTGTAATGGTTACAAACTTCATATTATGTTTGTTCTGTTATTTCTTGGACTCATTTTACATGTATATTACTATTATGTACCTGAACAATGTGTAAACTTTGAATGATTGTTTAGCAGCTTATTTAATCCGATTGATCTCACAACTACTTTAAGGCTCTCTCAAACCTCTCTTCACCCTTGATGACTTTATCAGAGTATATACAAAAAACGCAAATTGAGCTGATTTAACATGAATTTAATATTGAAGATTGCATTTATAAATCATTATGCAGGAATGTATTAATGACCAATGCTCCCTCTCTTAGAGCATTACAGTGACATTACAGTTAATGTTTGCCTTTTTGTGCTCTTTCTCCAGCTTGCCACTTTTTCTGTACCACTGTACAGGTCCACTGTAGTTCAAGAAAAAAGGCACTTGTTTGTGAAGTATGTAACAGACTAAAACATTAGCACCTGTGGAATGGGCATAAAACATTTTCAGAGAATATCAGAAAATGTGACTGCTCTGTTTATGAATAGAGGAGTCCATTTTGTCTTTGTTACATCCAGAGGGTGCATACCTCCCACCTCTCCCTCTTTTGGAGGCATAGTCCCTTCTTTCATGGGAAATTCATGTCTCTCATAGTCTTTCAAATGTCCCTCTTTTGAAGGGAGGTCCCACATTGAAGGGGAAACCCCTATTTTCCAGGCCTGACCATGCCCCACTTTCTTTGGTTCTTCCTGTCTCCTCACAATGTCTAGGAAGAAGACAGAAGCCTTGAGTGTCAGTTTTACAGAATATATGTGTGTATGGAAAAAGATATTTAAGGGACACTACTTAAAAAGGACATTTTAGAGCTGGAAAAGGTACAGAGGAGGGCAACAAAACTAATAAGGGGAATGGAGGGGCTAAGTTATTAAGAAGTTATTACGAAAGACTAACCAAATTAAGCTTATTTTCTCTAGAAAAAAGGAGTCTAAGGCCCTCATTCAATTTCAATTCGGACAATTGAATAGGGCTCTAAATAAGCACATAGCATATTTTTTATGTGCTTATTTAGAGCCCTATTCAATTGTCAGAATTGCAATTGAATGAGGGCCTTAAAGAGTCTAAGAAAAGATATGATTACCTTATATAAATACATCCAGGGTCAGTATAAAGATTTGTCAAGTGAGCTTTTTGTGCCAAGAGGTTTTCAACTGACAAGAGGACATCCCTTGAGGTTAGAAGTAACAAGATTCCACCTTAAAGAAAGAAAAGGGTTCTTCACAGTAAGGGTGGTTAATCTGTGGAATTCTCTACCATGGGAGGTGGTGACAGCGGATTCGATAGATAACTTTAAAAGGGGACTGGATTTATTTCTAATTAGAAATGGAATTCAGTTTTATCCTGGATAATTAGAGAGGGAGTATTGATCCACGGTGCAATCCGATCGCCAGTATCTGGGGTCAGGAAGGAATTATTTTTTTTCCATTTGAGACAATTGGCAAAGATTCACTTGGGGTTTTTTTCTGTTTGCCTTCCTCTGGATTAATTAATAATTTAAAAAAAATTATAGTTAATTAACAATTAATTAACAACGAATAAATTCATATCTGTATCCAAATTTCTCTCTTTGATGACAAATCAGGTCAACAAAAGAAGCAATGACTATCCCCATTAAGGGAAGCTGCATATGACAGCTAAACATTAATGGATGTATTTTGCATTTACTTTCTAATAGCATTTTACCCATTAGCCAAGCATTATATTAATTAAATTGGGATGTAATTTGTCTTTTAATAAAAAGTACATTGAAGCCTTACATAAAAGGTATACAGAAAATCCTGAGTGACTAATGTAATGAAATGACTGTAGTTTGGGGAATGTCATAGGTTTATGATGAATGCAACTAACTAACAACATTAACACTGTGGTGTAGTTTTCTTTCTATATGGTATTTTAATCAACTAAGTTTGAAAATGTACAGAGACATTCTAGAAAGCAAAATAAAAAGCAAAATAAATAAATAAAGACAACTTTCAATTTTTAACAGCGAGAAACTTGCTGTACATTTAAAGTCTCCTCCTACCTCAGTAAGTTAATCAGCAGAATCCAAAACATTAGATTTCACAACAGCATAATTGCATATAAAAAGCTTTATAATATTTAGCCTATTTTAAAGTTTATATCTTCAAAATGTCTTAAATATACAGCTGTAATGATCTTTAAAGGCACTTAAGGTTAGCAAACTCTGATTGTCTTATGGGTACTTTCATCTTGCATTGCTATTTGGTCTGGAGCCTGAGGGGGAGGGTTATCTTACTTGGACTATCTCTTCCATTTAGTACTACGCAGGGTAGGATTTACATATCTGGCAGCCTTAAGCGCCAGCTGCTTAGCTGCCCTCTTGATGTTGAAATGCAAATGCAGGCATATCTCTGTTCTCCTGCCCCCATGTTGCTTCACAAACACCTCTAGGACCTAAGACTACATGCAATTCAGGTCTTGTATGACATCAACCCAAAAAGAATTGAAGCCATTCTGAAGGCAAACGGTGGTACTACTCTTTATTAGGTACTTGATTTTAATATATTGTTATGTGTTTCCATTATTTTGTCCATCCGCATATACAACACACATTGTTTAACTGCATCATCTCTCTCTCTCTTTCTCTCTCTCTCTCTCTATATCACATATATAATTGTGAGCGTACGGGCCGTTGCTCACGCTTGCGGGCTCGCGTAGCCTCAGTTGTTGGGATGGAGCAGCCACCTTCTCCCCACAATGCCCCGGTTCGGGTTCCGGAGGGGGAGCCAGACGCCGCCACTGCAACTAGCCGAACCCGCCAGACGCCGCCACTGCCAGTAGCCGCACCATTCCGGGGCCCGGCAATCCAGTTGTTGGGATGGAGCAGCCACCTACTCCCCACAATGCCGCCACTGCCACTAGCCAGCAACTGAGGCCCTTGCCCGCAGCCCTCGCTGCCCTTGCCCGCAGCCCTCGCGTAGGGCCTCGGTTGCTGGGATGGAGCGACGAAGGCCTCAGTTGCTGGCATGGAGTGCCTTCCCCATGATCCCCAGAGATGGTCGGTGATGTGTGTAGCCCTGCATTGTATCTCCCTCTGTCCCACCCCCTGGCCGGCTCCTCAGCCCCCTCCTCCAGGTCACGCACACACAGAGGCTGAAGGTCGCTGCCTCCGGTAGTACTGCACGTAGAGCTCCTACACACATCACCGATCATCTCTGGGGATCATGGCGCCGAAGGCACTCCATGCCAGCTTCGCGAGGGCCTCAGCTGCTGGCATGGTGTGCCCTGCTGTGGTATGTAGCCCTGCATTGTATCTCCCTCTGTCCCACCCCCTGGCCGGCTCCTCAGCCCCCTCCTCCTCCAGGTCACACACACACAGAGGCTGAACGTCGCTGCCTCCGGTAGTACTGCACGTAGAGCTCCTACACACATCACCGATCATATCTGGGGATCATGGCGCCGAAGGCACTCCATGCCAGCAACTGAGGCCTTCGCAAAGCGAGGGCTTCAGTTGCTGGCATGGTGTGCCCTGCTGTGGTATGTAGCCCTGCATTGTATCTCCCTCTGTCCCACCCCCTGGCCGGCTCCTCAGCCCCCTCCTCCAGGTCACGCACACACAGAGGCTGAAGGTCGCTGCCTCCGGTAGTACTGCATGTAGAGCTCCTACACACATCCCTGATCATCTCTGGGGATCATGGCGGCCGTGGACCTGGAGAAGCTAAGGATGAGAGGGGCTGGGAAGGCCATAGCTGTGCTGACCAGCGGGGGGGATGCACAAGGTGAGGGGGCCTGTGATGAGCTGTGTGTGTAATGGGGGCACAGACTGCCAGGACAAGGACTTGCTGTTATATAGAGTAAAAGGCACCTGGATTGGTTGATTGACTCACGTGCAGAAAGGGTTAATAATCATTATATGTATGACATGCTTATAAACAATGATCATTAAATAATTTTGTGTGAGCTACAGTTGTTTTGTAGTGGGGGCTGCCATGTTTGTTTCTGCTTAACTGCTGTAGGGAGAGCTGGCCTTAAAGGGGCTCTGTCACCCCAACAGAAAGCTGATTTAACTTTAAAGAGCATCAACAACTGGATATACATTGCGCTAGAAGTTTTTCTTTACAGTAAATAATTGCTGAAATATTTAGAATAGATTTTGGGGCTTTTGTATGTTATGTGGCTCAGAGTGCTTGATAAGGGTGTGAGAGGGGCTTAACTGTTAGATAACATTGTGGGTCTTTGTTTTGCCAGATCTATCCTGTTATGTGCATGGACGGGAAGCCTCCTGTTGCCGGGTGCACCTGTGTCCTGTGTCCCAATGTACTCCCTAAGCTCCCAACCCCAACCCCCTACCCCCCTTGCCGGCCCTAACCCTAACTTCAACCCCCTACAACACTTACCGGGCCTAACCCTACACCCCTTGCCGGCCCTAACCCTTATAGCCTAACGCCATTTTACACCAATGCAGAAGTACACAACTACGGTCTCATCTCGCACACGCACAAAATTACATTGCACACATTCAGCACGCTTACACAGCAGCTCAACACCACTAATGCTGCAGCAACATCAAAACAGATTGCCAGCCCTTCAACACAATGCTTCAAAATAGGTAAAGTATATATATTTATTAATTGTATTATATATTTCAGTAGTAGACACAAAACACCATTAGCTACCTTACAATTTCATTGCCGTCATTTTTTGACGGGCAATTCGCTAGTATATATATATATACTAGCGACTTGCCCGTCAAAAAATGACGGTCAATAAAAGAAAGTGTTGAAATGCTGTTTGTCACACAATGTGAGTGTACTGTGTGCCTCAACTATATAGACCTGTCTAACACACTAATGAATGCATGTCATCCAGGACCTTCATGACCCAAAGTGTAAGCACTACACCATTTTAACCCGGTCACTTATGGGGGTCTATCCAGACCCTCATAAGCCTCTAACCCCATCAGTCCCATAAGGGCATTTTATGACCATTATGTGTCTTTTACAACCCAACATTAACCACATAAGTGCCATGACGGTCCTGAAGGACCATCATGACACTAAGTATAAACACTACACTGCACTATACCCCACCAATAAAACATTAAATATCAACTAAACAACCTTTACACTAACCTATTAACACCTACACTACCTACCTACCCCCTAATAACCCCCTGCCCACCACTGTAAATACAGAAATCAAATAAACTAAAGTCATCAAAAATCTACATTACATAAAATAATAAAACCTAAATCACCAAAAATAAAAAATGTACATTACAGAAAAAAAAACCTAAGTCACAAAAAGTAAAAAAGGAACATTACAGAAAATAAAAAAATACATTACACCCCCCCCCCCAACTACAGAAAAAAAATGACACACCTGAAAAGGAAATACATATAATACATACAATACAATACATACAATATAATATAATACAATACATACAATATAATACAATTAAATGCATACAATTAAATACAATACAATTTAATACAATACAATACACCCCCATCTAATATACATCCCCCTATCTAATATACATTCCCCTATCTAATATACATCCCCCTATCTAATATACATACCCCTATCTAATATACAATACTATCTATCTAATATACATCCCCCTATCTATCTAATCACATATATAGTTGTGAGCAGGCGAGCCAGCCACAACCGTTGCTCAAGCTTGCGGGCTCTCTTAGCGAGCCCGCGGCCCTCACGAAGCGCTGGCCGTGGCTCGCGCAGCAAGGGCCTCAGTTGCTGGCATGGAGTGCCGAAGGCGCTCCTTGCCAGCAACTATGACCCTCGCAAACTTTACGTTGTAACGCAAACAACACGACACACCAACTGCGACCCTCTCAAAGTTTACCTCGCAACGCAAACAACATACGAGACACGTTAACACTCATTATGACCTCGCAAAAATCGGCCGCAACTCGCGAACATGAAAAAAATCAAAACACAATAAATACACACAGCACATACATAAAAAGCTTACCTACAGCAAGAGGGAACATCCAGGACCTTTAAAAAAGCAACTTATACCTTCATTTAACTAAAAATAAAAGAGTTTAGACACTAAAAAATTCTCTAAGCAAGAGAAAAAATGGCCACCGAACAAAACGAAAACGAGGCTACAGCACTCTAAACACGCAAAACACCACAAGAAACTCGCAAAACACCACAAAAGACCTACGGATATTCCGCTAAGACTCATACCACACATTACCCGCCATTTTACGACAATGCGGAAGTACACAACTACGCTAACGGTTTGGTCTCGCGCACGCACACTATTACACTGCACACATTCAGCACGCTTACACAGCAGCTCCACACCACTAATGCTGCAACATCAAAACAGATTGCAGCTCTTCAACACAATGCTTCAAAATACGTAAAGTATATTCATTTATTAATGTATTATAGATTTCATTATTATACACCAAACAGCATTAGCTACCTTACAATTTCATTGCCGTCATTTTTTGACGGGCAATTCGCTAGTATACAATAAATACTATCTATGTACTATACATACCCCTATCTATCTAATATACAATACATGCTATCTCTATATAGCAACCCTAATTCTAAGCTAAAATAAAATAATTAACACCACTTACCTTTGAGATGTTTCTTCAGATCACCAACCTAGGGGAAAAAAGATTAAAAAAATTACTACACGTTTACACAAAATAAATAAACATTCTAAACATTCTAAATATTCTACTCACCTTTCCAGCATGTCCCGTCCCTCTTCTTTTGTTCTTCTCCGGCGCGGCCCCTTTTAAAAAAAAAATAACATTAATACACATACATAAACATAAAACCAAGTAAAATCAATACAATCTACATTGTACTTACCTCCCCGCGATGTCTCCGGCCTCCTCGTCTTCTGCCACGGAAGCATCCGCGCTCTTTAAAAATTAAAAAAATTAAAAAACACACATCCGCACTCGCGAATGTCTCCGACGCTAATGAGCTTCTTACGGAGTGTTCCAGAATAAAATACGCAATGGCGGCTTCTGATTGGCTGAAAACGCTGTCTATCAAATTCAGCCAATGAGAAGACGCCAATTGTGAACCAATGAGAAAGGGATACACCCCAAAATCCCACGCTGATTGGATAACGCACCTGTCAATCTTTATTTGAACCAATCCGAAGGCTTTAAGCCATCAGCGAATCACAATGGGATACACCCCCACGCGGTGATTAGCTGAAGACATCTGTGCCTTCCCATTGGCTGTAATACTGACAACAGCCAATGAGAAGGCGCAAATGCCTTCACCAATCAGTACGTGGATGTGTATTCCATTGTTATTGGCTATTGTCAGTGCAACCAATCAGAATGCGCAGATGCCTCCAGCCAATCACCCTGTGGGGGTGTATTCCATTGTGATTGGCTGAAGGCATCTGTGCCTTGGGATTGGTTTAAATAAAGAATGACAGGTGCACTATCCAATCAGAGTGGGATTTTAGGGTGAATCCCTTTCTGATTGGCTCACACATTGGCGCCTACTGATTGGGTGAATTTGATAGACAGCGTTTTCAACCAATCAGAAGGCGGCATTGCTATTTTGCTATGTCCGTGAGTGCGGATTTGTGTTCTTTTTTTTTTAGAGTTCGGTTTTAGGGCGGGGCAGAAGAGGAGGAGGAGGCCGGAGACATCGCGGGGAGGTAAGTACAATGTAGATTATGTTTATTTTATTTTGTTTTTATGCTTATGTATGTGTATTAATGTAATGTTTTTTTTAACAGGGGCTGCAACAGAGAAGAAGGACGGGACATGCTGGAAAGGTGAGTAGAATATTTAGAATGTTTAGAATGTTTATTTATTTACTGTAAATGTGTTGCACTAATTTTTATTTTATTTTTTTCCTAGGTGGCTGATCTGAAGGGACATCTGCAAAGGTAAGTGGTGTTAATTATTTTATTTTAGCTTAGAATTAGATTATTTTATATATAGATAGCATTTATTGAATGATAGCTATTGGTATTTGTTTTATATAGATAGCACAGCATGTATTGTATATTAGATTGTGGTATTTATTTAGATAGATTGGTGGATGTATATTAGATAGATAGGATGTATATTAGATTATGGGATTTTTTAGATAGATTGGGGATGTATATTAGATAGATAGAATGTATTGTATATTAGATAGGGGTGTATTTTATGACATTTTAATTGTATTGTATGCATTTGTATTGTATGCATTTGTATTGTATGTATTTCCCTTTCAGGTGTGTAATTTTTTTTTCCTGTGGTGGTGGTGGTGGTTGGGGGGGAGGGTTGTAATGTGTTTTTTTTATTTTCTGTAATGTACCTTTTTTTTTTTTTTGTGACTTAGGTTTTTTCATTTTCTGTAATGTAGATTTTTTATTTGTTGTGATTTAGGTTTTTTATTTTATGTATTGTAGATTTTTTGTGTGACTTTAGGCTTTTTTATTTTCTGTAATTAGATTGGTGGGGGTTATTAGGGGGTAGGTAGGTAGTGTAGGTGTTAATAGGTTAGTGTAGAAAGTGTTTAGTTAATATGTAATGTTTTATTGGGGGGGTATAGTGCAGTGTAGTGTTTATACTTAGTGTCATGATGGTCCTTCAGGACCGTCATGGCACGTATGTGGTTAATGTTGGGTTGTAAAAGACCCATAATGGTCTTAATATACTCTTATGGGACTGATGGGGTTAAATAGAGGCTTATGAGGGTCTGTATTGACCCCCATGAGTGACCGGGTTAATTAGCGGTTTATGGGGGTCTGTATTGACCCCCTGAGTGAGGGGGTTAATGAAGTGATTATGGGGGTCTATTTTGACCCCCATGAAAGACAGGGTTAATTAGGGGTTTATGGGTGTCTGTATTGACCCCCATGAGTGAGGGGGTACATTTAGTGCTTATGGGGGTCTGTATTGACCCCCATGAGTGACAGAGTTAATGAAGGGCTTATGGTGGTCTATATTGACCCCCATGAGTGAGGGGGTTAATGAAGTGCTTATGGGGCCTGTATTGACCGCCATGAGTGACAGGGTTAATGAAGGGCTTATGGGGGTCTGTATTGACCCCCATGAGTGACAGGGTTAATGAAGGGCTTATGGGGGTCTATATTGACCCCCATGAATGACAGGGTTAATTAGGGGTTTATGGGGGTCTGTATTGACCCCCATGAGTGACAGGGTTTATGAAGGGCTTATGGGGGTCTATATTGACCCCCATGAGTGAGGGGGTTAATGAAGTGCTTATGGGGGCCTGTATTGACCCCATGAGTAACAGGGTTAATGATGGGCTTATGGAGGTCTGTATTGAACTCCATGAGTGACAGGGTTAATAAAGGGCTTATGGGGGTCTATATTGACCCCCATGAGTGCGGGGGTTAATTAGGGTTTTATGGAGGTCTGTATTGACCCCACATGAGTGAAGGGGTTAATTAAGTGCTTATGGGGGCCTGTATTGACCCCCATGAGTGACAGGGTTAATGAAGGACTTATGGGTGTCTATATTGACCCCCATGAGTGACAGGGTTAATTAATGGTTGATGGGTCTCTGTACAGAGCCCCATGCATCATAGTGTATATATATTTTTTCTTTAAGGACCCGTAACGCAGGAATGTTGAATTTTCATTGCAGCGGGGGTCCCTGATCGCGTGCCATCGGGACCCCCACTGCGATGATTAATATAGGGTTAATGCAGTTCTCTGAGCTTATCTCGGATCCCGCGGGGTTAATGTGGTTTTCCAAGCTTATCTTGGATCCCTTCTAGGCTAAGTTGTACGTGGCTGGGCAGTCCTGGGCTTTGAGCCTCGTTTTCGTTTTTTTCGGCTGCCGTTTTTTCTCTTGCTTAGGGGATTTTCATGTGTCTGAACTCCTGAATTTGGACTTAAATGGAGGTGTAACTTCACTTTCAGAGGTCTTGGATGCCCCCCCTTGCTATGGGTAACTTTTTATGTATTTTTTGTGAGTATTTGGTGTGTTTTGACTGATTTAAGTGCGTGTGGTTCGGCCATTATGGTCGTATTTTTCATGCGTGTGGGTGTTTGTGCCGTTAAGGTTGGTTCCGAGGTTTTTGTTTTTTTGCGTGCGTGTGTGCTTCGCGAACGATTCGTAGTTGGACAACTATTATATGTGATATATATATATATATATATATATATATAGTATTTCCCATTTTTTGTAAATATTTTATTATATGTTTTCATGTGACAACACTGAAGAAATGACACTCTGCTACAATGTAAAGTAGTAAGTACACAGCTTATATAATGTATAAATTGTAAATTTAAACGTGTAAATTTGCTGTCCCCTCAAAATAACTCAACACACAGTCATCGGCCCAGGCTGATGATAGGCAGTAACCTTGAAACGGCCATACATGCGTGGTATTCCTAGCTTGTGTATAATCCTACCCTAGCTTTGCTCAAAGCTGTTTGATACAGCAGGTATGTGCTTAAGGGAAGCCATGTTTCATATGGTTATGAAATGCAAGAGTGTAGCCTTTGTGGGCACATTTGCATGTCTCTGCCAAGGTTCCTAGAATGCTGTGTTTTAACTGTATTTCTCTGAATTCTTTAACTTGTTTTAGACATTCAAATGTTAACACAAATGTACTATTTATTTACTGTACTATTGTACGGTGGAGGGCTTCTATCACTCTTTTGCCCACCATATATTAAGTTATTGTTATGGTGAAATACCTACTCAAAATATCCACTACACAAGCTGAGAACCTGCTCCACGCTGATAATAGGCAGCTATCTTGAAATGGCTGTCTGTGGGTAGGATTCCTAGCTTGTGTATAATCTGACCCAAGCTTTGCTCAAAACTGTTTGCTAAATAGCATGTTAATGTCACTTCCTCATGGTGGTGACTAAAGTAACATGTCACATGCTGCTTTTACAAAATTTTAAACTCTCTTCTATGCATTATATTTATGCCTTTTTGAGCGTACGTAAAAGTACTGTATTTTTCGCCATATAAGACGCACCTGCACATAAGACGCACCTAGTTTTTAGAGGAGGAAAACAAGAAAAAAAATATTCTGAATCAAACACAAATACACTTTACACACATATACACACCTACATCACACACAAATATATATATATATATATATATATATATATATATATATATATATATATATATATATACATATACCACACACACACACATTTTGAGCATTTGGGAGCCTCCAGGTTATCTTGACCCTCCATGACCCTCCTGATCCCCCCTGCCCCTCTTGATCCTCCCCTTTCCTCTCTTGATTCTCCCCTCTGCCCATCCATGATCATCCCTTGGCCCATCTTGATCTCACCACATCACCCCATCGCGCAGCGCTTCCTACCAGCACTCCTCCTGTACTGCAGCCTTCCCATGCGTCGCGTGTGTGACGTCACTAAGATGCACCGACAGACAAGATGCAGTTTAGAGGCATGCTGCTGGTGCCATAGGAAGCGCCAATGGGGGGGGGGGGGGGATCAGGAGTGGAAGATCTAAAGGGGGCCAAGGGAAGGATCAGAGGGGCCGAAGGGGAGAATCAGGAGGAGGAGAGGATCAAGAAAGGGGCAGAAAGAGGCAGTTTTAATGCAGGCAAAATGTGTATTCGTCGTATAAGATGCACCAACTCCCCCCCCCCCCCCCCCCCCAGTTTTGGGGAAGAAAAAGTGCATCTTATACGGCAAAAAAATACGGTATCTCTTTTTCTCCGAAAGACCTTCACATCCATTTTTTACAAATGTAGCTGTACCAAAGTTCATTACACTACTTCCCTTATAAAGAAGTAATCTCTCTCTCAGACTTACTTATTTAACTAACAGTACAAAGCTTATTAAGCTTTTTTGATGGAATGCTAGTTGGCATGCTGTGTTTTGAGGCAAGGCAGTCAGCGAGCTGTTAATGGTCCTTTCTGGACTTGCAGGAGAAGAAGAGCTTGACTGCAGCTCCATGGCAGGCAAAAGGTGAGAAGCAGAGGTACTATAATGGACATCAGTATGCAGGAGCAAGGTGGTGCAGACATTGTGAAAGGTACCATATGTTTCCATGCCTTACACTATAGTAAATCACCCTGCAAGCCTACCTCTTTAGGATCTTTCCTATTCGCTGCCCATGAGCAGTGGAGCCTATTGGCCACTAGGTGGCGAGGCCGAGAGGTCCACAAATTTCTTCCCAGTAATTCTGACAACCCTCACCCTAACACCCCTCACCCTAACACCTAACTCTAACAGCCCTCACCCCAACAGCTAACCCTAACAACCCTCACCCTAATAGCTAACCCTAACACCCCTCACCCTAACACCAATCCATAAGAAATTGACAGCCCCCTTCGGCAGCATCAACTAGTGGCCGATGAGTGGCACTGCGCACCGGGAGCCAACAGGAAAGGTCTCCACTTTATACAGTCACCCTCATCTCCCCTCTAAAGCAAAGAACATTTTATCATGAGCCCAGTGTAAAAAATAAACTGAAATTTAAATAAAGTGTTATTCAAATAGGAGCTCCTCTGAGGGAGGTGCCACCAGACAGCTACATTGTTCACCTAGTTATAATTCTGGCCATGGTCCTATTGACAAGTGCACGTTATAGTGCAATCTTTCTTTAAAACTGATTAGACCTTATTCAAATCCAAGGTTCCTCTGGGAAATAATTCTTGTAGGAACAAAGTCAATTTCCTGTCAAAACTTAATAAAAATGAATAGCTGTATTTATTTTAAAAATAGCATCTAATAATAATTTCTTCATCCACAGTATGAGCAGTGTTCTTTTAGTATAGCCCATGATACATATATGCACATATATAACTTGACGCGTTGCATCTGAAATTTCTTAAGCATTTTACATGTCTGTGGTTTCACTTCCATGAATATACTGTTTAAGTTACATTTAAGCTGAATTTAGTGGTAACTAATTTTGAGTTGTGTGGCAAGAATAATATATTATTTAACTTGGAAATATCTCAGTGCAGCAATTTCAGTCCTGCACAAGGTGTGCAATTATACTCTGATTATTGATGAGTGCATCAATACAGAGAGAACATTTCCCAAATGATGTCCTTACTCATTCATACCATCACTTGACAAGTGGCAGCTTAATTATTTAACTCTTCTGTTGCCTAAAAGCAAACTTCAAACTGATCTGATTTTGTATTTTCTTTTGAATAGGGCTCTATTTAAGCACACAGCATATTTTTTTTACAGAAGTTTTTAGTTAATGAACTTCTATCCAAAAGCAAGGTCTTCACTAACTAAAAACTTCTGTAAAAAAATATGCTCTGTGCCTATATAGAGCCCTATACATTTTGCTGAATCGCAATTTAATAAGGCTGTTTATCTCTATGTGCTTTAGACACCATTAAAGCATCACTAAATAATGGCCGGCGCAGAGGCAGCCCAGGCACGCCGGGTCTGACGCAGCGGTGCGTGACCCGGTGGAGCCTGGGCGCTGCTGATTGGCTGGGGGGAGGAGGAGGGACTTCCGCCCGTTTTGCGGGCTTCCTCCTCACTCCGCGCCCGCCATTGACCTGATCTGAGGTCTGCACGCTGCTCTCCTCAGCAACACAATAAGGGCAAATATAAAGTAGCTCATAAGCATAGCGACGGACCCTGATATAAAGGTTGTGAGTTTAAACCCAACCTGCTCTTGTTGTGGCCCCAGTTTAGTCTAATTACCCCATACATTTATTAGCCCAGCCCCATATGTCCTGGGTCAGGTCTGAGTGCCCCCTGCCTGCATCCTTGGAAGGCAATTACCTCATATTCTATCATCCCCTCCAGTGTGGGCTCCTGGGTGCCTGTGTCCAGCTTGGCCAAGGTGAGGGTAACTATAAATGGACCCTGGGGATTTAGAGGCCTTGCTGTCCATGGTCAGAACTCGGGCATTAAGCCATGGGGGTTAGATGGGTTCAGGACAGGCTAGATCCAGGCCATATAGGGGGGGAGGTTGATGTCACTTCGGCACAGGCCAGGCCTGCAGTGACCGGTAGCCTAGGCCAGGTGGACAGGCCTCATAGCCTAGATGAGCCGGCACAGCAGCGTGCTAACTCTGATCTGAGCAATAGGGCTAGGAGCAGTGTGGAGGGCATGGATAGGGTCCTTGAGAGCTAGGGGCTTATCCCCCCCACGGCAGAGAGCGTGGTGCTAGCTTCTTGTCCCATGGCCCACAGCAGAACCTAGGTTCTGGCGACACCCCTAACCAGCCTCGAGGCTCCAGGGGTAACAGCAAAAGTGCAAGGAGCTCTAAAAAAGCTCCTACAGGCTCTCACCGATCGGCCCCTGCGGTCCCCACTGCCGCACCCACTGCCAGCGCTGCAGGTGTTTCGCAGGGACAATGCAGTGCCAAAGGAGAGACCGAGAAGAAAAAAGAGACCACCAGAGGAAGAAGGGACCAGGTGATTGAAGAGATGGCTGCAGACGACAGTCTGGTGGTCATCGACGAGGTTCCCGGTAGCGGCTAAGGTGGCACAGCAGACGCGCCCCACAAACAGATACAGTCCTTTGATTTTCACCTCGACACCAGCCAAGAGACAGAAATCCCCTGACAAGAGAGCTAGGCCACAGTGCACTTCACCCATCCCTGACATCATCACAGATACAGGGATGCCCATAGTGACTCAGGGGCAGGACAGGGGTATGAATAGCATCGACCGCCATAGGCCACCGAGCCGGAAGGAATTCTTACACCCTAGCATAGCCGATGAGTCAGAGTACTCCTCTGGGGGGGGGAGCGGACCATGCGTTCCCTAATGAGGGATAGATGCAGGAGAGCTAGTGATTGTTCTTCATGCTTTCCCAGAGCCAGAGGGAGATCCAGGTCTCAGAGTGGACGGTCTTGCGGCTGCAGCTGTGCTTGTGCAAGAGGGGGTGAAAGGAGTCCAAGGCGGTCGAGATGCGCAGGCACGCCTGCTCGTCCAGACCAGCAGGTTGCCCCCAGGATGGCAGTTGCCCCGAGGCAAGGAGCATCAGGTGAGAAGCTTGGAAATCTCAGGGAGACGAGGGTAGCAGTACATGAAGACTCTCCCAGGGCATCTCAATTCCTATCGTCCCTTAAATCCCTTATAGAAGCCCATAACATTGCCGTCTCCGACGTGGAAGTCGGGCATGGGTGGGGGGTTTGGCCGGGAAGGCGTGGTGGAGCCATCTCTTTCCGCGAGGTCGCCCCGCGCTGGGTTTACCAACCCCACATCACACTTGGCGAGCTTGGCACCGCACGCCAGAGGAGCGGAACAGGACAGGAGCAGAAGAAACGTACGGGACGCGGCTGCAAGGCCGTCCATCGTTTGCGCCCAGGACAATTTGGGGGCACATTTAGCCTTGGATGTCAAAGAAAAAAATCTGGCTACGGGAGTACATAGAGATATTTTCCTTCTTGCCAATGTCACGCATGACCGACAATCCAGAAGGGCCCACTTTCAGGCGCGTACCAAGAACATTTGACAACTGGTTACAGGCCTTTGCCATCATGGCCTGTGTCATGGGAGAAAGACACCCAGAACAGTGCTCTGGATTGTTTGTGTATATGGAGAAAATCAGGAACGCATACCGGACGTATGGGGGAATGGCTTGGTGGCGATATGATGAGGAATTCTGGCAATACATGTCCTCCCGTCCGGAGATGGCGTGGAGCGATAAGGCGATGGCCTATTGGCTGAACATAATGACACCAATGCAGGCAGTGCCGCCCTTTCGCACGAACCCAGGCTAGAGGCCCCACTGCTGCGAGCACAGCTTGTCGAGGTATCTGTCACTCATTCAACAAGGGCAACTGCAAGTGGGCACCAAACTGGCGTTTCAAGCACGTCTGTATGAGTTGTGGAGGGGATCACGTGGCCTCAATATGCACCAGACATTCAGGGCTGGAGAACCCGCTCAAAAAGGGACGGACTCCCATACAGCTGGGCGCAATGCTGCCGTGGCTAGAACGCTACGATAGGTTGGCAGCAAAAGCTGGGGCGGTGGCCCTACTAAGCGAGGGTTTCCAGGAAGGGTTCAAGATTCCATGCTCTCTCGCCCCGCTCGAGTCGCGTCTCCAAAACCTGAAGTCGGTAAAGGAGTTTCCCGGGGTAGCGGCGGAAAAAATCCGGATCGAGGTAGAACTGGGTAGGATGGCGGGGCCTTTTCCCTCCATCCTTTTCCAGGGGTTAGTAATTTCCCCTCTGGGCATAGTGCCGAAGAAGGAAACAGGAAAATTCCACCTCATTCAGCATTTATCCTATCCTCCGGGTGGCTCGGTCGACGATGGGATCGACAAACAGTACTCGTCAGTGTCGTACGCCACTTTCAATTGGGCCACAGACCTGGTCAGGTGGGCAGGCATCGAGGCTAAGATGGCGAAGGTGGATATCGAGTCTGCGTTTCGCTTGCTACCGGTGCATTCGCAGAGTCATCAGTTCCTTGGTTGCTTTGTCGACGGGCAGTACTTCGTGGATCTGTGTCTCCCCATGGGGTGTTCTATTTCCTGTTCCTATTTCAAAGCCTTCAGTAAGTTTTTGCAATGGGTAGCGCACACCGAGTTGGGTTGCCAGGGGATTACCCATTAACTCGACGATTTCCTTTTTGTGGGTCCGGCGGGTCTCGCCATATGCGACTTCATACTGAGGACTTTCTTAGGGATATGTCAAGATTTCGGGGGTTCCTCTGGCAGACAAGAAGACGGAAGGACCAACGACAGAACTGACGTTCCTGGGGACTCGGATCAATTCGGACAAGATGGAATGCGGCGTGCCGATGGAGAAGGTGGTGGAGCTGTCTTCACAACTGACAGCCCTAGAAGGTGCATGAAGAGTGTCATTGCAGCGGTTGCAATCCATCTTGGGAAAACTGAATTTTGCGTGCAGGATCATTCCCATGGGCCGTATATTCAGCAGAAGAATGGCGTTGGCTACAGCCGGGATATCTCAGCCACATAATTTTAAAAAGGTGTCCGGGGACATGAAGGAGGATGCACGAGTGTGGACGACATTTCTACGGAACTTCAATGGGAGCACCTTGATCCAGCTGAGCAGGGTGACGAACGGGCAGCTCGACCTCTATGCGGGATCGAGTGAGATCGGAGTGGGAGCCTATTTTAGAGGCGCATGGTGCGCAGCACCATGGCCCGAATCATGGGTCTTTGGAAGGCTTACAGACAATACTACGGTTCTGGAGACGTTCGCCATCACCAAGGCAGTTCATCTGTGGGGCAGATGCTTCGGGAAGGAATTCTGCTGTGGTTTCTGCTTCGGAGCGCAGAGAGAGGTGTTTCCAGGGCAACTGTAGCTCGGCAGTTGGCGGCAATGGCATTTATGTTCAGGTTGGCAGGACAGAAGGACTTAACAAAGGAGTTTGTGGTTTGCCGGGTGGTAAAAGGCATGTTCAAAGGGAAGCACCGGATGGACAGGAGGCGCCCGATCACCTTCTCTCTGTTGCTACGTCAGGGGGAGGCGTTGGGTATGCTATGCAGGGACTCCTTTGAATCCCTGCTTTGCGGACGGCCTTTTCCTTAGCGTTCTTTGGTGCTTTCAGGATTGGAGAACTGGTCTCGGAAAACAGGCATGGTTCGGGGGGGCTGCTGGCAGAGGACATCTGTCTGGAAGGTGACAGATTGTTGGTATGGCTGAGGAGGTCAAAAACGGATCAGGAAAGGAAGTTGTCATATACAAAACTGGAACGGAGTGTTGCCCCTAGGCAAGTGTGAGGCTCTACTTGGAAAAAAGGCCGCCGGGGCCAGGCACACTGCTATTGCATGCCAGGCCTTGTCACAGTTTCAATTCGAAAGGATGCTGAAGAAGCCCTTACGGCAGTTAGGCTTAGACGCGGCGGACTTCGGCACACATTAGTTTCGGAACGTGGCTGCTACGGAGGCGGCAAGGCTAGGTCTGCCCGAGAGCATGGTTAAAAAGATTGGGAGATAAGAGTCGCGACATTTTAGGTCCTACATACGGCCAGAGAGGGTTATCTAATTGGAATTTGTTTTATGTGTTGCAGAAACTAAACAGCTTTGGATCGTCGGCCATTCTTATATGTATTGGGCTCACCGGTGAGCCGCAGTCACTGGAGACAAGGTCCATCTGGGCTTTCCGGAGACACGCTTGCAAGTAAGATGGTTTGGGTTCCGCGGCTTGAGATGGACACAAGTGAATGGCCTGCTGGAGAGCAACGCTCAGCATCACGGTAGCCCACACATTTTAATTATACACGCTGGGGGCAACAATTTGGGAGTAATACCTATGAGGAAAATGTTGAAAGATATGAAGAGGGATGTGAAGTTTTGGCTAGAACAGTTTCCAGGCTTGTTCATAGTGTGGTCCGAAATGATCAAAAGGAGATCTTGGCGGAACGCAATGGGATCCGGTTTCGTTGGATAGAGCAAGGCAAAAGATAAACAAGCAGTTTTGTAAGGAATTTGAGTTTCATTACCATTAGACATCAAGAATTCGAAGGCGCAGACGCCGATGACTTATTTCGCCCCGATAAGGTCCATCTAACAGAGATAGGATTAGAGCTGTTTATCCTGGAGCTTAAGGATGGGGCTAGGCTTTATTAAGAGAGCAAGAGGGAGGATCACAGCCTCAGGAGGCATCCATCACCTGCTCTGTGGCGGGAGGTGAGGCACCCAGCCCACGGGCTTAAGTGGGCATTGCCCTGCCTCATGGGCGTGCTTAGTAAAGCACTGGGAGGCTCTGGGCGCAGGCCCAGGGCGTGATGTTACTGACCGGGCCGGGCTCCTCCTCCGGGATGTTATTTGAGCTGTGATGTAACAATGTTAATTATGTTAATTGGTTATTGGTTTATGGTTGCTTTAATAAAGCTGTAGCCCGTCATTTTCCCAAGAAACGCTGGGTCAGTGTTTTGCCTTTATTTTAAATATGACTACTGTGGTCCACTAATTGTAGACTTTATGAGGCAAAGATTCGAGTGTCGGCGTACATTTTCAGCACTAGAAGAAGAGGACATCTGTATTGGAATCAAAAATGTCTTCACTGCAATCAGATGCTCAGACACTAAGATAGTGTTTAGAATATAAACTGAGTGTCAGAAGTTATGTGTATATATAGCATCATGCTGTGGGGATGTTTTTCAGCAGCCGGGACTGGTCAGAGTTGAGGGAAAGATGGATGGTGCTAAATACAGGGATATTCTTGAGCAAGACCTTACCACTCTGTGCGTGATTTGAGGCTAGGACGGAGGTTCACCTTCCAGCAGGACAATGACCCCAAACACACTGCTAAAGCAACACTTGAGTGGTTTAAGGGGAACATGTAAATGTGTTGGAATGGCCTAGTCAAAGCCCAGACCTCAATCCAATAGAAAATCTGTGGTCAGACTTAAAGATTGCTGTTCAACAAGCGCAAACTATCCAACTTGAAGGAGCTGGATCAGTTTTGCAAAGAGGAATGGGCAAAAATCTCAGTGGTAACATGTGGCAAGCTCATAGAGACTTATCCAAAGCGACTTGGAGTAGTGATTGCTACAAAAGGTGGCTCTACAAAGTATTGACTTTAGGGGGTGAATAGTTATGCACATTTACTTTTTCTGTTATTTTGTCCTATTAGTTGTTTGCATCACAATAAACAAAATAAAAAAACATCTTCAAAGTTGTGGGCATGTTCTGTAAATTAAATGATGCAAATCCTCAAACAATCCATGTTAATTCCAGGTTGTGAGACAACAAAACACGAAAAATGCCAAGGGGGTGAATATTTTTTCAAGGCACTGTATATATATATATGTATATACAAATATATATATATATATATATATATATATATATATATATAGACATATATATATATATATAAATATATATATATATATATACATATATATATATATATATATATATATATATATATATATACTGTATATATATATATATATATATATATATATATATATATATATATAAATAGATAGATAGATAGACTCAGACACCCTAAAAAATTTACTATTCGAGAAATCATTCCTGATGCTTCTGTAAATCATTCCTAATGTGCTTCTTCACTATGCTAATATGCTGCTTCATATGGTAAATGTGGGTAGGGGATTTAACTGCATATTAATACTGGGGCACACTTCTTTTGCCATATTGTAAACAAACATGCACCCTGAGCTACTAATTAGCACATCAAACCAGCTAATTCGTATTGAGAGACACTCATTTGCACAAACAATGCTGAATATCGCAGGAAAGCATTACTTTGGAAAAAATGGCCAGTAAAATGAATAGCTAGTTTTGCATGATCATTAATAATACATTTAAAATATGCTGTTGGGTCTATAGTGTAACATTTCTGATGGGCTTGTCACTAATTACACAGAAACCAATGTTCTGTCCTTTTTTTTTTTTGCCGATATCCCCAAATCAACATTTCAATAGCAAAGTACAAAAGGCCCGTATCATTTCATGTTTTCAGACTATTTTCTTTAATAAGGGAGTTTTTATCACAAAGATTTTTTATATATTTTAAAAATTGAGATAAGTAGTCAAACCTGCAGAGTAATTGAGACATGGGTGAGTGGTTCCATTTAATTGTGAACGTAAGTGATGTGTTTAATGATTGCATCGTCGATATTCCTTTCAGAAGAACAGTCACGATCAGCTCAGAGTTAAAGTGAGGTTAGAACTATAGCTGTGAAATCCAGTTTATTTCTACAGAAACTGTGCTAAAACTCTGTAATTATGCCTAGAGTTGTAATAAGGTTAGAAACTATTCTATTATTATAGAGATGTGGAGAAAATAGATTCTGGAAGATAGGAGGGAAATGATTTAGCGTTAACTCAAAAAACTATCACAGATAAAAAAAATAAACAGCAAAAAATTACAAATAATATGTTTAATCATTGGGAGTTTTTTATATTCAGCACTTTATATTTTTCTTTTATATTCAGCATTGCTTAAAGAGACAGAAAAGTTAATGCAGAAATTAAAAGTACACATATAAATATAACTGCTAAAACGTTCATCATTTTTATATCAATAAGCTTACAGTTAGATATTTTAATCATAAATTACCTGGAAAAATCCCACTTCACTGTAATTATCTACGTTTTTTATCTCTCAGTGAGGTGGTAAAGTATGCCCAATTAGTTAAATCAGAATGGTTACAGAGACTTTTAAGAACAATGGTCTCTGCCATAATACATTTGCAAGCTGAATCCTTATCGCTCCCCCTCCCCCTATTGTGTGAATTCATTAAAGATATATGCAAGTGAGCTGGATTATGAATGCATCTGATAGAGGAGAATTAATAGTGTATGAAAAAAATAGTTTGCATGAAAAAATACCAAAATAAACATTTAAACAGTTACCCTAATTTTTGCTGAATTTCTTGCATTTACAAACTGTTTTTCTATCAATGTTGCCACCCCCTGAAAATCTACAGCAACGCTCCCCCCCATACTAAGCTTTGGCCCATTGAACTCCTTCCCTGAGTTCTAACATAAACAATTCCAGTCCAATTTCTGTAAGATGTACCCCATCTTGTAAAAACATCTTGTCTACATCACTACGTTCTAACTCATGGTGTCGAAGGGATATCCCACCTAGCTTCCTGATAAAACTAGACATGAGCTTATTAACTTTATGTCTTGCCTTTTCCATGCTAGTAGGATCCCTGGCATTCCTCCATGACCACCTCTTAACCCTCTCAGACCATCTGAATGCCAGCGAGCCTGCGCATTCACTCCTCAATATCCCGCTTCATGTCCCTCACCGGCCTCTTGATGGGAACGAATCAAAGGTCATTACCCCCAACATGGATAAAAAACATGTCTCGGCAGCCGAAGCAATGGGTGAATGACTATATGAATCCACTCGCCTGTTTCTATCTCATTTCTCTAATTCAGCACCAACACACTTTCCAGAGGTCTCTGGATATGCCCAATTGCAGTCTGTCATGAGATACCGTGGCAACATTTTCAGCCCAGTAAACATGCAAGTGTCTGACTACCCATAGCTGTTTCAGGCCGCCTGCGATGGCATGCACATGTTAGTATGTGGCACTTGAAGGCCTCAAATACAGCCTAAAGCGATTGGATTCCCTTCTTCCAATTCTCATATGCATCTCGTCAAGAAGACCCAATCCAGCCACCTCCGTTGCCACACCTATGCAGAAAGAATGGGTCCCGAAATCGGCCTGATTCAACCATAACTTCTCCAAGCAGATCTTGAGAAAGAGACAGCCCATCAGCATGTATTGAGAATGGCCCAGGTCGCCCTGGCCGCTGAAGTATATACTAACCAACACAAAGAGGCAGCAATCTGCCCCAATGTTTTTTTGCTTCATTTCCCTTCCTTTCATCGCTTGATCCGTTCTCAACTTTTTTAACCAAAAAAACACTGCATGCCCTTGCAGCAATACATCCTCCGTCTGGAGGCCTTCCTGCCCATGCCTTTTAGATGCAACATACTCCCCGATCCAAAATGCCTCAAAAAAGGCTAGAGAGAAAGCTGTGCAGAACAGCACGGCTTCATACTCTGTGTAACACACCATTTGAACCATCGCTTATATACGAAATAGCAGCGACAACGTAACAGGCCGTCTCATTTCCTTACTATGCTTGTCCCATGCTAAACCGTATAGCACTTTCCTCACCAGAAAATCCTTAGTCAGGTTCTTTAAACCAGCTAGCCTCAATATGAAGGCTAGGGCTGCTACCTGACTCAGCAATGACAAAGTAGATATCTCTTTGTCCTTATAACTCAAAATAAACCATAACAAGATACTCAGCCTCCTGTCTTCTCAAAAGTAGAAACTACTTTTGTGTATGCCAACCAGCAGCCACATTAAATTGGAAGTTTGTATGTGCAACATGAGACCCGCAACGGCTGCGAGCTTGAAAAGTTGCGGATATACGGTGCTATTAAATTAGAACATGCTGCGAATTACGGGCTTGAGAGGCAAACCCGTAAACCATTTTTCGATCATCGGATGTGTGGCCGTGAACATGATCGATAAGTCTAACTCGAAGTCTAGTTGGGATGGAGCCAATGGAAACAGAGATTGTCATCATAGCGTCACAGGAAAATGAAGGTGGGATTTCAAAGTCTTACTGGGTTCAATTGCGAGTTACGATCAGACCCACATTCCAGTTATGATGCAATATTCATAAAGCTGTAAATATGATATTCTATCACATGCGAGTTACAGTATATGTATTAACACATTGATTGCCGGATCAATATAACACAAAAAGTAAACATGAAATAAAGTATTTTTCAAGGCCAATTTCTGAGCTTGAGAATGTTGTGCTATTAATTCTAAGACCTAACATGCCTTTCCCTTTCAATAAAAGTACAGTAGTGTGGTGATATTTGCATTTAAAGTGCTACGGATTGGACTTTACCCCCCTTGCGAGTCCTCTCTATTACTCGTTGGCCTTTGGGCTCCATTTGCGTGTTACGAGGTTGAACGCAAGTGAAATTGTTGCAATTAAATAGCTTGATTGGAATTGTAGCGTACAAGCTTGAGAGAACAAAGGATTTGCGGCCGAGAAATTCCATGTCCCGTAGGCTTTTTTCAGCCTTATCAGCACCCAACCCGCAAGCCGGAATTTAATGGGGCTGCAGGTCGAGGGAGCCACGGAATTCCGAAATCAATTACACTATCTCTCCGCTCCTAGCTTTAAGATGCCTGCGAGAACTGCTCCTCTTCCACTCTCATATCGGGAGCAAGCTGTCTGAAACGCTTCCAATGAAAACGATACAAATCATCGGTGACCCCATTCCTAAAACCTGGCATATGATGGGCCCGTAACCACACGTTTAGATGTAAGCACTGAAGTACTAAATAACGCATCAACCTGATCACCTGGGTGGATGAAGATGTAATGTGATTGATAGCTTGTACCACCACCATATTTTTGGTAAAGAATATCACATGCTAAATTCCTGACTCAATATCACTGAAACTACAACGGGGAATAGCTCTAGAAATGCCTGGTTTGCTACCAGCCCTGCCTCCAACCAAGTTACAGGCCATGCTGCTGCACACCACCCACTGACGAAGTAGGCGCCAAAGGTGTACAATTCCAAATCGATGTTGGTTAACTTCCAAGGACGTAGATCGCACGGCCATTAAAAGAAGTTTAGCCATACCCGGGCATCCACTTTCCTTGAAGCATTAATACCTATGAAGGGATTAGCCTGTAACACGCCCACCGTAGCTAGTGAAAGGCGCGGACAGAATATCATTCCCATTGGTATAATCCTGCAGGCAAAGTTTGATTTGCCCAACAGGGCCTTCTAACCAGCTCAGGGAAATCATCTGCACCCTTTGAAACTCTTCCAGCTCTTTATTAACGCTATGCACCTAGTCCATGGGTAAGCTAAACTCTATTGTAACTGTGTTTATGGTAATGCCCCAAAATGTAAGGATACTGGTGGGACCCTCCGTCTTATTTTCCACCAAGGGAACGCCTAAGATGCTCGCCATTCTCACAAAGGTCGCCAATATGCCTATCTATATCACATACCTCCTAATTTCCTGGAGCAAATAACAGGAAGTTATCCAGGTAGTGAACAATACTTGCGTATCCCGACTTTTGTATTGTCACCTCACTGCAGGAAAGGTCTCTAAATAAGCACAGGAGACCGAGCAACCCATGGGCAGACAAATGGCAACCCAGCAACCTATGGCTCTTGGGATTAACTGGGAGGAGGCGAAATGCCGATTCAATGTCTACCTTTGCCATGAGGGCCCCAGTCCCAGCGTGCCTTACCACCTCGGTTTCTGAGTCAAACAGATGCATAAAATACCGTCATTGACTGAACCACCTTTTGGGTAAGAAAGGTGGGAAATCAGTCGGAATTTACCCTCTTCTTTCTTTGGCACCACTCCTAGCTGGGACATTATTAGGGAGGGGATAGGGGTTCCTTAAACAAACCAGCCATTCTCCTCAACTTAACTCTATAAATGGACATTGCATTCCACCTTGGAGGGGGTGGGGAAACCATTGTGAAATCCTTCCATCAGTAACTTTGCTGCTTTGAGGCTTTTCCGTGCCCTCTACCGTAGCGTTCTAGCCACGGCAGCATTTCATCCACTACCACTGGTGTATTGCCCCTCCGTAGCGTTGTCTCTGATTCTTCCAGACTCTTTTTACTTAACGCATTTGAGCACCTACTGTTCTCTAACGCAACCGGAGCATACAAGTCTGAAACTGCAATTAGGGATCCATTTGCATAATTCTTCATTGAAAGAGTAGCACACCCTCCTTACAGAACCATTTTCTGTGGCGGCTTATCTGTGGCCACTGGCCCCTGTCTGAAAGGGCATTGCAGCGGGGGGGGTCATTTAGTTCAACCAATGTGCGATTGCCTTGCTGTTCCAGCACATGGCCAGTCTGCTAGCCATACACTGCCTGAAGTTTTCATCGTATCTCCACCACGCTATGCGACCGTACATGCGATACGCACTCCTTATCTGTTCCAGATAAACAAACTGCGCCGAGAACTGGTGAGAAAACTTTTCCCCCAAAAACGACTGGAGCCAGTTGTTAAATATCTTGAGGATCTTCCTGTATCCCTTCCTTCTATCCTCCACCTCCGTGCGTGAATCGGATCCCTCTTGACTGTCAGATAACCGTGTACTGTACTGTCTATCCCTCAATCCATGCTTTGTATTTCTTTCAGTGCTAATTCACTCTGCTTTAATGCCTACTAAATCTATGAGATTCTCAGAGCTGCATGCACACCACATCAGCAGTGCTTATTCACTCTGCTTCAAGGCCTACTAAATCTGTGACATTCTCAGAGCTGCATGCACACCACCTCAGCAGTGCTTATTCACTCTGCTTCAAGGCCTACTAAATCTGTGAGATTCTCATAGCTGCATGCATACCACCTCAGCTGGTATGGAGGAGACTATGAATATTGTGCCATCCCTGGAGCCAATCTGTTTATTAATATCACTACTGTATGCATGTTATTATATCTTGGCAGACAGAAATATTTCTAATGTTTTATTTTCAATTTCTAACTGTTTCCTATACCCTGATTGGCTGTCTCCACCTTCCCCCATGCTTTCCATATTTATGGCTGGCAGAATTAACTCAACTCTCCTCCCTCTACTCACATACCTTCATTCTAAGGTCTCTCTCCCATTCCTCTCTAACTCCCCTATCTTCCTGTACTGTCTGTCCTTTAATCCACGCTTTATATTTCTGTCAGTGCTAATTCACTCTGCTTCAAGGCCTACTAAATCTGTGAGATTCTAAGAGCTGCATGCGCACCACGTCAGCAGTGCTAATTCACTCTGCTTCAAGGCCTACTAATTCAGTGAGATTCTCAGAGCTGCATGCACACCACCTCAGCAGTGCTAATTCACTCTGCTTCAAGGCCTACTACATCTGTGAGATTCTCAGAGCTGCATGCAGCTTACCTCAGCAGTGCTAATTCACTCTGCTTCAAGGCCTACTAATTCAGTGAGATTCTCAGAGCTGCATGCACACCACCTGAGCAGTGCTAATTCACTCTGCTTCAAGGTCTACTACATCTGTGAGATTCTCAGAGCTGCATTCAGCTTACCTCAGCAGTGCTAATTCACTCTGCTTCAAGGCCTATGAAATCTGTGAGATTCTCAGAGCTGCATGCAGCTTACCTCAGCAGTGCTAATTCACTCTGCTTCAAGTCCTACTAAATCTGTGAGATTCTCAGAGCTGCATGCACACCACCTCAGCAGTGCTAATTCACTTTGCTCCAAGGCCTGCTAAAACTGTGAGATTCTCAGAGCTGCATGCACTCCACCTCAGCAGTGCTAATTCACTCTGCTTCAAGGGCTGCTAAATCTGTGAGATTCTCAGAGCTGCATGCACACCACCTCAGCATGTATGGAGGCTATGAATATTGTGCCATCATTGGAGCCAATATGTTTATTAATATCACTACTGTATGCATGTTATTATATCTTGACAGACAGAAATATTTCTAATTTTTTGTTTTCAATTTCTAACAGAAAAAAAAACAATTGTCTCAAAAGGGAAAAAATATAAAATTCCTTCCTGACCCCAGAAACTGGTGATCAGATTCCGCCCTGGATCAATACTCCCTCTCGATCTATCCAGGATAGCGCTGAATGCCCTTTTTATTTAAAAATATATTCAATCCCTTTTTAAAGTTATCTATCGAATCTGCTGTCACCACCTCCTTTGGTAAATAAGTCTGTAGAATAATCACCCTTATTTAGGAAGAACCGTTTTCTTTCTTTAAGGTAAAATCTTTTTTACTTCTCATCTCAAAGGGTGTCCCCTTGTCAGTTGAAAACCTCTTGGCACAAACAGTTCACTTGACAAAGCCTTCTTTTGACCCGACCCTGGGTATATTTATATAAGGTAATCATATTTCCTCTTAGATGCCTTTTTCTCTAGAGAAAATAAGTTTAATTTGGTTCGTTTTCTTCATAACTTAGCCTCTCTATTTCCCTTATTAGTTTTGTAGCTCTTCTCTGAACCGTTTCCAGCTCTAAAATGTCTTTATTATGAAGTGGTACCCAAAATAGTACTCCATATTCCAAATGAGGGCGTACTAGGGATTTGTATAGTGGCAGAATTATATTTGCTTCCCTTGCTTCTATACCCTTCTTAATACATGCTAATATTTTATTTGCCTTTGCAGCTGCTGCCTGGCATTGAGCACTGTTTCCTAGGTAGTTGTCCACAAGTACTCCCAAATCTCTTTCAATATCTGGTACCCCAATATTTTCTCCATTAAGATTATAAATTGCATGACTATTTTTCATTCTCAGATAACATAACTTTTTATTTATTCATATTAAATCTCAGCTGCCATTTAGATGCCCATTTCGCAAATTTACGTAAATCTCTTTGGAGGGAAAGTACATCATTTTCTGATTTATTTACCGTGCACATACTCGTCTCATCAGCATAAATTGAGAGACACTACTTCCCAGTCCCACCTCTAAGTCATTAATAAATATGTTAAAAATGAGAGGACCTAATACTAAACTCTGAAGAACACCACTTTCCACATTAGTCCAATCGGACTATGTTCCATTTACCACAACCCTTGCTTCCTGTCTTTTAGCCAGCTCTCAATCCATGAGCAGATATTTACTGCAATTCCCGTATCCCTTAGTTTGCACAATAGTCTTCCATGTGGCACTGTATCAAAAGGCTTTGCAAAATCCTTGCCTTGCCTATTAAACTCCTCATAGAAACTAATTAGATTTGTTTTACACAACCTATCCCTCACAAATCCATGTTTACTCCTACTTATAATCCTGTTCAAATAGACATATTCTTGTATATTATCCTTGATTAACCCTTCTACAGAAGTGAGGCTCACTGGTCTATAATTCCCTGGATTTGCTCTTGCTCCCTACTTAAATATAGTTATCACATCTGCTTTTTTCCAGTTATCTGGTAGAGACCCTGTGTTGAGTGAATCTTGAAAACTATAATATAATGGTTTGGCTATTACAGAACCCAGTTCCCTCAGTACCCTTGGATGTATTCCATCAGGACCTGGGGCTTTATTAATATTTATTTTTTCCAACCTCTTTTGTATTTCTTCCTGCGTTAACCAATTATTTGGTGAAGGTAGTGTAGCCACATTAAGTTGCAGTGTCCCAACCACTGGTATATACCTAGGTCCTCATTCAATTTGAAATTTGTCAACTGAATAGGGCTCTATATAAGCACATAACATATTTTTTGACAGAAATTTTTAGTTAGTGAAAACCTTGGTTTTGGATAGAAGTTCAGTAACTAAAAAGTTTGGTGAACTTTTTTTGTATGTGCTTATATAGAGCCCTATTCAATTGGGCAACTCGGAATTGAATGAGGCTCCTAGTGTATACAGAATAAAAGAGCCTATTTAGCGCATCTCAGCCTTTTCCTGGTCACTAATTATCAGATGGCCCGTGTCACATTGTAATGTTCCTATAGCTTGCTTCCTGGCCTTCTTTCCATTAACATATTTAAAAAATATTTTAGGGTTAGTCTTACTCTCTTTTGCAACTCATTTTTCATTTTCTATTTTAGTCAGTCTAATAGCCCTTTTGCAAGCCTTGTTGATTTCCCTTGTGCAAAGCAGTCTCTGTCCCCTCTTGTTTGTATAATTTAAATGCCTGTTTTTTACACCGTATTTTGATCTTTAAATCATTGTTGAGCCACAATGGATGTTATTACTCCTTTTACTTTTATTCCCACATGGTATATGCCGATGTGTATGTATATTTAGTAAAGATTTAAATGTTTTCCATTTATGTGCAGTATTTTTACCTGCCAGTTCTCTGTCCCAGTCAGTACTTTGTATTGCTGCCCTTAGACTGCTAAAATCTGGCCTTTTAAAATTAAGAGATTTTGTTGGCCCCCTACAGTTTTTTTTTAATTCAATCTCAAATGAGACTGTGTTGTGATCACTGTTTCCCAAAGGTTGCCCTATTTAAACATTTGGTACCATATCAATATTATTTGTGATAACTAAATCCAAGATTACCTGATCTCTAGTAGGTTCTGTTACAACCTGGGCCAGATAATGATCTCTGAGTGTACTCAAGAACCTGCTCCACTCAGCTGAACTGCTGGTCTCATTGCATGACGCTCCAAAGGACTTCTGGACCTGATCGCTCTTCTGTCACAGTCCGCCGCACCTAAAAGGCCCTCCATACCACGGTCTACAGCCCTCTTAACTGCTTTGTCAGCTGTCACTGTCATGCAAGAAACACAGGGCGAAGTAGTCGGTGTCTACCTTTCTTAGCAGATGAATATGTAACTGGACTGTACCTTCAAGTTGCACGACGAGCCTTGGTAGGACGAGACACTCTCTGCACCACTTCTTTAACCTCCACACCCCTGTCCGGGCTTGATCCTCTCATCTCTCTCTCGATCTCATTCCTCCACTTCCTGATTGAGGGCCCTTGAAGCGTGTGCTCGAGTTGGGCCACGCTGACCTCAGGATTGCTTATGACCAAACCTGGGGACTGAAAGGTTGAAAGTTTCCCAGCCTTACCTGCCCTTGTTTTTCTATTGCCCTGTCGGTTCCTAAGAACCCTAGGCTCAATTGAGGTGGGCTGTGCGTGCAGCAAACCCCCACAACAGTTTTTTTTCTGTGGTTGTCCTGTTATCCTTAAGCCACCACCTACAGCAGAGCTATGGCAAGGCTGCCTCCTTTCGTCTGGTGGGCTGCCAGCTGCTTCCTCCCTCTGACTGTAGGACCTGTGGGAATTGGGCCCCCGTAGCAACCGAATGGGGACACAGCCACTTCAGGCTAGTCCCTGGTGGCCAAGGAGGGGTCAGCAGCAGCCTGGTTTAGTGGCTTACTGGCTGCATCCTGTTGCTCCACATCAAAGCGGTCTGCCAACCACTTTACCCCATGCTGATGGCCTTTGCCCTCACCTGAGCCAATAACATTTCAATGTCCCCAGTCTGACTAGCCTCCATACACCAGGCAAAATGCCCAATAAATAGACAAAGACAAACCAAAACGCATACAAAAAACACACAGGAAGATTGAGAAGCCTGCCCCGACTACGCAGCTGACCCTAGCCTGCACAACAAACACTCGCTGCTGTCTCTTGCAAAGCCATCCGAGGAGTGAGGCAAAATGGTGCACGCGTTCCCTGGGGGACGGCGCTAACCTTCGTGCCAGTGCCACACTTCCTCCTCACTCCCCAGCCGGCACCAAAAGTCCACCTGGTTTAAGGGCCCCCCGAGAACAGTGTTCTACCGAGGGGACCATCATTACAATCATACCCCAGGCAATATTAGCCACCTCATGCCAACAGGGCAATACCAGTCCATGTTAATCCAGGGTCCCCAAATAGTCCACCAGTCCCCAAAAGTCTAGTGAGCCCTCCTGAACATGAAATGCATGCTTTATCATTTTTGCTTAACTTGTAGGTAAAATGTAAAGCTGTGAAACAACCGCTATGCCAGGAAATGCATAAACACACTACACCATAAAACACTCTGTTTGCAGTTGTAAAATAATCTTGGCCAATGAATGGGTGGGTGTGGCCTTATGTCACAGCTTTGAAACATGCCCCCATGAAAGAGAACATGAAGAAATGGGGAGTCTCCACATGGCAAGAATGTGTTAATCCATTGGACTTCTTAAAATTAAATGAACTTTAAGTGTTTGTATGACAACTGCATTGAGAAATATAAAATTAAGTTAAAACCTCTTGTCTATTGCACTCTATTTGTGTGATACTGCGGTTTCCTCTGTGTCCCACTTCCTCACTGTCTATATCTATGCTGATGTCTCTATCAGTGCTATGAAATCATGGGTCTCTTTTCCATTCTCTCTCTCCTCTGCTTAGTGCATAATTATAATTTCTAGTAAAATGTTACATAGTTACATAGTTACATAGTATTTAAGGTTGAAAAAAGACTTTCAGTCCATCAAGTTCAAACTTTTAAGATCTCCTCTGATCTGCAATATGCGGATTAACTATTAATTAATTAGTTGTATATAAAAATAAAAGATAAATAAATAATCAATTCCCTCCTGATCCCAGACACCGGCGATGTTGTTCTGTTTACTGAAGGTCTCAATTTATAAGTTCCATCACATAAGTCACAATCAACAGTAGAGATGTCTGTTTTACACACAGGCTGACTGCCTTTTGAACTGTACTTGTCTTCAAGACACATATTTATATTCATATATGTTTTCTTCTACAACAGGTAAAAAAAGACAATAAAAATATGATAGGTTGAGATTATTTTCTCAAAATACTCAAAATGCACTCAATCTGTCCCATAAAGTGCTTTTCAAAAGTTGCAAAGAATTCTTTTTATAAGCATAATCTTATAAAAGCATTTAAAAGTAAAATACAAGGAATAACATGAGCACTTTTCTGCTTGAGCATGCAGAATGTTGTGTTAAAAAGGCACTGTTCTTTGGAACAGACTAGAAGCTTCATAGATGACACTAAAAGCAATCTTTTGTAAAAAAAAAAAAGTTACTGCATTTCTTAGGTAATGCTTTAGTTCATAAATTTGGTAGTTAGTAGCTGCAGGTCTTGGTTCCAAATGTGTTCCAGATAATGGGTCTCATTCAATTGGCCAAATCGCAATTACATGAGCCCATAATGGTGCCTGTAGATGTTACTAATATTCAAATGGCTGCTTTTAGCTACTTGCAATCCATTTGCGAGTTACAGGCTCAAAAGCACTATGGGTTGTCAAAAACATAATTCCGTCCTATCTCCTCCTTTGATGTTTCAAGGCTGCAAATTTTAATAGTGCCAGCTATGAGTCTGAGGGGTCTGCATATCCTATCTATCAGTGAAGGCAATATGTTGGAGAATGGAAAAACTAAGAGTTGAAAGGGAATGACAACTGCAATCTTTGTTCCTGCAGAAATGTGTTTCCCTCTCATACATACAACATCACTAAAGTATAATGGATAGCTCCATATGTATCACAAAATATTATTTATCTTGCCAAAAATTAGCTTTATGTATCTTCCTTTCCTAATAATGATCTTAATCATACTCAGATGTTTCAAGCATCTGAGTATCTTCATCATACCAGTGAACATTTAAATGGAGTTAACGAGAATGTAAAAAATCCTCTCTTCAAATATAGTTTATTATATTTAATTATTTTTTTAATGAAAACATTGTGCCTCTTTTAGTTCTACAAAAGAGTTTATTATAAGTATATGAGTACAGTTTGGTCGTATTAATAAAGTTTGATCAATAGGTTCCAAGGAATTAAACAATTATAAGAAATGGACCCACCCCTTTCTTATTGTTCTCATACAATAACCAAATCATGTTGACTTCACAAATAACACATTTCCAAAATACACCACTATCTTACAAAAGACCCAACTAAAATTGTAATACATTTGCTCATCCCATCTAGACTAAATTATTGCAACTTGCTCTTATTGGCCTCCTCATTACTCGTATGTCTCCACTCCATTCCTTAATGAATGCCTCTGCTAGATTTATCTATCACAGCCAAAGCTCAATGTCTGTAGCACCTCTCTGTCAGTCAACTGGCCTCCCACCGCGTTCAGATTTTTTTTTTTTTAAATCCTGATCCTAACATAAAAACCTTACCTACAATGCACCCTCATATCTCTGCTCTTGTCTCCAAATACTCCCTCAACCACCCTATTCACTCAGCCCATTACCTTCTTTTCTCACTCCCACGTCAGCAGGACTTTTCTTATTCTGTCCCATCACTGTGGAACTTCTTGCCTCACTCCGTCAGACTATGTTCCTGCCTCAAAACTTTCAGAACAGTACTAAAACACATCTGAAGCTTATCACTTTCAGCTTTAACATGTGCAAATTACTCACACAACAACCTACAGTATAACACTTAGCCGCCTCCACTTGCATCAACCTATTGCCTTGATCACTGACATCTTGCATCTATCACCTTCCTGTCTCACACCCAACCCTCCCCTTTAATTTTCGGATTGTAAGATATTGGGAGTTGGGACCTCATGACTGTCCCACCAACTCTCTTGCACCAAGCTGTCTGCTGACCCATTTGTATTGTGTTTGTATTGTATTGTATCTAGACTTGTAATTTGCTAATTGTAGCCATTGTACTTTATTCTACTTTGTAAAGATCTATGGAAAATGCTGGTGTTTTATAAATAAAGATTAAGAAGAAGTGAGGATAATTAACCACACTTGGGTTAAAGCCATATATGCAATGATTGAAAAATGTACCTGTATATTTGTCTTTCTTCCTCTCACTAAGGTAAGTTTCTTCTCTGCATTTTTCCTGAATCTCTTAATGTATTTGCATGTTTCTTTCATGTTCCCTTTCCCTTCCTTCCTAAATGCTGCTCTGCCATTTCTTATCTGTAACCTAAAACAACTTGCAATCTCTATTTCCACTGGGCATGCTTTAAAATAAGACTCTTAGCACAGTGGATTTTGCATGATATAGTTTCCATGAATAATTCATGAGATATTTTTATTCAATAAAAATGTATTTCAAATTACCACACATCTGAAATACAAGAATTATGTCATATGAAATTCTGATAATATTTTTAACTGACAGAAAATGTACCACTATATAATCCCAATACACAGAAAAAGGCATAGATATGACAAGGATGTTTTCTGTGTGAGGAATGTGCAGATGATCATTTTACTTTACAAAATTAGTATGTCTTAATGAGAATATGTGTTGCATATATATGAGGCTGGAGGCTTGGTCACAGATTTATGAGCTACTTGAAGTCAAGTTTACCCTGTGAACTCAATAAAATTAGCACAGAGACATCTATCCGTATAACATAGACTAAATGTAAAAAGATATATAGCAATAATTGCATCACTTAACTATGGACAGAAGGTTCTAGGCAGTGCATTGGGTGTTGAAGCCTCTTGATATAGAGCCCCATTCCAGTTAGTCATTTAGATAAGATAAAAAGCTTCCTTGTAACCGTGTACCCTTTTTTTTCTTAATCTACGGAGGTATTCTATTGGAGTCCAATGCAAACCTTCCGATCAGTAGTCTCCATAGCACTGCTGCACTTCCACTATGAAGCTCTACATACATACCTTACCCTCTATCTATCTATTTAAACACCTTCCGAAGGCAGGGAAAAAGTAAACATTTTAAATAAATAGGCCGGAGCTTAATTACCCCATTGACGATCACTCCCTACCCCCTATGAGCCCAGGGATCCCCCAGGATTTCCCCCTCACGTGCTGATGGGAACCTTGGGTATTCTCTCATCCACATGCTAAAAGTAATCCCCCACTTACCCAGATATAACCATGGGAGTCTATAGACCTCCAGGCCATCTGTATGTTAACCCTGTGGCACAGATGATCTTAAAAAAAAACTTTTACCATGGGGTTTGTATGGGCCCCCATGGTATCTAAGCATTTACCCTAAGTACAAACAAATTGATCTGTAGAACAGAAATGTTACTCCTCACAAAATCTGTAGATGCTTCAATAGCTAACTAATTTTTTTTTTTTAAGTGATTTTAATGTATAGTTTGACCCACTTTTCCTCTTTAGATGGAACCTGCATCCTGGGAAGAAAATTGCTTATCACAAACAAAAGTACAGTTTTTTAGATCAGGATTCCCATAAGGTTCTACAGATGTTCAACACTTTCATGTTGTGTTTTAAGATTTCACTTGAACTCGTCTTGGACTCGTGTTGTTAACATCAAAGCATTCGCAATATTCTATCTTGTATCAAGAAAGTCATTTTATCATATTTAATTACTGAAAAAAAACTATTGCTGTTTGGTAACATCAAGATTTCTCAGAGATTTCCTTTTTTTTTTTTCCGAAGAGCAGTTTTTATAAATATTTTTTTGTTGCCAGGAACTTGTGGGCTAACTCCCTAAACCAACATTGAAAACTCAAAATCTTCACCATTTTGAGCAGTGCGCTACAAAGCACAACCCATTTTCATATAGTGTTGTACCGATTTCAATAGAAGTCATCTTGAAGGACGTCTGTGATTCCATTTTTTCTTAATGGTATTCTGAATAACAAAATTTGAAATAACTACAGCATGTAAAAACTTCACTTTTATGTACAAATATTCTTTACATCAGGCTTACATTTTCTTTACTGAACCTGCTTCTGGGAAGTTCTCCCTCAACATTGTGTCCTTGACAATTAAGGAGGTTTACATTGCTTCTGATCATGGATTACTATCCCATTCCTATTCTGCAGATAGAGATACCTCTCTGCATTCAAAGACTCACCCCACCTTAAAAAGTTGGTAATTGGAAACTAAAATGATAGATTCTTCATCAACATAACTGCATAACAATCTATAAATTAGGGGGGAGGGTTACAATAGAAAGTAGGGAGATATTAATAGGGGCCTCAAATACAGTGGCAGGCACTTCACATCAGCAGAGCCATAGCAACATAAAGTGTATGATTGCAAACGCAAGAAGTTTGCCTGGGAAAATGGATGGCTACGGGCAGCAATACAACATATAGACTGGGACAAAGAACTTACAGGGAAGAATACTGAAAATAAATGGACAACATTCAAATCCTTACTAAATAAACATACTCATCAGCATGTACCATGTGGAAATAAAATGAATAGGAGTAAAACACATCCCATGTGGCTTAACAATGACTTAAAGATCATGATGAGGAAAAAGAAATATGCATTTAAATTATACAAGAAGGAGGGAACAGAGGCAGCTTTATGTGACTATAAGGAAATCAACAAGGCTTGCAAAAGGGCTATTAGACTGGCTAAAATAGAAAATGAGAAGTCAGTTGCAAAGGAGAGTAAGACTAACCCTAAAATATTTTATAAATATATTAATGGGAAGAAGGCATCGATAGGACCATTACAATGTGACACAGGCCATCTGATAATTAGTGACCAGGAAAAGGCAGATGAGCTAAATAGGTTCTTTTCGTCGGTTTACACAAGGGAGGTACCAGTGGTTGGGACACTGCAACATAATGGGGCTACACTACCTTTACTAAATAATTGGTTAACGCAGGAAGAAATACAAAAGAGGTTGGAGAAAATAAATGTTAATAAAGCCCCAGGTCCTGATGGAATACATCCAAGGGTACTGAGGGAGCTGGGTTCTGTAATAGCCAAACCATTATATCTAATCTTTAAAGACTCACTCACTACAGGGTCTCTACCAGATGACTGGAGAAAAGCAGAGGTGATACCTATATTTAAGAAGGGATCTAGAGCAAATCCGGGGAATTATAGACCAGTGAGCCTCACTTCTGTAGTTGGGAAGCTTTTAGAAGGGTTAATAAGGGACAGAATACAAGAATATGTCTATTTGAACAGGATCATAGGTAGCAGTCAACATGGATTTATGAAGGAAAGGTCGTGTCAGACCAATCTAATTAGTTTTTATGAGGAGGTTAGTAGGAACTTGGATCAGGGCAACTCAGTGGATGTAGTCTTTTTAGATTTTTCAAAGGCATTTGATACAGTGCCACATGGAAGACTAGTGAGCAAACTAAGGGATACAGGAATTGCAGTAAATATCTGCTCATGGATCGAGAGCTGGCTAAAAGACAGGAAGCAAAGGGTTGTTGTAAATGGAACATACTCCGATTGGTCTAATGTGATAAGTGGGGTTCCTCAGGGCTCAGTATTGGGTCCTCTCCTTTTTAACATATTTATTAATGACATTGAAGTAGGACTCGAATGTAGTGTCTCCATTTTTGCTGATGACACTAAGTTGTGCAAGGTAATAAAATCAGATAATGATGTACTTTCCCTACAAAAGGATTTGCATAAATTAGAGAAATGGGCGGCTCAATGGCAGATGAGATTTAATACAAATAAATGTAAGGTTATGCATTTGGGAAGGAACAATAGCCAAGCAATCTATAATCTTAATGGAGCAAATCTAGGGGTATCAGATATTGAAAGGGATTTGGGAGTACTAGTGGACAACCACCTAGGTAACAGCGCTCAAAGCCAAGCAGCGGCTGCAAAGGCAAATAAAATATTAGCATGTATTAGAAAGGGTATAGAAGCCAGGGAAGAAGATATAATTCTGCCACTATACAAATCTCTAGTACGCCCTCATTTGGAATATGGAGTACAATTTTGGGCACCACCTCATAAAAAAAACATTTTAGAGCTGAAAAAAGTACAGAGAAGGGCTACAAAACTAATAAGGGGAATGGAGGGGCTAAGTTATGAAGAAAGACTAGCAAAATTAAACTTATTTTCGCTAGAAAAAAGGCGTCTAAGAGGAGATATGATTACGTTATATAAATACATCCAATATAAGGCTTTGTCAATATAAGGCTTTGTCAAGTGAGCTTTTTGTAGCAAGAGATTTTCAACTGACAAGAGGACATCCGTTGAGGTTAGAGGAAAAAAGATTTCACCTTAAACAAAGAAAAGGGTTCTTCACAGTTAGGGTGGTTAAACTGTGGAATTCTCTACCAAAGGAGGTGGTGACAGCGAATTCGATAGACAACTTCAAAAAGGGGTTAGATATATTTCTGAATAAAGAGGGCATTTAAGGCTATCCTAGATAACTAGCAAGGAATATTGATCCAGGGAGAAATTTGATCACCAGTTTCTGGGGTCAGGAAGGAATTTTGCTTTTTTTTCCCCTTATGAGACAATTGGCAAAGTTTCAATGGTTTTTTTTTTTATGTTTGCCTTCCTCTGGATCAATTAACAATAATAATAAATAGTCCAAATTAAAAAGATCAATAGAGATCTAAAAAGGTTGAACTTGATGGACTAACTCTTTATTCATCCTCCAATACTATACTATTAATAATTATTTAATCAATAATTTAATTAATAACTAATCCGCATATTGCAGATCAGAGGAGATCTTAACAGGTTGAACTTGATGGACTGAAAGTCTTTTTTCAACCTTAATTACTATGTAACTATGTAACTATGTAACTATGTAATGTCTGCATTATTTTTTTTTAAATTTTAGACATGTTTACTATATTCAAGTGAAGTTTTTCAAAGGGTATACCGTATTGGTCCGAATATAAGCCGCACCTTTTTTTCCGATTTTTGAGCTTGCGAGTTACGGGTGCGGCTTATATTTGCGACCGTAAAAAAATCATTACCGATTTGCGAACGTTGCTTGTTAGGTGTGAGGCTTCTATTCGCAAATGCAAAATGACTGCCGATTTGCGCGATTGCGAGTTATGGGTGCCGATTTTCGTGCTTGAGACTGCGGTATTGAGTAGCAATTTACGGTTTTAGTGATTCTAACATCCTGTAAAGCCTGTAACCTGCAAAAAAGCGACAGTGCTAATTAGAAAGCCTGTTTCCTGCAATGGCTGATCACTTTGAGAGTCTTTTTCTCTCCAATTTTACGGGTGCGACTTATATTTGAGTGCCGTATATACTCGAGTATAAGCCGACCCGGGTATAAGCTGAGGCACTTATTTTACCACAAAAACTGGGTAAAATGAGTGACTCAAGAATAAGCCGAGGGTGGGAAATGTGATGCCCCCTGTGTCCCTTTTGTGCCTTGTGTCCCCCTCTCTCTCCTGTGTCTCTTCTCCCCTCTCCCTTCCCTGTGTCTCTTCCCCCCTCTCCCTTCCCTGTGTCTCTTCCCCCCTCCTCATTCTCAACCTCCCTCCTCAACCCCCTCCTCATCCTCAACTGCCTCCTCAACCTCCCTCCTCATCCTCAACCCCCTCCTTAACCTCCCTCCTCAACCTCAACCCCCATCCTCAACCTCCCTCCTAAACCTCAATCCCACCATCCTCAACCCCCTCCTCAACCTCAACCCCCCATTCTCAACCCCCCTCCTCATCCTCCCTCCTCATCCTCCCTCCTCATCCTAAACCCCCCTCCTCATCCTCCCTCCTCATCCTCCCTCCTCATCCTCAACCCCCCCATCCTCAACCTCCCTCCTCAACCCCACCATCCTCAACCCCCTCCTCAACCTCAACCCCCCCATCCTCAACCCCCCTCCTCATCCTCCCTCCTCATCCTCAAACCCCCTCCTCAACCCGCCTCCTCATCCTCCCTTCTCATCCTCCCTCCTCATCCTCCCTCCTCAACCTCCCTCCTCAACCCCCCTCCTCATCCTCAACCTCCCTCCTCATCCTCAACCTCCCTCCTCATCCTCAGCCCCCCTCCTCATCCTCAGGCCCCCCCTCATCCTAGACCCCCTCCTCAACCTTTCTCCTCAACCTCAACCCCCCATTCTCAACCCCCTTCTCAACCTCAACCCACCCATTCTCAACCCCCTCCTCAACCTCAACCCCCCCATCCTCAACCCCCTCCTAAACCTCCCTCCTCATCCTCCCTCCTCATCCCCCCCATTCTAAACCCCCCTTCTCATTCTAACCCCCCCTCATACTACCCCTCTAAATACCCCCCCCCTCCCCTTACTTACCTGCTCCGGCCTCAGCTCCTTCCGGGTCTTGATGTGGCGCGCATGTGACGTCACATGCGCGCCAACTCATTAGCATATACCGGGTGCCGGCACCCGGTATATGCTAATGACAGGACGTCACAAGCGCCCCACATCATTAGCATATACCGGGTGCCGGCACCCGGTAAATGCTAATGACGTGGTGCGCATGTGACGTCACATGTGAGCCACATCAAGACCCGGAAGGAGCGGAGCAGGTAAGTGAGGGGGTATTTAGAACGGTTGTATGAGGGGGGGTTAGAATGAGGGGGGGTTGAGTATGAGGAGGGGGGAAAGAGATACGGCGGGTTAGAGGGACAAGGGGGGTAGAGAGACACAAGGGTGGTTAGAGAGACACGGGGGGGTAGAGAGACACAGGGGGGTAGAGAGACACAAGGGGGGGTTAGAGAGACACGGGAGACACGCCTTAAAAAAAGGGCTGAAAAACTTGGCTTATACTCGAGTATATACGGTACTATAATTTTTCTATTTTTGCCCCCTGAACTTTAACGGGTGCAGCTTATATGCGGGTGCGGCTTATATTTGGACCAATACAGTATTTAAATTTATGATATTGGGTGTCATTAAACTGTATTTCTTTTATGTTGTTGCTAAAACAGAGAACAAATAAACTGTAAGGTGTGCATATATTTGTCTTATTCAAAACTCTTATAGTTTATACCTGCTCTCGCTTTTATCCAGACAACTAAATAGAAATTCTAATTCAAAATTTTGCCTCTGAGCCATTTGCCAAATTACTTACAGCGATTGGCTTATTGGGCTAGCTTTCAACTAATTGGAGTGACCAGTATTAAAGGTACACAATTAAACTGTTTTTAAAAGATGTGCCACAGGGAAAAACTACTGCTGATAAAGGCAATGCAATGCACCGGGGCCCACATCGGTAGCACCTACTCTGTCCTGCTTTTTTATTTCATTGTAGTTTATGTCATTGGTGGTAGTTCCCTGGTGGAATGGTCACCTTAAGGGGTGCAGTGTGCAGGACAACATGCAAGTTGGAGCAGCAGTAAGAAAGGCAAGTAAGGAGAAGAGAGCTGCTTGAAGAAGGGGTCTTGGGGATTAAATAATTAAAGGGGGAGGGGCAAGTGGCTGGAAAGTGGAGTTATAAGATGCAACAGAGGGCCACAACATGCTCAAAGCATATACAAACATAATTAGTCTATTCAATTTTAGGGACTGCATCGTGTTAAAGATATTATGCTGCAAATCACTTTCAGCCTTGCCAAAAAAAAGTCCAGAATTACTATAAATCAAATAGACTTAAACGGTAATAAATCAGAATGAAAAAAAGACTGAAACTTAAGTACTGAATATTTTTTGTCTGTATCCAGCTCATGTCACATTTTTAAAATAAATATCCCCTAGCTTGAAATTTTTTAATTTATGTATCAATTGCAGTGGCAAACAGACATCCCGTTATTCAGTAGACCTATTGCTTCCAAAAGGACTCATTTCCCATGCGGATGGTGTCTTAAGTAATGTATTTCGTTTGTCTTTTCCCTTTAACAATTCAAGCTGTCTTGGGCTCATTAACTTGCATTTTATTTGGTACAACATCATTACTGCAACGAGTAGGGTCATTACATTAGCACAAATTAACAAACTCAATGTAAAAGTGAAGTGACAACATTGTGTTACTAAAATATATAAATATATAAATGTGGGACATGTGCATCCCTATATATATACAGCCTTATTAAATTGCAATTTGGCCAATTGAATAGGGCTCTATATAAGCACAGAGCATATTTTTTACAGAAGTTTTTAGTTGGTGAACTTCTATCCAAAAGCAAAGTCTTCACTAACTAAAAACTTCTGTAAAAAAATATGCTATGTGCTTAAATAGAGCCTTATTCAATTGGCCAAATCCCAATTTAATAAGGCTGATACTGTATATGTAGGGATGCACATTTCCCACATTTCAAAAGAGGGCTCTGTGAAGGGCTTCATTCCAGACTCATGTCTCTGTGTTTTAGATATTTCTGTAACAAATCAAAGTCCTCCAGGACTGGGAATGACATTTGCCAATTACATCACGAGTGGAAGAAAAAA